>JAOANR010000008.1:8065650-8665650 GCA_030278955.1 Hygrophila difformis
ACGATACAAAAAAAAGTTTATTAGGGATATGGATAAACTCTCAGTAATTCATGGGATTCCCAACTGGCCCATTTCCCTCCCCTTTATCATTCTCTGTAATTTGAATGACTTGGACTTTCACACACATTTGCCGATACATAGGGTCAATGTTTAACCAAAAAAAAAAAAACTCTCAATAATTCATTCCATCAGAAACAAAATACTAATAAATTCCAAACAATGACAAAATCCCCCGTACTTTTCAGAATTCTAAACCATACAAAAATATCATCACGTAAACATGAATTATCCGAAATCGTCAATAAACTCAACATCCTTGTTCCGATCCCACCTCGTTTTCTTGCCACCAGTACTTGTTGATCGGTCGTCATTATATGTATATGTTGGTGCTCGAAGATCACAACAAGTGGGAATGAAATTAAATGACAAAGGTTTTAAGTGGAGAAGAGCTGAGCAGAAATACTAAACCTCAGTACTCCTAATTAAGATTTTTTTCCCCCAACTCATCATCCCACGTGGCATACATGTGTTGGGCAAGATTATTTCAATGTATGGTCATTGGACATTCCAGGATCAATCCACTCATGATCAAACTCCCATTGCTAAATATTAAGTCCCCATTTGAGTAGCATTTCCACTCTAGCCAGGATTGATCAGCAACACTATTCACTACTATCCAGACATAACACTTTCTAATTTATGATCATCACCATATATAGGAATAGCTAACAGCAGCAATATGGTAACAGCCGTGTCAACTGTTGGAGCGGTCAACCCCTTGCCGGTGCCATTTCTTAATATACACAATTTTAATTACCTCCACTCTCCCTCTATGTATATCTGTTTATCTGATCTTATCTTATGTACATATATCGTTCGTTTTGTAAGTATCAGAGATTAATTACTAGCAGCTACCATATAATATTGCATTGTGGTTTAATTGCTAACTCATGCAGGTTAATTAGTTGACTGTTTGCATATGTTTATTAGTGTCTGTGTATCTAGATCGAGTAAGTTTTACCCACATGCTGACTTCCAACGTATAGACTTAGAAGAGCGTTTACGAGAAGGAACTATATATTGCTTAAAAGTTGTTAAGGATAAATTTTACACAAGTAATTTTGTAGGACTAATTTCGAACATAGGTTAACTTGAATGGTGGTGGATCGGGAGCTGCTGCAGTTCCAAGTTCATCTTTCTTGTTGGAGTGAAAAGAGGGAAAATATTGTGTCCGATCAAATGAGGAGGATAACTTTTCTGCTCAATATTCATTCTAACACTCCATTACAATTTAAAGACAAATACAAATAAACTCAACCGACTAGTCAAACATGAAACATGGTTTAAAGACTATTCAAAGCATTATTACACAAGGCAAATTCCAACACATTATTTAATAGAAGTACAAAATAAAGTTAAGTTTATATTACCAACATTTCTTGGGTAGCACCTTGAAGAAAGTGAACAACTCCGGGTACAGCTTCCCCAAGGTTTGTTCCAGCAACTTTAAGGTTATGGCAGAGATTGATGAAAGTGACCAAAGCGACACGGACAGATGGAATGGAAGGGGCTTGGGAACGATATCTCTGATGACCAACAGGACATCACCAGAGGCAAGGGTATGGTTGATACTCTTCTCCAAGCTCCCGCTGGTATGGGCACCCATGATGCTGTCCTCAGCTCCTACGAGTACCTTAGCCAGGGACTTCGCCAGTAATTGATGCCCTTACATAGAGCTCTCTTTAGTTTTTGTTTGTCCGGTTTTTATATGAAGTATTTGGTAATATTGATCAAATTCAGATTGGGAAAATGGTGGCGGTGTTCGTTTGTGCCTGACAGATACAACTTTCACAACACCATGGGTGGATTTTACATTGCACCGGCTTTCATGGACAAGCTTGTCATCCATATTGCCAAGAACTTCATGACCTTGCTAAAATCAAGGTTTTATTACACTCATGATGAGCCACTGATTAATAAATTCAAACTAGCGTAGAGGCTGAAATGATTAATTACTGCAGGTTAGTTCCTCTTATCTTGGGTGTCTGGGGAGGCAAAGGACAAGGTAAATCCTTCCAGTGTGAGCTTGTTTTCTCCAAGATGGGAATCAAGTGAGTTGAGTTTGTCATCACATTATTTTGTTCTATATTTTTGAACAACATTTGAATTATTAATGTTGGTTTTTAAACAGCCCCATTATGATGAGTGCTGGGGAATTGGAGAGTGGGAAATGGGAATGCCGGTGAGCCAGCCAAGCTCATCAGACAAAGGTACCGCGAGGCTGCAGACTATGATCAAGAAGGGGAAAATGTGCTGCCTATTCATCAATGATCTGGATCAAGGCGCTGGATGGATGGGTGGACCACACAGTACACTGTGAACAACCAGATGGTCAACGCCACCCTCATGAACATTGCGGATAACCCTACCAACGTGCAGCTTCCCGGTATGTATGTACAACAAGGGGGACAACCCCCGCGTCCCTGTTATAGTCACTGGCAACGACTTCTCCACCGTGTACGCCCCTCTCGTCCGCGATGGTCGTATGGAGAAGTTCTACTGGGCTCCCACCCGTGAGGACCGTATTGGCGTCTGCAAGGGCATTTTCCGCAGTGACAATGTGCCGGATGAGGCTGTTGTCACACTAGTTGATTCCTTCCCTGGCCAATCCATTGGTGAGCATGCTTGCAAATTGGAGTATAAGAAATAAGTATTGTTGAAATATAGGGAAGATTAACTATGGCAAGATTAACTTGCCTGTTTTTTTTTTTTTTTTTAATTGAAATATAGGGAGCTTTTACAAAAATTATATATATATATATATATAGTAGAAGTAAGTATAATGGAGTATCAGAAAGATATACATTAATAATGCTAAATAGAAAATTCATATTCTATAGTCTACTAGAAACACTCTCCCCCACAAAGTCCACAACAGTGACAGACAGACATGATCGTCCCCAAAAATTGAGAGTCCTCCTCCACTATAAAGAAGCATCTGCCAAAAATCCTCTTCTGCTCTGCTAAGCTGCAGGTTTTTATATCAATCAAAGACGCACGATCCGAAGCTGGGGTTGGTGCGGGTTGTGACGCCGACGCCGTTGAAATCGCAGCAGTTGCTGTGACGGCCATTGGCGCTGTAATACGAATTCATGACGTAGGAGGCGTGGTGGGTGATGTTGCCGCCGAAGCATTTTCCGCCGGGCTGGATGGCGCCGCAGTCGGCGCCCTGGGAGCAGGCGATATCAATGGCCATGATGAGAGCGGACTCGCTGGCGGTGGACCTCGGGATGCAGTAGGTTTTGAGAGATGTAGGAATTAAGCCGGCGGCAGATGGTAGGGGCAGAGGTAGAGCGATATTGAGGAGCTTCTGGGTTGGGTGGATATCATCATCATGTGCAGGTTCCTCCTCTTTGGGCTGCGCAACCTCTCCTGCAGGTACACGAGCGCATTGCACGGACACAACGGCGAGCAATACAAGGGCAGCGACGGCCGCACTGACGGAGGATTGTGGGGCCGCCATTGTGGTGGTGGTGGTGATTACGCAGGAAAGGGAAGAAGGGCAAATAACACGCACGCCTTATTGGGACTGTGGACGCTGGGAGAGCTGCTTTTATTTATTATTCGATTTGGCGAGTACGTAATTCCGGTGGACAGCCGCACCTGCCTTTTTATAGTCGTCGTCCATGCACCTTCAAGGAGACAATTCCGCCCAACCCACACATTAATATGCGCCAACTGCCTTCATTCCCGCCCATTCGACTCGCTCCATCCTCCATATATATCAACTAAAATTAGCAACTTGTTCCAGCTGACTCAAATGACCATTAATTATTACAATTAAACAATACGATACAGTATAATCTTCACAATATATATGTAAAGAATAATTAAGCAATAACAAAATTAATGATTTGTTCATCATGTGCCGCTCGGGGAAGGGAATATGGTAGCGGGTCGTCATGCTAAACATGGCCGGGGCGTCTATCGAGGACTTCTTCACCACGTGGGCGTTCCTCCGGACTTTGTGGTTCCCTACGACCTAGGTTTTTTCACTTTGTCATTAGTTTGTAGTATGCTTTTCTTTTCTTTTTTCGCCTTGTTTTCTGGCTTCGGCTACGCCAAGGAAAAAATGAATAATTAATGATTTGTTAATCAATTTACAAGTTTAAACCCTTAATTAAACAATGCAACTCAACAGTTTAAAACCAATCCTTTGGCCTTTAAACAACAAAAATTATTATGTTGAACAACCAACACAACAATTAACTAATAAAAAAATATTTTTAAAGGAGTTAATAACTATATATGATCAACAACAATTAGCTTGAGTGTATGGGTCTATGAGTCTTGTGTATGTAAAAAAATACTACTTTAAAAGATGTGTTCTTTATTGTCCATGCATATATCATTATAAGGGAATATATAGTCCTGTGTCTAATATAGTATGGGAATATCCAATTACTTAAAAAAATAATTTCGAGAAAAACCATATCAGTTCACTTGAATAGCTGCTTGAGTCACACGATACTAACTAGAGTCCCATTAATATGCCTATTATTTTTTTTTGGTCCCTTGGCCAAGACTAATTTAATATATCTATTAAGTATTTAAGAATATAATGGTTGACTAGTTGGAATAATATAACACAACACTACTATTTTAATATGTATTTATATAACATTACAACGATTTTTTTTAACTACTGAAAATTTGGTAGTTAAATTTTAAAATTTAATCACAAATTTTGCTACAAAATTATTTACCTACTGAATATTTAACTACTGAAATTCGATAGTAAAATAAATTTTTCGATAACGAAACAAGACTATTCTTATACTGATATTTTAATTGATGATAGCATACAGATACAGGTGACCTACTCTCTTTTTAAAACAATATAGATAGAGAGAGATTTGGAAACATATGGATTATTTTACATTCGGATAAAAAGGAAACGCAGTATTTCTATATTTTTGTTCTCATTTAAACATGAAAATGAGAAGAATGAAGTGGTAAATGATCAATCATAAAATTCGGGGGAGGGAGTTAGAAATTAAAAAAGGCGTATGTATCATTAACTATCAAAATAGTTCATGAATTACTCCCTCCAGCCATCTTGTCATGTTGGATTTTTTGAAAAATTACATTGGATTGTGTGCAGAAATCAAACAGAACAAGTTAAATGGGACAGAGGAGTAATATTTAGATTATAAAATTAAACATAATTCATTCAAGTGGGGGGTTTTTGTTTTGACAGTATGAATCCCCAGTCTCTCGTCGTCCCTTTGATCGACTAATTTGATTTGAAGTTGAATTTTGTTATCAAATTAAATTGTTCAAACTCATCCTAATTGTTATTGAAGGGGATGAATTCGAGTACCAGCTACTACTAAAATTAATGTCAATCATCATGGCACCAACTAGTAATTTTTAATGAATAAAAGTAGTAGATCTGATAGCAGCAGGGAATAAAAAAATTATATGACACGTGCATACAATGAAGAATAGGGGAAGAGGACGATGGCGATGAGCAATATGAAATCGAGGTGGAAGAGCACCCCAATCCCAATCCCAATCCCAATGGCGATACCCCATAGACGAGACGACCATGGTCAATAGATAAACCAAACTGTAGGCTACTACAGCCTACAACAAGCCCACTAGTGTATATAGGTATTGTGAGTTTGTGATGAGAGACTTGTACATGTAACTTTCATGTACTACTATTATTAATAGTCATAGACATTGAAATGTTTAATTATTAGTGAGTCAGTCAGACATGCGTGTGTTTCCGTGTGACTGCCTGCCCCACCGTGGATCCAGCTGCTGCTGCTCATGTATTTCATTTCATTTCTAGTACTATTTCATTTCATTTTTGAACTAAGAGTATCATCGGTCATTGTGTCCTGTCCAGACACGCCCTTCCACCAACTCTACTGCTAACTTCACAGACACAACTACAGGCGGCTGTCTCTCTACTCTGCACTCTGCACTCTGCACCTTAACATAGTACTACTGTACTTAGTATAACAACAACATCCTTCTTCAACGAGACACAACACTACAGTAGTACATATATACACACTTTGTAGCAGCCCTCTAAGGTAGGAGCGGAGCGGAGAGTATTAAGAGTTACTATTAAGGACAGACAACCAGTCATGGGTGAGTTTCCCTGCCTTACCCAATTACTATTACTTCTATTTCTCCTTTTCCCCAATTCATGTCTTTCCGCCACTGCTCCTTTAATTTTATCCCTCAAAACCAAGCAATTATCCCCTCTTGACCAGGCAATTACCCCCAACAAGCTCTCCTTCCACCACAATGTCTCCCTCACCGTTTCCCTCACCGTCGGCTCTCCGCCGCAGCAGGCCACCATGGTCCTCGACACCGGCAGCGAACTCTCCTGGCTCCACTGCAAAACAACAACCCCAACTACTACTACTACTGCAACCCACACCTTCGACTCACGCCTCTCCACTTCGTACCGCTCGATTCCCTGCTCCAACCCCACCTGCACCGACAAAACCCGAGACTTTCCCCTCCCGGTCTCCTGCGACAAGAATAATCTCTGCCACGTCATTCTCTCCTATGCCGACTCCTCCTCCGCCGAGGGGACTCTAGCCTCCGACACCTTCCGCATTGCCGGGTCGGGCTCCACGACCGTATTCGGGTGCATGGACTCCGAGACCAGTTCCACCCCGGATGAGGACGCCAGGACCATGGGCCTAATCGGCATGAACCGAGGCGCGCTATCCTTCGTTTCCCAGATGGGTTTCCCCCAATTCTCCTACTGCATTTCGAGTCGCGATTCCTCCGGCGTATTAATCTTCGGCCAGGCTAATTTACCGTGGCTGGGGCCGTTGAATTACACTCCATTAGTCAGCATGCCAAACCCTTTGCCCTATTTCGATAGAATCGCCTACACCATCCAGCTCCAGGGGATTAAAGTCGCCAACACACTCCTCCCTCTACCCAAATCCATATTCGAGCCCGACCACACCGGCGCCGGCCAAACCATGGTCGACTCCGGCACTCAGTTCACGTTCCTGCTCGGGCCGGCTTACACGGCGCTGAAAAACGAGTTCTTGAAACAAACACGGGGGATTCTACAGCCGCTGGGGGAGCCCAATTTTGTTTTCCAGGGCGCCATGGACATTTGTTTCAAAATTGAGGCCGGTAGGGGTGCTCTGCCGGCGGCGCTGCCGAGCGTGAGCCTGGTGTTTGGTGGCGCAGAAATGAAGGTGGGCGGGGAGCAGCTGTTGTACAGAGTGGCCGGAGAGGCACGGGGGGCGAACGCGGTGTACTGTATGACGTTCGGGAATTCGGACATGCTGGGGGTGGAGGCATACGTGATTGGGCACCATCAGCAGCAGAACATGTGGATGGAGTTCGACCTGGTGAAATCGAGGGTGGGACTGGCGGAGGTTCGATGTGATGTAGCGAGTCAAAGATTGGGATTAGGTTGATTATTGTTGGTGGATAGCCATAGGCTGATAGCTGTTGGAATAAGTCAACGCAAGGCAGCTTAGGTTGCAGCAGGTGTTCTTTTTTAATTGGGTTTGTCTTACCGACTAATTAATTCCCTATTAATTGATTGATTGGAAACTGATTTGCATTATTATTTAATTGAATTACCTAGCTCAGGGCTTGGATTCGCATATTTTATATTTATGTGCTTTAATTTTATTTTTTTTCTCTTCTGTTTTTTAAGTAACTTTAGTTTCAATTGGCGTTGTTAACCAACGGCATTTGACTTGGGAGTTCTAGTGGTTTAATTAACGTCTTAAATTTGAATTTTTATGAATAAAATAATCAGATATAATTCAATTACTGTTAATTGTAGGAGCCAAGTCAGGAGTAAATTAAAAGTTTCTTTAACATTTTCTCTTAAATTAATTACATAAAAAATTTCTTCTACAATTTCCACTTAATATTATGATGTAGATGTATATGTCTTCTAGTATGTGTGGGCTGTTGAGAAAGTGACGCACGAAATCAATGAGAAAATTTAAAGGTATGTGATATACAAGAAATATCTACAAAGTAGCCATCGGGTTCGAACCAAATTCATCGGTTAATACTCAATAGATCTGTTGAACGTTGATCTTAATTCAACTGGACCAAAAAAAAAAAATTGTACAAATTTTATTAGAAATATAGATTAGAATTTTTTTGTTACTTTTTGACATTCGTATGACGACATGTTGAGTTGATTTTTTGAAATACTAATCTTTTTTTAATATATTTAAAATATTAGTGAATTGAATTATTTTTAAAAGGAATTGAATTCTACGTATTTCGAGAATAAAACATTTAAATGTACTTATTTTTTTAATGCATTCTATTATTTACTTCGTATGTGGGTATAAACAAGTCTTCACGCACAGTACTGGTGAAAATAAGAAATACTCGATCGGTAGTACTCCCTCCGTCCTATTTCAAATGTCCTACTTACTATTTTTGGATGTCCCATTACAAATGTCTTCTTTCTATAAATAGAAATAATTTTCCCCTCCAACAACTATGTGGACCCCATCATATACTCACAAACCAACTCTACCTTAATTCCCGTGCCCAACAGTAACAGGACACTTGGGGTGGGATGGAGGGAGTACTATATAAACAACTATGGGTTGAATATGCGGCAAGATAAAAATCACCCTAAACCACATTAATTTGTTCCATATGAGCCACATGAATATTTGCATGTACTATAGTAATGCATAGTCCGGATATTTGTTTTGTACTTTCGTTGCTTAGCTGGCGCTTGTCGGAGTCTTGCTATGTATAGGGAAAAGGCAAAAAGCTGATGCCACTCATCACATTTTGGCTGCGTTCATGCGCATACGGTCGTCTGGGTCCCACCCACCTTGTCTTTTATCCCGCCACAATTTAAATAGAAAAATTATTTTACTTTGGCCAAAGGCCATCTCCAGCCATACCCTCTATTTTTGCAGGAGGTACAGTACAAATCTCTACTTTTGCAGGATAGATACAGTAATTTCATCTCCAACCCAACCCTCTATTTTTGCAGGATTAAGGAATATTCCCTATATAATCTATTTTATAATTCCTTTTTAAATTTATAAATAATATTTACAAACTTTTTTATATAAAATATTAATAATATATTTTTTTATTATTAACTAAGAAACAGAAATTTAAAAAAAAAAAAAGAGTAAGAAATGCAGGGATGAAACACTGTAGCACCCTCCCATTTGGGAGGGTGCTCTCCCCATTTATGCAGGGTGGGTTGGAGCCCCCACCCTGCAAATATGCAAATTGCAGGGTGGGTTGGAGAAGGCCTAAGACCATCTCCAATGGTCCCCTGAAATTCAAAATGGGGTGGTATTTTCTTTCCAACAATATTCTAAAACCAAACTTATTTTAAGTTTTTTGAGTATTTACTATTCATAAATCTATATCACTTTTTGCAATTAAATTAATTGCAATTTCATCCCTCCAATTGTTGCAAGTTGAATATTGATCGAATTTTATATTATGCTTGATAATTTTATACTTCATGTAGTATAATTTTTTATTAAATTAATTTTATATTTAATTAGATTAGAAATTTTAAGGTTTCTTTATAAAATAAATTTTAAACATAAAGATAACTAAATTTTTAAAGTTTTGGTACAATCTTAGCAATCATTAAAAAAATTACATTATCATATGAAAATATAATTAAACATAACACATCTCAAATAATTAAAAAAATATACAATATTAAACAACTAAATAACTACGCAAACGGGAAATTAAGTTAATAGTCATCTAAATCAACATCGGATCCTCCAACATTATTGAAATACGTAGATGAATTTGTATTGAATTTATGTGGGGTTAATGTATAATTTATAAGAAATGAAGGGTATGATTGAAAAGATAAATAAGTTTATATGGAAAAGAATATATAGAGAATATTCTTTTAAGTTTGAGTTTAGTGTAAATGGTTGGAGATGAATTACTGTTTGATGTGACATTTACTGTAAAATTGGGTTTGAGTTTGGTGTTGGCTATTGGAGATGCCCTAAGTAAGTAAGTACACTACTTACCGCAGTTAACTTAATGCGGAGTATAAGCTTAAAATTTTGAAAACAAGTACTCCCTGCCAACAAAAATGTCTTAATTATTATTTTTGGATGTCCAATCACAAATGTCTTCTTTTGATAAATAGAAATATTTTTTTCCCTCTAACAACTATGTGGACCCATCATATACTTACTAATCAACTCTATCTTAATTCTCGTGACAAACAGTAACAAGACATATTGAATGGGATGGAGGGAGTAATTTTTTTACTTTTAAGGATATTATCATCTGACTTTGGTTACGAACTTAACGATGGAATTGTTAAGTTTAAAATAAAATGGTTACGAACAATAAAATTTAAGTTTAAATTTTAAGAATATTATAACTTCATAAGTATATAGCGACTAGCGAGATTTGTGCAGCAATCATGTTTAAATTATAAGGACAATTATTGAATTCATTTGCGTGTCACAACTCACATGCGTGACTACTCAGAAAAATACTACAGGGCAATTAAGATTTAAAGATCTCGATCAACTGTTTACTTTGTCTCATTAAATTGAAATTTAGTCCTCAATGTGGGGACAAGTGGCTTTAATAGTTTTGGTTGTTTTCCATCCTTGAATGCAAGGCCAATTATGGAAATTGGAAAAGACCATCATGTGATTGATGCCTGCCTAGTCTCAGCTGTATATGTAATGTAGGTGCAACTGATGAGGCTAACCTGCAGGAGGTAGTTAAGTTTTTCTACTACAAGCTGGTGGCTGTGTTCCCATTCAAGAATTCAAACAAGGTTCAAAAGAATGGTATGCGACTTGTAGTTAGTCCACCATTCCAATTAAGCAGCACCATCAAGTGCACCTAATGCGTTGTCTCTACGAACGCCACTTGCCTTTCAATAAAATACATATATACTGCAAATATGATATATATATATATATATATATATATATATATAAAATACCATTATATTATCAGTCCTACTGCTATTGGTTCCTCATATTTTCAATTTATTCAAAAATTTCAAGGAAAAAAGGAAAAAGTTAGTTTACCAGCAACTAGCTACTTGACCAAATGCATCAATATAAAGGGATTTTTGTTGGCCGTTTATTCATTTACTTTTCTTTCATTTATTTTTCAGTCTTTCTGTGATTATTATGATTATTTTTAAAATAATTGGTTTATATATAATTTTTTCAAGGAAACCGGGGGATGAATTCAAACCTCTATGTCTCCAACTCTTCTTTTCCAAAAACGCTCAATTCAAAATTTTAGAAAGCTAACCGATTTAAATAGTCTCAAATTCGTTTATATATTGTACTTTCTCAGTTCCTTTTTAATTGACACGGACCCACATTTCACGTAATTCAATACGCATTTTTAATCATCAATATCTCAAATTGCGTACAAATAAAAATTTTAAAAATTTGATATTCTAAATCTATGCGATTAGACGAATCCAACAAGATCTCACTTGATTATATTTTATCCTGTGTAATTATATTAAAAAGTCGAATCAAAGTTACTCAATGAACAGTAACAAAATTCTTTATGTGTTAAATAAAAAGTAACGGTCAATTAATCCTATAAAATAAAAACGTCCAAGTTTCTCTTTTTCCTCATATACATTATGTGTTTTTGTATTCGGAAATTGAATTGGACATCAGGTAAATAAGTAAAGGCACCATTACAGTTGTCGGGCCTGGATCAAAAAGATCAATTCCAAACTAGTGTATATTTCATTCTTGTGTAGTTGCATAAGCCCACATAAACAACAAAAAAGTAAAAGAAAGTATAATTAAGAAGCCGAGGGCCACACCATTTCTAATTTGCGGTCACTTCAGGCTTCGCACTTTGCAACTCACAAATACACACAATGCATACACCCTTCCTTAAATTTCTTCCAAATTACATTCAAATAGTATAGTATAGTATACTCCTCCTACTTTTCCTCATTTCACTCATCTTTTTCTTTCAAAAACAGACAATATACCAATAGCAAGTACAAAGTTATAAATAAATAAACTTGCTCTTAGATTGTTGGGACTGATTTCAATTTTGAACTAATGTATGTGAACCTTTAGACTCGGAAATTCTTGCCAGTAAACGTCTGCCCAAACTGCCAATTAGAAGGAACAATGTTCCATGAAGTGGAGCTGCGGCGGTCGCTGGCCTGGACACGAAACGACAGAGATTGGCCGACCAAAACCACATTGGACTGCCAGTTTTGGCCCCAATTCCTGCTCAATGTCATCCACCCCGTCCTCGACCCTTTCACCCACGCGTTCGAGATGTCTCCCGCCCCCGCCACGTTCGTTATCAGGACCAAGTTGAAATACCTAAACCCGTTGATCGTGAACCTGATTCCTCCCTTCTTGTAGCACGTCACCCTGTCAATAATTAATTCCATTTCCATTCATCAATCATTAATTTAAACCGCAAACTAAAACAAAAAAGCATGTAATTTATACTAGTGCGATAACAAGAAGCAGAGCAGAGCATATATTATATACCTGCGGAAAGAAACGGGCACAATGCCGGCACGGTACTCGGCGATCTTGAGAAACATGGGCATGGCGAGATCGAAATGCGGGCGGGGAGGATTGCACCAGCCGCCGTTGTCGTTGGGGAGAGCGTAGTTGGGCGGGCAGAAGTTGGTGGCGGTGATGAAGATGGAGGGACTCCCCGGGTGGCACCACTGCCACTGCGGCTCGTTTCTGCATTTGATCTCGAAACACGCCCCGCAGCTGTACCCCTTGTTGAAAAGGGCCGTGCTCAGTGCCGCCGTGTTCACGCCGTACCCTTGGCTGTACAGGTTGCCGTACCCGCAAGCACCCCCTGCATCATTATTATTAGTATAAATAAAAATGTCATCTTTTTTTTTTTTGTTTAATACTTCTACATGTTTGTTGCATAAAATTAAATCAAGGCACAATTTTTTTGTTAGTGGTATTCGTCGTATATAAATACACACCCATTGTCCCGGAAGCGTCGCTTCCTCCGTAAAACGTGGCGTGGGCGGTCTCCCACCCGCCGCCGGTGTACACTCCCGGAATTCTGGCATCGGTGAAGGTGGCCGTGGCCACCAGTAAAACAATGGTGGCGGTTATGCCTGTGTAAGTTAAGCCCATAGAAGCGATAATAGTGAATTAACGCTGGGGAAATAATTGTTGGGTGAAATACAAGAGTGAAGGTGCGCGTATTTATTGTGGGAAATATTACAAAAGTCTAGAGCAGATCCAGACATCTAGTCACTCACGAGAGACTTTATATTTTATATTTTATATATCTATAATAGTAATTTAATTATGATTCCTTAATTAAGGCAGATATTGGCGGGAACATCAACTGTTTTTCAACTTGCTACTTTTGTTTGGACCAGTTTGTCCTCATCAGTTACGTTTTGATAACTTCCATTGGGGTGCGATGATGAGGATATTATGGGCCACTTGATATAGATTTTTGTAGTGATGGGCCAGGCCACGGGTCCACCAAGATTATGATCGTCAAAGTGTCTTGCCGCTTTGCTTGAATTACAAGTAGTACCAATATCTAATTAAAGGGCTTTCAGTTCATATTTGTAGCAGGTTAGGTTTTCTTTTTGACACATATATATAACTAGTTTATATTTTATTTCAAGTTGCAGTCCAACTTTTGACAAAATACATACATTTGAAATCTAGACCATGCATGCACTACAAGAATAAAGTGTTTCCGGAATGGATAAGCATACGATGATCGTATTTTTAATTAGGGTACATATGCATATTAGATTAGTGATAACTAAATGACATGAATTAAATATAAAAATGGAATAGTGGATCTTGTCCTGACCACCACAAAATTCCTTTATACCTACAGTATAAAGTTAGTGCTTCTAATATTAACATTTTGATGTATTCATAACAATTTTCCTAATCTGATTAGAAGTTTCATTAGCGCCGAAAAAGAAGACCAAAAATTTGAAGCAGATAAAGCGCACCACCAGGATGCGGTAATTGGGCAAATTTCCATTACGTATATAGTAGTAGTATATTAAATACAATAATAGATATGCATATATATGCTGCCTGTTTTTCGGGCAAAGGCAATAGCAATTACTCTAGTAGCAATGCATGCTCTTTTTTCCTGTTGTTTATATTACCCGGTCTGGGAAAGTCAAATGTTACTGGGGTCGGAATTTCTTAAACCACTTTGGCACTCTACTGCCTGAATTTAATTAATTAAAACGGCCCGGAAAGGGGAAGAAATACTAATTGGATTCATTGATTGGTATTAATGGAGTAGTATTTTCTTTATATTTACTACTTTAGCAGACAAGACAAGCTTGAAAAACAAAACAAAAAGGAGAGAGACAAGTTACAAGAGGAAAAGTAATGAATGACAAGAATAATACTACTAGTACTATTATAGTATATTATCACAAGGCTCAACAACTAACTAACCTTGGGTGCTGGAGATGACCTGATGAGTGATGAGTGAGGTGACCGCATTCACCGCTCCATATATTACGCCGCGCAATTAGAGTAGAGTGTCCAAAACATCATCCACACCACACGACAACAATCGACATCATTATTATTATTATTCACATTTGTCTACCTATTATATTTGCCTTTACGCGTCGTCGGTCAACCTCATTTCATTTCATTTCATCCCCTCCCTAGCTCGATCAGCTCTGCAATGCGATGTATGTCCAATTTTTACACAAGTTACTTATAATGCATGCTTCTTGGTATGAAGTACTTATGATGCCCATCATTCCGTTAGTTATTACCACATCAAAATCAATCATCTTTACACCAAATGCAGTTTAGCTAACTTCAAACTCTGCTCATTACTAGATCTATTTTGTCACACTCCAAAATTCATACTACTACGATATACTCCATATATGCGTGGCTTTAATTAAAAGTGATGTGCTTATATTCACTATTTGACTACTTGTATGTATACATACTACAAGAGGTCAATTCCATTTCCATCCGAGGCAATCCCACCTGGGTGAGTCCTTTACTTAATTACACGTATGGACCCTACATAGGTTCTCCTAAGTCCTAACTTCTAACCCCACAAATTTTTTAAGAAAATAATGTGTTTTTAGAATAAATCCAAGCTTTTATTTTTATTTTACAAAAATATGATGGGCCATGCACAGTACTTGATGGTTTTTAGGATATGGGAATATAGTGTTTATGTGTGTGTAAGGTTTGTGATGGGTAGTAAGTGTGGGAAGTATGTGTTTGTGTGTTAAAGGAAAGTTTAGAAGGAGGTTAAAGATAGAATTTTTGGAAATGAACTTGTATTGCTTGAATGGTTTGGTGGTGATCTTGTTGGTGTTGTTGTTGTTCAAGATGTTACAATGGCTCCATCTATTTATACTACTCAATGGAGCTTGGTAGATTATTCTAGGATATTCAATCTCTAGATCATTCTCTAATCTTCTATTTAATCACATGCCTATCTAGAATTTTCTCTAACTATGTTTATCTAGAATAATCTACTAAATTATTCAAATACTTAGTTCAAGAATATTCTAGAAATATGCAACACCATTTTAATACTCCTCCTTGGTGCATATTTCTATAACTCCAATGAGTTCTCGTAGAGTCTCGAACTTGCCTCGTGGTGGTGCTTTTGTATTGAACCATCCAGTTTGAGTTTTGTCTTGTAGACCCGCTTAACTCCGATGGCTTCTTTATCTTTGGGAAGATCTGTCAGCTCCCATGTTTCGTTCTTTTCAATCATATGTATCTCCTCCTCCATTGCTTTTATCCAAACATCCTCTCTGGAAGCTTCTTCAAAGTTGTTCGGCTCCATAGTTGTAAAATTGCATCTCTGATAAACTTCCGTCAGAGATCTGAATTTTCTTGGGATGGATTCTGGAGATGTGATAGGATCTTCTTCTACAACTTGTCTTCGTGCGTCCTGTGGGCCGCCATCATCTGATTGTTGTTGGACCAGTGCCGGTAGGTAGATATTCTTTTTCTCTATTTGGTTTGTCTCCCAGTTATAAGTAGCATCTTCATCGAACATCACGTCTCGACTAATGATGAGCTTTTTATTTTCCAAGCTATACACTCTATAACCTTTTGATTGAGTGCTATAGCCAAGAAAAATTCCTTTCTCTGTCTTCTCATCGAGCTTGCTCCTCTTTTCCTTTGGGATATGGACATAGCATATACATCCAAAGACTCGAAGATGCTTCGCAGATGGTTTCCGTCCGCTCCATGCTTCAACTGGTGTCTTGTCTTGTACAGCTTTAGTTGGACATCTGTTGAGGAGATAGACTGCAGTACTCACAGCCTCCGCCCAGAAGGTTTTTGGAAGACCTTTCTCTATCAGCATGGATCTTGCGGCCTCCATCACAGTCCTATTCTTTCTTTCAGACACACCATTTTGTTCTGGTGCATATCCGACTGTGAGTTGGTGCTCCATGCCTTCATCTTCACAGAATTTTGTGAATTGATTGGAGGTGTATTCTTTCCCTCGATCACTCCGGATAGTTTTGATTTTATAGCCACTTTGGTTTTCGACATAGGTCTTGAATTTTTTGAAAATATCGAACACCTGGGATTTTTCTCGTAGAAAGTAGACCCATGTCATTCTAGTAAAATCATCAATAAATAGGATGAAGTACCTGTTTTTGTCATGAGATGGGGTGCGCATTGGACCACATATATCGGTGTGCACGAGCTCCAGAGGCTTCTTAGCTCTCCAAGATCTCCCAGATGGGAATGGTAGCCGGTGTTGTTTCCCGAGCATGCACCCTTCACAAACTCCGTTGAGCTCTTTGATTGGAGGAAAATCACGCATCATATTTTTCTGGTTTAGGAGTTTCAATCCTTGTAGATTGAAATGCCCAAACCTTTTATGCCATAGCCAAGTGTCGTCCAATTGAGCTTTCATGGCAACATTGTTTGCATATCTCCATTGGATTGGGAAGCATCTATTGTCGCTCATTTGGACTTTAGTGATTATGAGGGATTTACTTGTCATAAATTGTGCAAGTATTTCCCTCAAAATGTAAGGAATATCCTTTTTCTATCATTTGTCCCACACTTAGTAGGTTTTGATCTATTGTGGGGACTAGAAGGACTTCACTTATGTACCTTTTTCCTTTATTGGTATCTATGGCAATGGTTCCTTTCCCAGTTGCCTCCATATAGTCACCATTTCCCAGTTTAACTTTTGTATTTATCTTTTGAAGTTCACAAAAGATACTCTCATTTTTAGTCATGTGATTGCTACAACCACTATCCAAATACCATGTATCTTTATCCTTAGTAGATGCAGCTTGGCAGACATAAAACAAATAATCCTCAGATTCTGTGTTTTGAGAGAAATTAGCTTGGTGTCTTCGATTAAATCCTTTAATTTTTCCTCCTCGTCCAAATTTATTATAATTTTGTTTTGGTGGTTTATCCTTAAACCAACAATCTTTCTCCAAATGATTTGTTCTTTTACAAATACCACAAGGAGGGAACTTATTTTTCTCTTTTGTTTTCTGAGACTGCATATTAACTTTAGATTGAAAGGCACTATCTATGTCTTTTTCATAACGCCTTTCTAATCTTTTCTCATGAGCCTCTAATGATCCCATTAACTCTGTAGCACTTAATTTATTTATGTCCTTAGATTCTTCAATAGCAGCTATTATGGGATCATATTTTTCTGTGCAAGTGATTAGAATTTTAGCAACAATTTTGTTGTCAGGGATGTCTTCCCCATAGGCTCGTAGTTGAGTTACTACTTCATTAACTCTAGCATAATACCCTTGAGCAGTCTCAGAATCTAACATCTTCAAGTTTTCAAACTTCCTCCTTAAAGTTTGAAGTTTAGTGGAGCGTACCTTTTCACCACCTTGAAACTCCTCCTTCAACTTATCCCACGCTTCTTTAGATGTTTTTGCTCCCATGATCCTTGGAAAGTACTCGTCTGCCAAGCTCATCTGTAGAGTGAGAAGTGCTTGAGAATCCTTCTTTTGGATCTCCTTCAATTCCTCCTTTTGTTTCTCAGAGAGTGTGGAGATATTGTCAGGCATAGTATATCCATCATTAACAATATCCCACAAACCTTGAGCACAAAAATATGTCTTCATTTTGATTGCCCAGAAATCGTAGTTTTCACCACGAAAAACTGGAATTGGAATAGTTGAGCGGAATGTGTCGGCCATGGTAACGCCCGATAATCTCGAACGTGGCTCTGATACCACTGATGGTTTTTAGGATATGGGAATATAGTGTTTATGTGTGTGTAAGGTTTGTGATGGGTAGTAAGTGTGGGAAGTATGTGTTTGTGTGTTAAAGGAAAGTTTAGAAGGAGGTTAAAGATAGAATTTTTGGAAATGAACTTGTATTGCTTGAATGGTTTGGTGGTGATCTTGTTGGTGTTGTTGTTGTTCAAGATGTTACAATGGCTCCATCTATTTATACTACTCAATGGAGCTTGGTAGATTATTCTAGGATATTCAATCTCTAGATCATTCTCTAATCTTCTATTTAATCACATGCCTATCTAGAATTTTCTCTAACTATGTTTATCTAGAATAATCTACTAAATTATTCAAATACTTAGTTCAAGAATATTCTAGAAATATGCAACACCATTTTAATAGTACTGCACCCCTAAGCTAATCCAGGTGCTCCATTGTGCCACATGTCACAATTTGGACTTTTATTCTTTTATTCCTTGTGAATATTTTAATAGTATTAAAACTCACATTACTTACCCTTCCTTGAGAGTTGAGACTACTTGAGTCTTGACTGTCTAAAAATCCCCAATTTCCTCCATATGACGCAAAGTCATACTCCCATTTCACATTCTTTTTCCTTTTTTGTACGACTAAAATAATTAGTTAGTTACTACTTACTACTCCTCCGTCTCAATATTTATGACCCGTTAAATTTTGGATATTAGTTATTATAATATTTAATTTTGATTTAATTATATTACAAAATTTTTTATACAATTCAAAGTTTGTGGATTTAGGAGAAGTGCATTTGATTTGAAGAGGTTTCCATGCAACTAATATCTCAAATGATACTAATTTTTATCCGGCCTTACGGCTAAGCAAAAAAAAAAATGATAATTTTTAAAATTTAGGCTTAATTATGAGTTGAGAATACTCGGCGAATTCAAAGAAAAAATATTGTTTTATTACTCTAGACTGAGGCTAAGATTAACCATTGATGAACGGATGGACTTAATGAATTGGCATTTCCCAAAGCAGTTGTAACATCCACAACTCACCAAAAAAAAAAAAAAAAAGAAGCGGGGATTGGAAATCCATAATTGATGTTGAATTATTAAGGGAGAATGAGAGATAATAGCAGAGCGTAGACAGTAAAGAGGCCCAACCAATGAATTATTTTTATTTTACAAAAATATTAAGGATTTCAATTGCTGCTGGATCTCAATCCAACAATCTATCCGGCCCAACATTCACAAATAATTCCCATATCGTAATTCGTTTAAGCACAACATTACTGCTAGAAAAGACTTCAAAAGATTTCCCCAATTTCCACGAAACATCTAAATATATTAGTATTTATTTTTCGAAAATAAAAATAAAGACTTGAAAAGATTTCTCCGTTGCTAAAAGTCAAGTCAACTAATTGGATGTAGGACAGCAGGACTAGGAGGGTACTAATTACGTCTGGCGGCCATGAACCATTTGCAAATTACTTAAATTATTATTGCAAGAGCTTTTACTACTTTATTAGAACGTCGTTACCGTGTAAGATGGATTAGTTAAAAAATGACATCATTCTCATCAGCTGTCCACACTTGAATCTTACTAGTTTTCTTATTATACTATTATATTCTTCAACAACTCTTTCTCTCTTATTTGTATGTCTTAGCTCCCACATATTTTTGCCATACATGAATGTCAATATTTTTTTTAAAAAAAAAAACAAAAACAAAACAAAACTCTTTGTCTCTTGTTTGTGCCGCCGAATGATTTGATTTCTGCATCTGCACCTCTTTATTTTTATTGAATTCCTCCCATTTCACTACTCGTGTTTGTGATGATGATGACTACAGTTAATTGCAAGAGCCCTTAATTAGGATATAAAATTCCTCCCATTTGGGTCGGGCGGTGGTTTCAATGATTAACTAAATTTACGACGTACTACTCCATCTTTCAATAATGATTCATCCAGGCCATTTCAGGATATAAAATTCCCCCAAAAACATGATAAATGAGTCGTCCGTGTGGAGTAGTAATAATACTTCCTCCGATATAAATGTTACGTTGGACTTTTTGACACTATTCACTGTGTAACTTTAATTTAAATTTTTAGCATAGCTATGAAAGGAAAAACATAGTCAAGTGAGATCTTGTTAGATTCGTCAAATCTTGTAGTTTTAGACAATCAACTTTTTATAAGTTTTTATTATACACAATTTAAGTTATAAACCGTTAAAAATGTGTATCGGCAAACGTGTCGGAATGGAATGTAACAATTATATCGAGACAGAGGTAGTAATTGTTTAGATGAAAACAAAGTCTTGGGTTTTAAAGCCGACACGGTGCAATGCATATGGCTTATTAAGATTGGTAATGAATGCATCCATAATTGAAGATGCGACTTGCACAAGTTAAACAGAGTTTCCAGAAACTCTTGTTAATTCTTCATCCTTTATTCAGATATATTACTCGTATTTGTTAGCCTGTTTGTTTATTTATTTATTTATTTGTTTTTATTTTATTTAGTTGTTACGTTGGAATCCCACTTGTTTGATTATCAATTAATGACGACGGTACCGGTGTTATTAATTATTTAAACCGCCATGATCGAGCCTAAGTAATAATGTCTTTATTATTAATTAATTAATTAATAATTAACTAGTGTTTTTACCCGCGCGTTGCGCACGGACGTATTGCTTTCTTTCTTATTATGAATAGAACTAATATATATATATATTTTTTTAATTGAATGAACAAAATAAATACGTAGAAGTATACATTTTAGAATTCATAGTGAATGATAATTTTAAATTGTAATGATTTTGAGTAATGGTTTAGAGTTTAGAGATCTAAAGTTAAAAGTTAAGGAGGAATAAAGTTTATAATTTAACAATCGAGTTTAGGATTTCATTGTTAAAATAAAACATATTTATTATTAATTAGTTATTTTAACATCCCATTATCCCTCGACCCTCCTCCCATTATGTGAATTTTCTTGAATGATATAACAATTTTCTAATAATTCAATTCCCTCTCCTATCCACATAATCTATTCAATAATTCGATTCCACAATACTAAAGCTACCTAAACTCGAAACCCAGCCTGCTTGGTTGAAAGTGGGAACCAAGTATTTTCTCAACCAACTTATAGAGCCTTTTGTCCAACTCCTCCACCTGCCATCAACAAAACATTCATTATCATTCCTAAATGATACAATTTCATATCATAAATGTTTTTTAGTTGATATTTAGTGAAAACAATCATCAGGGCCACCAAAAATTCTCAACATAGGCTAATTCCTATCTCCACTCCAGGTAAAGCAATTCAAGTTATGCTTATAATAATAGTATAGTTTTTGTAATAATTACTGAGAATTATGTGTGAATACCAATCATCAACTCTCCAATGATAAAAGGAAAATCAATAATTACATTAATGAGATTTGGCACACACCTTATAAATCAACTCCTCAATTTGTTCATCGTGATCAATTGAATCTTTGGTCATTCAATCGACGGAACAACATAAGTGAACACTGCTGCAATGCCTTTAGCTGTAAAGGAAATAGTCAATTTAGCATTTAAGAAAACTTTTTACCCATTTGCTCCATTGGGCAACAAATAATGACCAAGCAATTGGTGGAGCTTAACCTTTCTTTGTCCAAATTATGTTCGTGCAAGAGGGTGGTAGAAATTAGAATTACTACATTATCCAATATTTTATGTTTATATGCTCCAAAGAAATTCACTATTAACATGTGGCTACTTTGTCGAGCATGGCTCCAATGATGAAGTTGCATCTTTTGTAGAAAGTTCCTCAGATTTTGAATCTTCGTTCCACTCAATTCTTTGATTTTATTGTTCTGAATAAAATTAAGAGGTTTTTCTTTGGGGCATTACATCAAACAATGATAGAAATGCTAATATAATACCCTTAAGTGTAAAAATCGAGAGTATGCATGCACAACCAGAATGAATTATCCAAGCAATCCGCAGAGCTCTTGAAGAGAGTCACTATTGGCATTGAAGTAAAGTTAGTAGAGAAAACTTCGGATCGTTTGGTGAGGACAGAGGATGAGAGGAACATAGAAAAAGAATAGATGAATTTATTGATGTTTAATTTTTTATTTTTTTGCTGATGACGTGTTTGATGATATGGCATTACGCAGCGATTACTCGGCAGCTATCAATTTACCCACGTGTTTTAATAAGAACATTTGATCTAAAAATGAGCGTATAATGATTGAACTTATATGAGGATATAAAAATGAAAATATAATTTTTTTTTCTTTTTGAATTACATGAGATTCAATTCTTTTGTTTATGTTTTCGATTTTTCTTTTTCTTTTGTTCTTTGCCCGCCTTCTCAGACTTGTTCACCAAAAAAAAGGCTTTTGCTTAAAATGGTGGTTGGAATGCATGTAACAAAAATTTAAAAGGGAAATAAATGAGAGAATAAGAGGATTGAAGAAAAATTCAAAGCTATAACCAAATGAACATAACATAAAATAAATTATTTTTACTGTTAAAAAATTAAATATAAATAGTTTCGCTTTCATATCTAAAATAATGAGAGCAAGTGGAAAACTTGATAAGTTTAGTATTGTATATTTATATTTATGTTAATGTTCACTTTAGATTATTCTTTGTGAAAAATAAAATGGTAAATATGTTTGATGAAAGTTTATATTCACATGTTTTGTATCATGTTTGAACGTCATGATCACCTAAAAAAATATTAGACTTTTTTGGTAAAAATATTGTTACAATCCAAAACTAATTATGATTCCCACAAATCTTTACAATTGTTTATACTAAAATACTTCTTATATCCTTTTACAATACAAATTACTTATATATAAAAAATTGTATAAAATTTTACTTTGAATTTCATATACATTTATATTTATATTGAAATAATAAGAATTAAGGATATTATGTCTAACAATTAAACTATGATACGTTTTAGTCTCTCTTTTTTTTCCTTTTCTTCTTTAGAAAGAAAAAAAAAATATGTAGAATTTTGGCTAAAATGGTATGGAAGTTTTAAGTGATTAGTTATTTTATATTATCAGCTTTTTTTAAGGTCAATTTAATATTTACACTATATTTTTAATGAAATGTTATATTTAAAATATGTCATCAATTAAAAATATTTGAAATCTATTATTTTAAATTCCTTATATTGATATAGAATTATATTTTAGACACATATTTTGTTACCTAATTATATTTCTTTATTAATATTATAATATGTTAATATTTCTTAAATACTCCTATACTATTATATATTTTATCAAAGAATTAATATTATATAGTTTTATGTTTATAAATATTTGATATGATAAATATATTTACTATAATTTAAAAACATATATTTATTATAATTTAAAAACCCCATAAATATATTTACTATAATTTAAAAACATATATTTACTTCATTTATATTGTTTAATTTCAATATTAAGCCGGGTAAAAAATTAGAATATAAAATTTATTAAATTTTTATAGTTCACAACATTTCTTAAATTTAATTATTCAATATATATTTTGAATGAAATATTTTTTTAAAAAAATATGGTAAGTATATTCCTTTTATTGATACAGGATTATATATTTTATAGAGATAAAGTTTTAACCTAACTAAATTTATTTAATAATATTATAATATGATATTTTACAAAATTATATGTATAAAAAAAGTATACATGAAAAAATAATTTATATTATATGTATCAATATTATTTGATACAATATTATTCAATATTATATATAGGTCACCAAAAAATAATTCATATGAAGTGTGTATCAAAAAAGTTGTTATATTAATAGATTGATTTATATATGCAATCAAAATAATTTATATAAAAAAAATTATATCTTTTTAAATATATATGAAGATTTTCTCAGGATTTTGTTATATTAATAGATATATTTGTTTTCTAAACTTAGATATTGGTGATGTGGAAGATGACATGACATTACTCAGCGATTACTCAGCAGCTATCAGTCTGCCTATGTATTTTTATAAGGACCGTTGATGTGAAAAATAGCATATAATGACTGATTAACCCATTAAAATTAAGAATGATGAATTAATTTTAATAAGGACAAAAGAGTCTGCACATGCCAAAAAGTATTCATCATTTATTATATAGAAGATTACTCGGTATATTAAAATATACTCCCTCCATTTTTAAATAGTTGTCTCTTTCAACTCAATTTCAATAACCAAAGTTTGTATTAATTAACTTATAAATTTACATATTTACCCTTTAACTAAACTCATTCTTAATAAGTGTCAACTAACAAATAACATATATGTAAAATGAAGGCCTGAAGGACAATATAGTAAAAACATAATACAACTATCTATAACTATTTAAAACTAACAACTGTAGAACAATTTTTAAGAACGGATGGAGTAAGCACTAGTAAGGAGGGGGCAGCGGGCTATTTTGCTCTAGTTTGACCAATTCTAACCCATCAATCAACTTGTATGCAAAATCAACCATTTTTATATTGGTATTTTTAATCATATATAGCTACTTATGGTTAAGGTAATAATACTGTAATAATAGTGTTGGGATAAGTACGCACTAATTTTATGCTTTCAATCTTATAATCATAATATGATTGAAGATTCACATTTATAATTTTCTTTATACATATACATGTAAAATTCGATTTAAATTTAAAGTATTAATTTAGTACACCAACAAATTGGAGATAAGGATTTATTGTCCCAATCTTAATTTAGAATGCAAAAACCAAGTGTGGGATATCATTAACGACCAAAAGAGAAGCGTTGAATCACAACGGAGGCGGGAGCTGTCATATCATTTATTTAAGAATATACTATTAGTATTAATTTGTCTGTCTCTCTCTCTCTCTCTCTCTGTATATATATGTATATATATCTATATATATGCGTGTATGCCTATCAGTTTGCATGTATCATCAATTTTCTAGATAAAGTCCGATTCTTGCGATTCTCCGCCCCTAGCCTGCTGCTAATTTGATCAATTATTGAAGAATTGACCAAAACGCAATTCGTAATTCAAGCTAACTGCAGAGTCATCATCAGAAGCAGCCTAGTGTTCTGATTTGAGAGATAACAATAATTCCATGGCGGCGGCAACCACCGGAGTAATGGAGGTCACCCTGGTCTCAGCTCGAGCTCTTAAAAACACTGAATTCTTTGGTATATGATTATGATTCTACTTACATACATGCCTTTAATTTGTGTCTGATTACATGTTTTCTCTAACATGTATTCCTATAATTCCATCACAGTTTCATTGTTACTAGTATTACCTATTTTCCAAGCCTTTCCCCTTTTACTGTTTTACACCGCTCTCTTACAATCAATATGTGATTTCTAGATCCATGCTTTAGTCTTTTGTGTTTAATTTCCATGTATGTATAAATTGCAATCCAAGAATTGGGACGTCATTGCAGTCGTCATGCCATACCTAATCACAAAATTACAGCTGGTTTGCTTTGACATTCTCGATGCTTTTTAAATTTGTATCCATCTGTATAATTTCCTCAACATAAACACGATATTGACTTTTACATATAGTTAATTCTAAAAACAGATGGCAGTATTTTTTTGTTTGTGTTTCAAATATGATCGATGAGCAGCATAAAAATAACATAATATAATATTATACTCCATATATATAATGATGGTGCAGGTAAAATGGATCCATATGTTGTGATTCAGTACAAGAATGAAGAGAAGAAAAGCAGTCCTAGCTGTATTAGCAAACCAAGAAGCAATACTGTGGTTTCTTGGATGAAGATGAAATGCTGTTATCCTGCTTGTTTGCGAGGTCATCCATGCCCCTTTACTTACTTCTCAATATCACTAGCTCATTCTAAATTTGCCTCCTCATCTTCATTAACAACTTGATTTATTAATTAGTACTACCTTCATTCTTTTTTTGATTTGTTATCGAAATGTGATGGATAAGATATAGGAGTATATTATAGACATGTTTAGGCGACAAGTAAAAATAAAGAGAGGAAGTACATAGATTCCTCAACTAACTTAATTAGGTGCAAATTATGAAATTATTTTTTCTGTATATGTGTATAGGACAAGGGCAGAACCCGGTGTGGAATGAGACGTTCAAATTCCAGGTAGAGTACAAGTCGGGAGGGGATGAGCAGGATAAGCTCATACTCAAAGTTATGGACCACGACAGCTTCACCAACGACGACTATCTTGGCCATGCTACGTATGTTTATTTTAATTACTAATACGTCATAGTATATATAGCTAGCTAGCAGTTAATATATATTTGTAGTTTTTTGGCCAATGTTCTGGATATGGGCTAATTTAGCAGATGTATATGGAAATGCAGAATCTATTTGAAGGAATTATTTGAACAAGGAGTTGAGAGTGGGAAGGCAGAACTTCGTACTCAAAAGTACAGAGTTGTTTCAGAGAATCTAACTTACCATGGAGAAATTCAAGTTGGTGTCACTTTCACTGTAAATAATGTAAGTTGAACCGAAGAAAACCTTTATACAATATCGGCCAATTAAGCAACCAAGCAGTGATCATATTTGAACACTGTCATTTCATTGTGTAGATTCTGTCATCCTTTTGATCAATCGGAATCTAAGATTCATATTTCTTGGTTTGTTTGGCATTTGTAGGGAGGAGGTGTTTCTCAGAATCAGGATGGTAATAAAAATGGTGGATTGAAGAATTAATGATAGTCATCAATACTAGCCACAAGCCCATTTTATAGTATATATGTGTTGTGTGTATGTAATTGCTTGAAACAGTATGTTAATATTTTAATTTATTGAATTTTGAAGGTGCCCCCATTAATTGCTCTATTCATCTCATTCCCAAGAAATTGCGACTAATATAGTAGCATCTATATTCCACTTAATTTCTCCACTTGTGGACGCCCAGTTTTTTAGTAGCAAATGTTTGTTAAGACCAAGGGTATTCCACTTTCCATCGCTTTTCCACACATCGCTCCCACATTCTCTGAATTTCCCAATATGTCTTACAATATACTACTTTGATCACTTGTTGCTATCAGTATATATAATTAAGGTGTTTTGTACTCATCAAGCATGCATGCACAAAGAAGCTTAATTCACATGATCACACTTGTCTGTCTACATTTTCTCACTCAATATCAAAACCAAAGCCGAATTACTTAATTGGCCATGTACCATTCATCCACGGCCGCCGGCCGGACGGCCGCATTGGTCCTCCTTTTCGCCACAATGACTACTGCCGTGCACTCCATCGGTGTCAACTACGGAACCCTCGGCAACAACCTCCCACCTCCGGCTCAAGTGGCCGCCTTCATAAAGGACAAAACCACCATCGACCGGATCAAGATCTTCGACGCTGATCCGGACATCCTCGGTGCTTTTGCCGATACGGGCATACTTGTGGCCGTAACGGCTCCTAATAACGAGATTCCAAACCTAACCAATCCGCAAAAGGCCCGCGGTTGGATTAAATCCAACATCAAGCCCTTTTACCCCAAAACAAAGATCAATTACATCCTCGTTGGGAATGAGATCCTCCATTGGGGGCCTCAGAACCTCATCGACAACCTGGTAGCCTCAATGCGGACACTGCACGAAGCACTCAAACAAGAGGGCATGGACGAAATCAAAGTCACCACCGCACATTCCCTCGGAATCCTCGAACCGAGCGAGTTCCCCAGCACGGCCAGATTCCGTCCCCTATGGGAGAAGACTATACTCGCCCCCATTCTCCAATTCCACCACGATACCAAATCGCCTTTCATGGTTAACCCGTACCCGTACTTCGCGTACATCCCGGAGATATCGGACTTTGCCCTATTCCGACCCAACAACGGCGTGTTCGACCCGAATAACAAAGTGACGTACAACAGCATGTTCGCGATGCAATTGGATATGGTGTATGTTTCCATGAAGAATTTAGGGTTTTCCGACGTGGAAATTGTGGTGGGGGAGACGGGGTGGGCGTCGAAAGGTGAGATCTTTGAGCAGCCCAAGTGCTCGGTGGCGAATGCGCAGTCGTATAATGGGGGATTGGTGAAGAACTATGAGGAGGGACTGGGGACGCCGTTGATGCCCAAGAGGAAGTTCGAAACCTACATATTTGCACTGTTTAATGAGAATGAGAAACCCGGGTCTCTGGCGGAAAGAAACTTCGGGCTCTTCCGGCCGGACTTTACTCCGGTTTACGACATTAATATCATGCGGGCAGGCGCGGATGCAGCCGCGCCTGCTGCTGCAACCGCGCCTCCTACAAAGGTAACAATAATGATGTTGTTCCCTTGGAGTATTTTCATGGCATTGCTGCACATCTTTTGGGTGAATTTAGGATGAAGAACAATGTTGAGTAGTATCAAACCGTTGTGTTCCTGTATGTTGTCTCAAAATTTCATTTGAAGATTAATTTGTAATAACCTAATATATCAACTCGTCACTTGATTATTATTATTATTATTATTAAGAATGAAGAGGTGGAGATTGGAGAATGCTCTTGAAATTTTTGCATTTGTTACAAGTTACTGAGCATAATTATATATGTAAACACGTGAAAATTCACTAGCCACTGAAAAATGCGACACGCGTTTTTAAATATTAATTTAATTATTTTTTAGGCATTTAAAATAAATTAAATGCTTGAAATAATTATTAATATTCATTGCTGATTGTGATAACTATGAGAATTGTATTATATACACGTAAGAGGTTACAAATATCCGAGAAATAAGGGAGATAATCAATCAATCCCATAATTACAGAGATACACAAATCAACATAGATATGGAAAATATACATTCAAATCTTTCCCTTAAGCCCCATGTTGACGAGTCCAAATGCAAAACCCACAAGCCTCATGGCCCAATGGATACTCGAAGCAGGCAGCCCATGAAAACTAATCGATGTGGATAAGTCCAAATGAAGACCCACAAGCCTACGATCCAATGGACACTTGAAGTAGGTCAGTCTATGAAAATCAGTAAATGTGAACAAGTCCATATGAAAGGCTCACATGCTCCATAACCCGATGGATACGTGGAATGGACCGGCCCACCGAAATCGGCCCACCATCCACCATTTTTCCTTTATAAATAGAGATGTCTCTTCACGCATTAGGGTAACCTCTAGGCACTCATACTCTAAGACTTATACACTCAAACACATAGAGAGACGACTCATACACGTCTACTCATTCTCAAGACTCGTACACCTGAGATCCTGCAGTAACAAAACGCTACAGAAATCCCAAGAAGCTGGAGAAGAAGCATAAAAGCATCTCGACGTCTTCAAGGTTGGAGGAATCAAAGGAGTACCAGAAGTCGAACTCATATAGTTTGATTTTCTACATGTTCTTTGATATTTAAATTTCTATGTAATTTGTAAACATTTCTTGTGAAATTAATAAAATTATTTTGCAGTATTTTTTGTCTATGCATTTTTTTGCACCTACAATATATACTTGATACGAGAAAGAGAAGAATCGAATAGCAACCTACACTACTATTCTAAAATCAAAACTGAATGACAGAATAGTATACTTATAAAAGAACACAACACCTTTTGACTGTCACCCAAGCTATTGATATCGGTTACTATATGAAATGGTTCAACATTGACGTGATGAATTGTAGTCTTATTTCAATACAATTTTTTTCAACTGGCAAGAAGTGGTGCGTGGCAAAGCCTGGCACGAGCAAAGCTGCATTGCAAAAGAACATATATAGACTACGCGTGCAGCCAAGCAAACGTAGATTGCAGGCCGATTCAGGCAGGCGGCACGTGCTACATCCCCAACAGCGTCAAGGCTCATGCCTCCTTCGCTATGAACTCTTACTATCAAACCAGCGGTCGAAACGCTTTCAATTGTGATTTTGCTGGAACTGGTGTTCTCACCTCAAATGATCCAAGTACGTAATATTTTTCCTTTCAGTCAGTCAATTTTATCGTCTTCTGTAATGTTATACTCCCTCCGTATCAAAAATGTTTTTGACATTCCTACTTTTCATGCAAATCAATACACATTTTTTGTTGGTAATATAAACTTAACTTTATTTTGTATTAAATAATGTGTTGGAATTTGCCTAGTGTAATAATGCTTTGAATAGTCTTTAAACCATGTTTGATGTTTGACTAGTCGGTTGAGTTTCTTTGTATTTGTCTTTAAATTGTAATGGAGTATTGGAATGAACATTGAGCAGAAAAGTTATCCTCCTCATTTGATCGAATACAATATTTTCCTTTTGCACTCCAACAAAGTGGTATCAGAGCCACCACAAGATGTCCAACACACTACCACTCCAATATCCAAAACTCACCCCAGAGAATTATGGCCACTGGTCCATAAGAATGAAAGCCTTGTTGGGATCGCAAGAAGTTTGGGATATTGTTGACAAAGGGTTCGACTCACCGGAAACCACCGAAGGCATGACGGCAGCACAAAGAGATGCACTGAACAAATTAAAGAAAAGAGATCAGCTTGCTCTCTCCCTTATTCACATGTGTCTGGAGGACAACATGTTTGAAAAGGTTTCTTCGGCAACCATGGCAAGGGAAGCTTGGGAGATTCTTCAAAATTCTTGCCAAGGAAAAGATAAAGTTGTCAAGGTCCGACTACAAACTTTGAGAGGTGAATTTGAATCTTTAAAAATGAAAGATCCAGAAAACATTGGAGACTATGTCAACAGAGTTCTTTCTGTTGTGAATCAATTGAAGAGGTATGGCGAAACCATTGATGATGGTCGGGTAAATGAGAAAATTCTCAGATCTTTGGACTCAAAGTTTGATTATGTTGTGGCTGCGATCGAGGAATCAAAGGATCTTGAAGACATGCCTGTTGATCAACTTTTAGGGTCATTACAGGCCCATGAAGAAAGAATTAAAAGAATAGAAGAACCCCTTGTTCAGGTGCTGCAATCCAAACTAACCATTCAAAATGAGAATGAAGAAAACTTCGGAAAGAATAGAGGCAGAGGACGAGGACGGAGTCGTGGTCGTGGCCGATTTTCTGAACGAGGAAGAATGCAGACAAATCGTGGTGGTAGAGGAGAGACATATTCTCGGGAACAAAATTTTCGTGGAAGAGGAAGAAGAGGTCGTTCCCAAGGAGGCCGGGGATGGAAAAACAACATCCAGTGTTATAATTGCCACAAGTTTGGACATTTTGCGGCAGATTGTAGACTCATGTCTAATAGAGATGAAAATGCAAATCAGATGGAGGCGATTGAGGAGGAGGAGGAATCAACGCTGCTACTGTCTTGCAATGGTGAATCGGAAAAGAATCAAGAGACATGGTATCTTGACTCGGGAGCCAATAATCAAATGTCTGGTAACAAATCTTTGTTTTCTAATCTTGATAAATCGGTGAAAGGGAAAATCTCTTTTGGTAATTTGTCAAAGGTGCCTATGATGGGGAAAGGTGATATCCTGATTAGATTGAAGAATCAAGAACATGAATTTATCTCTCATGTTTATTACGTGCCATATTTGAAGACTAACATTTTAAGCATGGGGCAATTACTGGAAAAGGGATATGAATTTCATATGAAGGGAAATGGCTTGGTAATGAGAAATGAAAATGGAAAGCTGGTAGCCAAGGTGCAGATGTCGAATAATAGAATGTTCAAACTTACCATTCATGCGGAGTGTGGTAAGTGCTTGAACATGTCTATTGATGATCCATCGTGGCTGTGGCATCAAAGATTTGGTCACCTGAATTTTGGTGGATTGAAGATAATGTCAATAAAGGAAATGGCACATGGTTTACCCTTGATAAACCATCCGAATCAATTCTGTGAAGGTTGTATTTTTGGAAAGCAATTTCGAAGGAGCTTTCCTAAAGAATCTGGAAGTCGAGCTACCAGGCCATTGTAATTGGTGTATGCAGACATCTGCGGACCGATCACTCCAGCATCTTTCGGTAAAAAAAGTATTTTTTTTGTTATTTATTGATGATTATAGTCGAAAGACTTGGGTGTATTTTCTGAAGGAAAATTCGGAAGCATTTGATGTTTTCAAAAATTTCAAAACCTTGGTTGAAAATTGCACTGGCCTAAAAATCAAGGCGTTGAGAACAGATCGAAGAGGAGAATTCACATCAAATACCTTCAACAAATACTGTGAGGAGCAGGGCATTGACAGAAGATTGACAGTACCATATTCACCGCAACAAAACGGGGTTGTGGAGAGGAAGAATCGGACAATATTGAACATGGTCCAGAGCATGCTGAAATCAAAACAAATGCCAAAGGAATTTTGGGCAGAATGTGTGGCGTGTGCGGTATATTTATGCAACAGGAGTCCAACAAAAAGCTTGCAAAATATTACCCCCACAGGAGGCATGGAGTGGAAAGAAGCCAAATGTTTCGCATCTTCGAGTGTTCGGCAGCCTTGCTTATGTCCCTGTAGCAGATGAATTAAGAAAGAAATTGGATGACAAGAGCAGAAAACTTGTATTCATTGGCTATGATCCAAAGTCAAAAGGATACAAGTTATATGATCTAGAGAAGAAGAAATTGATTGTAAGCAGGGATGTGCAATTCGATGAATCGGGCACATGGGATTGGGGCATTCATGAAGAAAGCTATACTTTTCTACGACTGTCAGTTGACGATGAGAATATTGCAACTGAAGTTGGAACTCCAGAAACACCACCACACCAATCTCCATCTCAAGACTTTGTTGAACAAAATCCTTCAAGCTCATCTGGTGGAGCTCGTTGTGTTAGACGATTGGCAGATCTCTATGAGGAAACGGAGGAGATACAAGCTCATTTTTGCTTACATATTGATTCTGAGATAATTACATTTGATGAAGCTGTCCAGGATGATAAGTGGCGACATGCAATGGATGAAGAGATGAAGGCTATTCTTAAAATTGATACCTGGGAAATGGTATCACTTCCTGATGGGAAACAACCGGTGGGACTGAAGTGGATATTCAAGATAAAAAAGAATGCCAAAGGAGAGGTAGAAAAATATAAAGCAAGACTTGTCGCTCGTGGTTTTACTCAAAAAGCTGGAATCGATTACGAGGAAGTTTTTGCTCCAGTCGCCCGATTGGAGACCATTCGGTTGGTGATATCTTTAGCAGCACAACACAACTGGAGGATTTTCCAAATGGATGTGAAATCGGCTTTTTTGAATGGATATTTGGAGGAAGAAGTATACGTAGAGCAGCCTATGGGATATATCATTGAAGGTAAAGAGGACAAGGTGTTGCATCTGAAAAGGGCACTATACGGACTCAAGCAAGCACCAAGAAGCTGGTATAATCGGATTGATGCATATTTTTTGGAAAATAACTTTGAGAGATGCCCACATGAGCATGTTGTTTATGTGAAGAAAGGCAAGAATAGTGGAATCTTGTTAGTATGCCTATATGTGGATGATTTAATTTTTACAGGAAATGATCCCAGCATGTTCGATGATTTTAAAAAAGAAGAATGACTGAGGAATTCGAGATAACAGACTTAGGCCTCATGTCCTATTATTTAGGTATTGAGGTAAAGCAAAGTGATGAAGGTATCATTATTTCTCAAAGGGCGTACGCTGAAAAGGTCTTAAAAGATTTTGGTATGATGAATTCCAATTTTGTAAACACACCAGTGGAGTGTGGATTGAAGTTGTCAAAGTATGATAAAACTGAGAAAGTTGATCCTGGAGAGTTTAGAAGCTTGGTTGGTTGTCTGAGGTATTTGACTTGCACAAGACCAGATATCTTGTATGGAGTTCGCATTGTGAGTCGCTTTATGGAATCGCCAAGCTCCATCCATATGAAGGCAGCAAAAAAGAATATTGAGATACATCAAAGGTACCATTGATTATGGTTTGCTTTATTCTATTGCTGAAAATTTTGAGCTACTCGGATACAGTGATAGCGACTGGGGAGGAAATGTTGATGACCGGAAAAGCACCTCTGGATATGTATTTTACTTGGGAAATGCTTCATTTACTTGGAGTTCGAAGAAACAAGCAATCGTTGCGCTTTCCACCTGTGAAGCTGAATATGTTGCTGCTGCTGCCTGTGTTTGTCATGCGATTTGGATTCGAAAATTGTTGGAATATTTGGGTTATCCTCAAGATAAAGCTACCAATATTCTTGTTGATAATCGATCGGCTATATTTCTAAGCAAAAATCCTGTTATTCATGAAAGAAGCAAGCATATAGACATGCGATTTCATTTCATAAGAGAAAGTGCAGCAAGGAAGGAGGTTCAACTCAAGTATGTGAAGACTCGTGATCAAGTGGCTGACATCTTCACTAAAGCATTGAAGTTTCCTGATTTCATTCGGCTGAGAGAATGTTTGGGTGTCACAAAAGTTCAAGTTTAAGGAGGAGTGTTGGTAATATAAACTTAACTTTATTTTGTATTAAATAATGTGTTGGAATTTGCCTAGTGTAATAATGCTTTGAATAGTCTTTAAACCATGTTTGATGTTTGACTAGTCGGTTGAGTTCCTTTGTATTTGTCTTTAAATTGTAATGGAGTATTGGAATGAACATTGAGCAGAAAAGTTATCCTCCTCGTTGATCGGATACAATATTTTCCTTTTGCACTCCAACATTTTAAATCACTAATAATTCAAGCTTAGTAAAAATTCTAAAAGTTTAATAATTAAAAACTACACGACGAGACGAATCTAATAAGATCTCACTTGGCTATATTTTAACTTATATAACTATGATAAAACTTTAAATGAAAGCATATGTGTGAAAATGGCCAACTATTCCAATGTCAAAAATATTTTGATACGGAGGGACATAATTCCTTGAATATTTAGCTTCTCATTACTAACGTCGTTTTGATAACTAGATTTTGTATGGTTTGACACTTGTGAATTGGTACATTGCTTTTCTTCTTTCTTCTTACTTTTGACATTTGAGTGTGTTTTTTTCCTCGTGTCGTAAAGGTTTTGCTGGTTGCCAGTACATTTTGTGAGAGGAAACAAAGCTAAGGCAGCGGCAGGCATTCTATACTACAAAATGCTGGGGTCACTACAGTGAGTGGGCATTCTATTTTTAATTACATTTTCACGTGTGCAGTAAAGTCAACCGTGCATACTGAATAGTGAATAGATTAACTAATTTGATGGTTAAATTGTTGTAGTCTTTATAGTTTATACAATACCGGCTTGTTCATAACGGTACAGGCGTACAGCATTATGATTTACAGCATACTACACTACAAAAGTTGTTGTACAAAAGACAATTCGTCACCTTGTCATAACCTTAATTAGCTTGTTATATGAGGCGGCGATAGGCAACGATATCCCTCACCCTCAAGTACTACTAATGCACTACATTGGTCAAGAACTGGACGATGGGGTTCGTAAAATTAAACTCCATCCTTTTATATTTTTTTTTTAAAAAAAAAGAATGAATTAAATTAAATTAAAGAACTCTTGCTCATAAACAAGAACGATGCTCAATGGAGTGTATATACTAACTTCATTTGAAAATAATTAAATGTTGTTCAAGAAAATCATTTTATAAATTATCTTAATATAAATAAAATGTTATTATTTAATTGATGAGCAAAGAAAGTACTTATTTAACAAATATGGTGATGATTGGATGGGCCGCAGCTGTTCCCCGCCACCAATAATTAGTTTTAGTAGCGTTTGTTTTAAGCCTTTTATTAAGAGATCAAAATGCACTTTGTTTCCTGAGAGAGGTTACCTGTATACTACTACTACATAGCTGGAGATGAATTAACACACGTTTTCAAATAAATTTGCATCAATAGTCAATGGTCTGTCTGTCTGTCGTCTGTCTATAAGTCATTATTCCCGTGAGGCACATGCACATACACATGCACATGCACAGTAGGGTAGTATATAAGCTGCGACATTTCTTAATTGGACAAATAAATATTACCACTATATTGAAATAAAACGGTGTATACCGCAACATGATTACATGTGATGCACAATCTGCTTCAGCCTTAAGCCTCGAGGTGGATTATATATGTGAATGTACTATGTGTGTGTAACAGTAACACACTGCTGTAAGTGCAAGTGGCCGGTCGTCGTCTAGCTCTTGACCTGAACCGGGTACTTATCAATGCAGTCCGACCATGGATTATTCGAGCCGATGCTGTCGTCTTGGCCAGCATCAGCTGGGATTTCCCTCAACGCTTTCCAAACTGCACTGTTGCACTTGAAACCCGACCCGAATGCGATCTGCCAGACCCGATTGCCCCTCGCGACCCTCCCCTTCGCCTCCGTGTAAGCCAACTCGTACCACAACGAACTGCTGGATGTGTTCCCAAACCGGTGCAGTGTCATTCTCGATGGCTCCATGTGCCACTCGCTCAGCTCCAGATTCTTCTGTAGTGCATCCAGAACCGCTCTCCCCCCTGCGTGTATGCAGAAATGCTCGAACGCCAGCTTGAAGTCCGGTATGTAAGGCCTCACTTTGGACCCCAGCATCTTCCTCTTCATCAACGTGATGAGAAACATTAATTGTTCCGAAAATGGAAGGACCAGCGGCCCCAATGTGGTTATATTAGTCTTCAATGCGTCGCCGGCCACCTCCATCAATTCCCGGGCTAATGAGACTCCAACTCTCCCCTTGTCGTCCTCTCTTTGGTACACGCAGCTGTAGCTGTTGTCGTCCGATCCTTTGTGTGTTCGGACCGTGTGCACCAGCTCGTACTTGGACCGCCGCCTGTCCCGGCCTTTGTTCGACAGAAGAATGGCCGCTGCGCCCATTCGGAATATGCAATTGCACAGCAGCATGGAGCGGTCGTTCCCGAAATACCAATTTAGGGTTATGTTTTCTGTGCTGACAACGACTGCGTACGTATTGGGATTGGCCTGCAGCAGATGCTTTGCCAGGTCGACGGATATTAGGCCGGCGCTGCAACCCATCCCGCCGAGATTGAAGCTTTTGATATCCGTTCGGAGCTTGTAATGGTTGACGATCATGGAAGAGAGAGACGGGGTTGGATTGAACAGGCTGCAGTTAACTATAAGAATCCCAATCTCCTCGGGCTTAATTCCCGTCTTGCTGAAGAGATTATCCAAAGCACCGAACATAACAGCTTCGGCCTCCAACCGAGCCTCTTCCATTGATAGGTTCGGCGGGTCGGAAGTGATCCCTCTCGGGAAATACGTCTCGTCGCCGAGCCCCGATCGATGCGCGATTTTCTTCTGGAAATTGACGGAATCCTGCTCGAAGGCGCCATTCTCATCCGTCATCTTCAGGAATGAATCGACGGACATCTTCCTTTCATCTCCCGGCTTGTAGCATGCGAAATCGACCAGGTAGACGGGCGTCGGCCGTGTTGCCCAGTAGATGCCGACTAGGAAAATCAATGCAGAGGATCCAATGACGACAGTGGTCGTATCCAACAGGATCGTGTGTGTAATCCACATGTCGTAGAAGAGGCTCAAGGCCAGCCCAGTGAGCTGAGTAGCCGTTGCCAAGAACAGAGGAAACACCACCAGGAGCAAAAGGAGAGTAGCAGGATTGCACCAATAACCATACCCTAATTTCACATACTTTAGCTTCACGGACTGCAAAAAATCGGGCAAGCTCCGCCGGATTTTGATGACCATGGACGAAGAGTCCTTGAAAGCCACTTCGGCCAGTAGCCTCTCTTCCTTCATCTCTATGCTATTCATTTCTCCAGAATCGGACCGCTCCATCGATATAGGCTTACTCTTCGTTTCAAAACTTGAAGGACTCTAAAACAAAACAGAGATAGGTTGGAAAAAGAGTATCCAAGAAAAACAATCAAATTAATATTCTTGTTGATGTATCCTCCCTATATCTTGATGTATTTCCTACCAAACAAGTTGGTCAGTTGTAAGATGATCTCTCATGGGAGAAAGGATAAGTCTTTATAGAGTTAACAAAAGGGGAGGAATTAATGGAATGGAAGAAGAGCAAATAGTATAAATGCAAATCTAGCTGCAAGAAAGCTTGACCAGTCGGGCCTAAGATTAAATGAATTCAGGGATAGCTCAACTACCAAGAGGCTCTAAGCTATGGTAGAAGGGAAATTGGTATCGTGAACGTGTGTATGTATATACATACTGTCCATCTATCTACATTCCAATTTCCAAGTACTGCACATAATGATATACTAATAATTTTTTTAAAAAAAAATTAAGTAATAAAATCCCCAGCCTGGAATTGGATAGTCTAAATGTGCCAACCTAATTATAGGTAATGTTGTTGATCTGTGGGGCTGATGAATCAACAAGTGGCCATGTGAGATTTCGTTCAAGCAATCATCTTTGAGACATAGCACATTTGATAGGATCATGCTTCTTTCCAAAATCGAAATTGCTAACAGTACTCTGCATTTCCTAACGTTGACATCAGCCTGACCTTTAATCTTCTAGCTTTAGCTAATTCCTGATCTAATTCCATCCAGACACCTCTTTTAGATTTTTTTATTTTTTATTTTTGATAATACTAGTAGTACTAAATGCTAATCAATCATGAGGGTTAGGAACTGGTAACCATACAGTGGGCAAAACAATTAAATGCCCAATCTAATCCATATACTGGAAATCAGTTGGGCTGCTGGTTCTGTCTTGGGGAGTGGGGTCTGGGGACTCTAATTGTAGAAAGGTGTAGGCTAACAAGAAGAAACTTGATACTACCAAATACAGCAAGATAAAGAACACAGCTCATATATGCTACTTGTCGGGATCAGGAGAGTTTAGCTAGTGTTGTTTTAATGTTGCAAGGGTGAGTTATATCTGAATCCAGAAAAGGCTAGGCTGAGTCAAAGGCAATGGATCTTAAGATGCCTAATGTAGACTACTACTGTAGTACCTATCCAGCAATACATGACACAAATTTTGACAATGGATCAGTCCTGGGATTCAATCAATTAATGCCAACGCCCAACACCCAGCAAAAACCATGTTCCCTCTCTGCTTCCACAGTCCCATTCCCAGCTCACCTTTTATTTTCAGTATATTTAATGCTGCTGCTGATTTCTTTCTGGCCTCAAAAGCCCTATTCACACAACTTACAAATGTATCTACTACCAAGCCACCTGTCGTATTACTATTACATTAACAACTCATCAAAGTGACTCCTTTCTTTTTCGTTTTTATTAGTACAAGACAACAAACAATTAGCGTCATTACACATATTGACCTTGATGCAAGTTGCAGTACCATATCTTCTGACCCATTTCAATTTTCAAATAGTAGCTAAGCTAGGTATGGTAGGCATGGAGATCAGATACCTAAAAGAATAAATTAATACTAATCTTCGTTAACCATAAGGAAATACTAATAGCAAAAGAAAAAGAAAAAAGAAGAGCCACGTCATTGCTGATATATTGCACCAACTCCATCCTTTTTCCTCTCAGCCTCAGGGGAGTCTCAACAATCAAAGAGGGAGTTGAGCAAATCTTTCCCTACTTAGTCATCCTCTCCTTTGCTACATTTGACTAATTGCCTTTTCTTTTTGTGGTGAAAGAAATTGACTTTGACAATTACTCCATCAATGCTTCATCATATCATTAACTTATTTAAGGGGAAACATAGTTGAAATGGAACTTAATTTATGAAATCGCACAAGAGGATCACAGGACAAGAGAATACACCAAATACTCGAGAGTGAAATGAAATTATCATCGAAGCAATTGAGTGAAAGAAAGGGTTGGCCTAATTTCTTACTACTAATGTGGCCACCCAACATAATGCACAGATTTCACCAGCAATGGCTACCATGTTTAGCAATTCAAATATCCGGACTATAATATAATAGTATTACGAAGCCTACACCTAGAATCAATTGCATACCCACTTCAGATGGGAAATTGTCGACATTCAGATTAAACTATCATCAGCTGCCAGCATAGAATGTCATTTGAAATTCAACTATCTTTAGTTTACACTCATTAATATAAAAGTAATAAAAATAAAAATTAAGAATAAATAAATCAACTACATTTCTATCTAGTATTCATTAATCATTATATTATGCGTACAAAAATCGATTATAACACCTAAAAATAAATTGAGTAAATGCAAAATTCATACTCCAAAGAGACAGCTTGGAATGGATGATACTTTGGCAGAGGTCCACCACAATCACACCTGCAGATGCCACCTCTACATTGCATTTCCGCATCGGGCCACAGATTGGGTCATATCCCCCCTTTCATCTTGATTGCCAAGCTCAAGCTGGGCAGCCAATGGCAGTCCAAATAATTGCCAAGTCTGTCTGAAATTTTTGACAAGGACGGGCAGAGATATTTGGAAAGTGGTACTGAGTATAACGATATAAGGCTACGCGCTGCCCCGTCCCTCAGTAGAATCATTTGAACCCTTGCAGGTACACTCAAATGAAAATCCCCATGCCCAGCAAAGTGTATATCTAAAGCCTCTACTTATCAAGATTCCATGAAAGTGGGAAGCTCATTCTGTGTTCTACTTATTATATAAATAAACTAATTAGAAAATGTTGAGGGCCCAATCATAAATATTCAGATGGCACATTTGCAAAATGATTTGGACACGGATTCAATTCAAGCTAATGCTTGTAAGTTTTATTTCCCCAACTTCATTTTCTATTTCATACGTAGAGTTATCATGAGAAATAATCGACAATGAACCCCTGCACTACATGAATATACAACATATCATCTGAATAAAGAAATTCTTCATTTCACACCTAGAACCAATTGGAAATACCTTAAACGTTAGTATCAGTACATGTGGGAAACTCAAGGCCATGAAGGGCAGGTACACTTTCCAAGTCTTCCTTCGAGAACACCGGCAAAAGCCACAACACCTTTCTAGTGCCAAAAACCTAATGAAGGGAAAAGTTAAAGAATGGATCATAAAGTTTAAGTAATAAGTATTAGAGAAGGTAAGTCAAAGTGTGAAACCAAACTCTCACACTCTTACCCCAATTACTTATCACAAATGTGAAGAGGAAATCACATAAAGCACCGTCTTAAGGAACAAAAAACTGGCATGAACAGCACAAGTCACAGATGTCGTCGAGAAGAAATTACAAATTCTAACATAATTCTACTTATGAGAAGAAACAACAAATTTTAACCTAATTCTACTTATTAGAAGAAATTCAGAGATAATAATGGAAAAAGTGGGAGAATATTGAAAAACAAATTAATTGTGTTGAAATCTACAGAACATCAAATTTGAAACAAAACATCATCTAAAAATAGGTGGTAATATACAAATTGAGTGTGACCTGTTCAATGTTCTTTCTCCATCCCAAGTCATACTTCCAACGTACAGCCTTTTTCTTTTCATGAACCTGAAAGAAATGCTCATTTGAATGCTTGGTTCTGATTCAAAAACCATGCTAGCAAAGCTAGATGCAAAGGAATTCAAATAATCGGTAAATAGCGAGTTACTCTATCCGTTCAAAATAGATTTCATTTCATTACATTTCAATGCAAAAAAAAGTTAGTTTATTTTCCAATTTACTCCTACTCTCCTTTGGCGCATTACTTTTATATGTATTAATTACTTTCTAAATACAAGTAATTTGGTATTTAATCGAATATGTGAAAATTCCTAAAACGATATGAAATTATGAAACTTACACAGTGTATAGTTAGATCTCCAACTAAAAAGTATTAATGCCAATTCAGATATTTCCAGTACCTCTACTGAAGTTGTGTTACTCAGCAGTAATGATATATGCATAACTACGAAACATAGCAGACTCAGAGCCAAAGCTAGATTCAAAACTGCAAGAAGAAATAGAATCTGTAGTAAATATTTCAGATATAAGAATGCAGGAATAATATGGAGGGCACTCAAGGACTATTAACAAAAGGAATAATACCAAAGGCCAAAAATGTGATTGCCAGCCTCCCAGGTGAGATGGAATGATTCCCAGCTTGTCGGAAAAACTTTATGAAACCAGGAAGCAGAACAATAGTATCCATAACTGTTTCCAAAAAACTGTACAGCTGCAGAATCATTGTAATCATTATTATAAGTCAGTTTTCATACATTAGAAGTAGCAATAAAGTTATAATCAACCAACGCTACTACGGACAATGGAAAACTCTCGCCATATTAATTGGCCAGTTAAGTTTTGCCAATTAGTATTCAGGTATAAGGAACCTTCAGTTCATATCTATATCTTTGTTGTGTAATCCTCATTAGTAAAAGCAAATGTAAGCAAGCCACATACATATCCATGCATGGGCTCCAAATAATACATTAAAATGAACCAAAAGGGCCCACTAAGAAGTACCCAGATATTTGTATCTTCATTATACATCCATAAAACAAAGCATAAAAATGCACTCATACTAACAGGATTAGGAAGATCCTTATCCTTATTTTACAATGCCTACCATATAAAGCTGAGTTGTATAAGACTCCGCCAATGCCCATTTACGAAAAGATAAAGAGTAACAATTATGTTGCATCCATACATTCAGAGGCTTGAACAAACCTCAATCATTATATTTATGTGTGATATTCCTATCTGAAGTTAGGAACAAAATATTTGTATAGAGGATGACCAAGGAGATATCTACTAAGAAAACAAGAACACAGATACAGGAGTAATTCATTTGCTAAACTCTGATTGAACACAAAACTCAAAAAGAACTTCCTCCAATTACATGAGAAAAGATTCATAGTTTTGTGATTCAATTAAAAGAACAGAGAAGGGTGAAGGGTGGAATGAGTCAAAAAATCAATTTTCTCACCACAAATAGAATAAAAAATTTGTAGTTGCGCGCCCCAACGCAGTTTACTACCCATATGCAGTGGTGATCCATCTTAAGAACACATCGCTGACCTGCATAAAACGCTATTAAATAATACATTTGTTTATGCAATGTACTTCTAAAGCTTTAGACATTGAAACCATCTAAATTAGTATTTGTTAAGTTTCAGGGTAATACAATCATAAGTTCACCAGGTTATAAGGGACTAGGATAAGGATACCTATTAGGCATTCAAGCATGTTCGTGAAGTTAAGTGCAACTTGTGCCTAACCAAACAAGTGAGAAAGTGAGAGAAGGCCCACATCTTTGTTTTGCACTTTCCCTCGGACAAAAAGATCACTTAAAATGGAGAGAAACAGAAGTGGCTGAAATTATAAAATACATCAAACATACACATAAATAAAAACAACAGATTCACTATGATAGGAATTATAAACTTCGTCTTTTTGCGGGGATATGCAACCAAGAATAGGTAAAAAAATAAGATGGGAATGAATGGAATTTTAAAAGAGTAAACTATGTAAGTCTCTCATAGACCAGATATGACTTTTTAAATTTAAATGAAAAACCATCTTACAAATAGAGCAATGATGACACCGGGGTGGCTTCCCATTTTGGCAATGGTTACAGTAACGTATCCCAGTTCTTTCCCTTCCATCCGAAGATGAGGGACCATATAAATTATCTTGTGGAAAAGAATTAGGCGATACATAATTCTGTTCTGGTAACTCTCTCCAGTTTGCAGGAACGAGACCAGGATCCCGGAAGGTAACCCTAAAATAGCTCCATGTCAATAATACAAGCTGCAAGTTGATCAAAATTCTTAGTAAAGATGGTACCACTACCAATAAAAGTTGACCATAATTGATAATGCACCCCTAATCTGACACTTTGGATTTTATAAGTATCCTTCATGAGTTATTAAATTAAAATTTCAAACTATGATACATCCTCAGCATGCTTTTACATTTCACTTTTTCTAATAAAGAAGTGTCAACACCATAAAGCAATACATTCCATGTTACAAGAAATGTGATCCAAGCCCTAGCACATAGCCCCTTCAATGCATAATTAACTTTTTACGCATCTAAACCTGACGTAAGTATGCAGACCATTTTATGGCATATCACTGTTTAGTGGCGGATGCAGACTCCAATTGGGAGAACAAAGATTTAATTAATTTTTTAAACATATTTATTAATAAAAATTAGAAAAACAAACCTATAAAAAATTGTTGGCTTGATCTACGGGGCAGCAATCAACCCACCAAGCCCCTAGGTTTACCGGTGTCACTGTTCAAGCTCAATCATAAAAATAGTTACTGTACTTCTCCTAGAACTACTACTTTAGTTATATACAGCTTCCAAATGTGAGAGGATAAACTTGGCAACAGCTGCAGATATCTAAACCCTTGCGAGGATAGGAGCTTGGTATAAAAGAATATGAGCAACAATTTACAAATAATGTTTAAGAAAATAAGAATCACCAAAAACAAGAAGGCGGATATTTTTTCAAGTTGGAGTTTTTTCAATCCTAAATCAAAATCATTCTCTCATTTCAAGGTTCACATACCAATTCAATTTCCACAAACCAATGCCCGAAATCCGAATTCTATCAACAAGAAAGCACTCTAAAAGCAAATTTGTCTCTGAACAACTGAACCAGAAACGTACTTGAGATTGTATCAATCTAAATAATATAAGCTCCTTTTTGTCCAAACGACTAATTGAGATTCAATCAAAACTACAGTTGAAAGAATTTAACTGCAGCAGCGAACATTGAGCGAGTAACAGCCAGAAAGCATTTAAATTGACAACTCTAGAAATTAGTATTTGCCCACAAGCTACATAAGAGAAAAAATTACTATCAATTAAAGCGGAAAAATGATAAGGAAATGTAATCACCAGGACGTGAAAGAGAGCGATGACAAGAGAATACAATAATCTATTAAAGCCACCGTCTCGGAGACGTGGTACGCAAGTGAGGACGATTACAGCGTCGTAGGAGACTCCAATTATGCCCAACAACAGTAGTATCATAAAGTAGCCGAGGAATTTGAGACCGGAGCACAGTCTGAAGGGGTTTAGATCCATAAGGGCATGGGGCATCCCTCTCCCCGTTGGGAGCAGGATCAAACGGCGAGATCTAAGGGCTGTACGCAGCGGAAACAGCCGCCTCAGTATCGGTGGAGCCAGAATTGAGGTTGCTGCTTGCTGAAGCTTCCACGGTTCGCATTCTTCGTATCACGCTTTCCTTCAGTTTTAGCCTAAATAAATGAGTAGATGGAAATTGGAATCTCTCCGAAATAGCAACAAGGATATATTTTTGCTCTGGACCGAAAGCCCAATTTATTTTTCGTTACGGACCAAAAGCCTAATAGATATTCTACCGAGAAAGAAGCCCAACAGAATTTAACTGGTGTTCTTGTGTAATTGTATTTAACGGCACGTTTTTGTTGCTGCTTAGAGCGTCGGCCGCCTCCAAAATGGCGGTGGGCGCTTTAATGGCGGTAGCGGGCGCTCCAACGTGCCCGCGAAATTGCCGCCCGCAATTTGGACTTATCTTACATAAATAGAGAATAAATAGATGTTATCTTTGCGGAGACAGGATTTGAACCCGTGACCTCAAGGTTATGAGCCTTGCGAGCTACCAAACTGCTCGGTATGCTTTGCTTGGTGAAAGAATCTCATTCCTGGCTTGAGTTAGGAAGTCTTCTTTCTTCTGACCAAGCAAAAATCTCATTCCTTTAGATCAAAAAGCTATTTTGATTTTCAAATTGAAATAAAATAAAGGTTCAAAACCAGAAAGAAAGCACGTATTCTTGGCCCATTTTTGTATGTCTAAAAGGCATAATCCTACAGCCGGCGCTTCTTTGTTGAAGTTCCTAGCTTAAGTGCGCAAGCAGCAAGCTTATTAGAAAAGGCTCTTGAGGAGTTGGGGGTTGTATACAGTACGGTGGTTTCAATTTTGTCAGAAGAGTCCTCCAAGTATTTTAGTTTTGCATTAGATTCGTTTTTTTCGCAATTCTAAAGAATGGGACTAAAGCAACTTCATCGCCAAAAATGGCGTTCCGGAATAGTGCACCGCGATTTTACGCGGTGCACTCACCCCGGCATCCTTTTTCTTTTTCCTTTTTTTTTCTGTTTTTTCGGTTTTCTCTTTTTTTCCATGTTTTATTTACTTTTTTATTTGTTTTTTCTTTTGTTTTCTTTTTTTCATTCTTTGATTTTGTTAACAACTGCTCTCTTTTTGATTTTTTTCCAGTTTTGATTTTTTGCTTTTAATTATATTTTATTAAGTAAATTAAAATACAAATTAAATTTATATATATAAAAATATATTATGTATTAAAAGAATATGGTGTTACCAAAAAGAATATGTATTGAATTAATTGATAAATGAATATAATATAAATAGTAATAGAATCAAAATGAAATATTTTATTGTAGAGGAAATATAGAGTGGTGGGTTGGAGAGAAATAGTGGGAAACTGTAAATTTAACTGGAAAGTAGAAATAGCAAACTATAAAATATAGTTTGGGGTTGGAGATGAAAAAATACGAGAAAGAAATTAGGACAAAGACAGCTGGGTCTATTACATATATAATGGTCCATTTTGCAACGTCATAAGCAGTGTATCAGTATCACTGATATTCCAAGTATGAATGTACGATGGTACATAGAGCAGAAGGTCTGAACTCTGAAGGGATATCAAGCTACACCCCTATTTGATGATCGGAGGAATCCTTACATTTTTATAATTTCAATGATCAAATAATTTATGATATTGAACAAAAGCCAAGGAATTAAGTAACTGGTTCAATTCACTATAAGAAAAATTCAGTTTAGTGACCGAAACTCGCGGCCGAACGAAATTGGTCGCTATTAGCGACCGAAATAGCGACCGCAATTTTCTGTCGCAAATTAACAACCGATTTAGCGACCGAATCCTCTCTGTCGCAAATTAGCGACCGAAATTGCGACCCATACGAAATCGGTCACTATTAACGACCGAAGTAGCGACCGAAATTTCGGTCGCTAATATTTTCCCAAATTTTTTTATTATTTTTTTAATTAAATACACTTTAGCGACCGAATTAGCGACCGAAATTTCGATTGCTATCATTTTTCCAAATTTTTTTGTTATTTTTAAAAAAATATATACTTTAGCGACCGAATTAGCGACCATTTTTTTCGGTCGCTAAACTTTTTTCTTTTTAAAATTTTTTATTTTAATTTATTTTAATTAATTAATAATTTCTTTTTAATTTATATTTAATTAATTAAATTATATCAATAATATATTATATTTTATTTCATTTTTATGTTATTTTTAATTTAAATATTTATCATAATTAATTTATATTTTATATGTTCCATTAATTTTTAAATTTAAAACTAATTTTTATTTATCTAACTAAGCATTTGTGTAACAACCCTACCCCGGGCTGGGCCTGCAGACCATGCACCTCAACCCCTCCCCATGTGTGCCTCCCCATGGTTAACAACCTTACCTTAGGGTGGTTGTTAAAGGGGAGGTTGGGTGTTCAAATCCCACTCCCAACAACCCACCATGGGGTGCTTGGCTGAGGTCTGGAAGGCACACATGGGGAGGGGTTGGGGTGCATGGTCTGCAGGCCCAGCCCGGGGTAGGGTTGTTACATAAATCTGCACTTTTATGTAACAACCCTACCCCGGGCTGGGCCTGCAGACCATGCACCCCAACCCCTCCCCATGTGTGCCTTCCAGACCTCAGCCAAGCACCCCATGGTGGGTTGTTGGGAGTGGGATTTGAACACCCAACCTCCCCTTTAACAACCACCCTAAGGTAAGGTTGTTAACCATGTGAGCTGCAGCCCACATGGTTAACAACCTTACCTTTAGGGGGTTGTTAAAGGGGAGGTCTAGGGATCAAATCCCACCCCCAACAACCCACCATGGGGTGCTTGGCTGAGGCCTGGAAGGCACACATGGGGAGGGGTTGGGGTGCATGGTCTGCAGGCCCAGCCCGGGGTAGGGTTGTTACAATTTGAAATTAATTATTTATTTTAAATAATTTATATTTGAAATTCTCATATTTAAAAAAAAATATTCATGTTATATGTTATTTTAATTAATTTTTGTTTCATTTTGTATTTATTTTATAAACATACTGATTTAATTCATTTTATATTTATATGTTAATTTTAAATTTAAATATTTAATTTAATTAATTATATTACATTTTTATCTATTTTAAAATTTAATTATTGAATTTAATATTTTTATAATGGAAGCTTTAATTTAATCATTTCTTTTAATTAATTATAAGTTTTATATTCTTATTTCATTAATATTACCTCCCTTCTATTTTAGTTATTATTTTCTTAATATTGAATTATTGGATTTATTTTATTATTTATTTAAAAATATTATTTCATTATTTTTTTATTTAATTATTAAATTATTCTATAACTTATTTAATTAATATAATTTCTGTTTTCATTTCATTTTTAAGTTATGAATTTACAAATTTTATACATATATATTATATATATATAACACATACCTTATAATGACATGAAATGTAATGCGTACGGGTGGTACATGCGCGTGGTGGGAACATCCACACAAGGTTCGAGGCCTCTCCAGCACACTTGTGGTGGATTAATATATATGACACATGGCAAACTATGAGTGGTGGTGTGAGGGTTAGCCAAGGTGGTTAGCAATGAGGTTGGGAAGAAGTGGGTTGTGGGTTCGAGCCTAGTTGAGTACATTTTTTCTCAACTTTTTGAGTTTTTTAGCTACCGAAAATTTCGGTCGCGGATTTTAGCGACCGACAAATACGGTCGCTAATTCGGTCGCTAAAAAGAGAATTGTAAAAAATAAAAAAAATTAAAAATTTCGGTCGCGAAGCTTAGCGACCGACATTTTCGGTCGCAGTTTCGGTCGCGAATTTCCGACCGAAGAATTTTTTGGTCGCTGGAGATTTACTTACGAGCTGTTTAGCGACCGAACAAAATTCGGTCGCGAATTCGGTCGCTAACCCTGTTAGGGACCGAATTTTGAGGTTTAGCGACCGAAAAATTCGGTCGCTAAACTGAATTTTTCTTGTAGTGATTTAAATTTTAGTGCATACATACATATTCATGCCCAAAGTTTAACCAGAGCCGTTCCTGAGATTTTTATGGGCCCTGGAAAAGGTATTATATTTGTCTAAATATAAAAGCAAACTTCTTCAAGAGAATTTTGGAATTCAGTTGCTAAAATACTGACGAATTTTAGTTGCAAATTCTAAACAAATTTTAACGTTCTACTAAATTTTTACGTAACAAAAACAAAAATTCTTGTAGTGTTTGATATATAAACATATTTTCCAATAATTTTTTATAATTTTCCAAACTCCTAACCACGTTTTCTTCTTTTTTTTTCTGACATCTACAAAAAAAAAATTTAGGCAATATAAATTTCGAACTTAAAAAATAAATCAAGTGAAAAAATAACATAGAGCAACAACACTTGAGAGAATAATGGTGAACTTTCTCATGGACAAGAATTAGATTTTAGTATTTTTTTCCTACTCACCCACTAATTTAAAATTGAAAATTTTTCTTAATTAAATTAAAAAAATGAGTTAGAATGGAATTTGAAAAAAAAAATTATTGCTAAATTAAAATGAATTGTTAGACTTTTTGAAATAAAGAAGTCTAGAAATCAAAGTTATGCAACATTCTTTATAATAAAAAATATATTTTATTATTTTTTATATTATTATTTTTTTAAAAATTGGGCCCCTATTTCAATGTGGACCCTGGGTCATGGCACTTTTGCCCATGCCCAGGGTCGGGGCCTGAGTTTAACCTAGCTACTCCGTTTCTAAATAGTTGTCTGTCTCTTTCAGCTCAATTTCAATAATTAATGTTCGAATTAATTAATTCATAAATTTACATTTTTACCCCCAACTAAACTCATTCTTAATAAATATCCAACAAATAATATTTATATAAAATAAAGGGTAATATAGTAAAATATAACATAACTACCTATAACTACCTAAAAATGACAACTATTTTGGAACACTTTCTAATTTCTAAAAAGAAAACTAAAAAGGAATGGAGGGAGTAGCTATTATCTATTTGTACATCCAAAATAACTAACATATAATTAATTACTCAAAAGTCTTGAATTTAAAACTATAATTATAAAAAGGAAAGTGTATGGTCAATGCATATATTTAGCAACTTGATTCACGTCCACTTTTTTCCGATTGAATTAAATTATGTAAGGGTAGAGTTTTAGTAAATCATTTCCCTTAATTATAAAATAGTGTGAATTTGTTTTCAGATAATTCTTTCTTTGTATATACCATCTGAATTGATATTAAGAATCAAATTGATGAATTCCACAACATTAACTAAATAGAAATGAATAGTTCAATGTTGCATATATGATGTACCCCAATCCGGTTTCTGTAATGGCATAACAATTGCCAGCAGGTGCAGGCAGCGCTAAAAAAAAATGATGTTTAGCCCTTTATAAAGTGATGTATAAGCCTTATAAAGTGATGTATAGACGGTAGTTTGTTTTTTAATTAGTTTTTGGTTCATAACCTATATCCATCATTTTTATACGCATACATCATTTTATATACACATACTCATCACTTTTAAATGTGCCAGCACCTACAGAACGCCAGCACCCAAACGATTTCCTCTCTTCAATTCCAGTGAGCAAAGTCGCATCCATTTATGGCCCCAAGCCACGTACCCTTTCAAGTTTATCACGTACGCAATTAATTAGTATAGTGTGCTTATGTCTTTTGGTGTTGGTTATTATCTCTTATACCCAAGTTTAACCATATGGAGTATAAATTAAACCCTACATAATAAATACTAGTATTATAGAAATAAAGTGAAGTGGGGATTAAATTATTATGTATGTTAACATCTTTGAAAATACTACGGCTATAGTTTAACTATTTGTAGCTTTTCATTATTTAATATGAACAAACATTATACTATATCACTTGTGATTTGCTTATCTAATATGTGTATATATATATATATATATCTCTATCAATTATGAAAAATATAAAAATAAAAAAAAAAGGAAGAAAAGACGAGAAAGCAAAGATTAGGATATAGTTGAATATTAATTAAGTGGTAGAAATTGAAAAATAAAACCCCTAAATAAAATCTTGAATCTCCATTCTCGAATGGCTGTAGGCAGCCCTCAAAGTACTAATAATTGATCCATAAATTAAAGATGAGCTGACGCTAACCGCTAGGGGGTCCTTGTCACGGACCCCCCGTGGGCTCTGGCCCCTTGGTTTGGCCCCCACTACGTACACCATAAAAATCCACACCATATCCTTCATCTTCTTCTAACCCCTTTAATTTTATATAAGTATTCCATTGTCATACTTTAATCAACAAAAGAAACAACTGACATATAGGAACGGAAATGCATATATAATTAATTTTATCAAAACAACATGATAGTACAAAAGGCACCCGCCGCAGCTCCGTCGCCGCACGGCCACCACCGCAAGAGATCGGCGGCCGCTAAGTTCACAAGATACGGCGGCTATTTCATCATCATGCTGTTCTGCTATACGCTAGGTTATCTCTCCAAATCTTCACCCTCATCCCCGTCCCCTTCTTTCGCCTCTTTTCCTCCTCCCTCCCAAAATTTAAGACCACCGACAGTCACGTTGATCGAGCCCAGGTTAATTCAAGAACGGCAAGCAGGAGTTGACGAAGACCACAATCTCTTCACAACCCAGTGTGGTACCCCAGTAAGTTCCAACAAGGTCCGGCAAACGATTCTTGACAGGGTTTTCAACGGGTCCTCCCCATGGCAGGGCTTCCCTCCTCCACACGTGGCGCCATTCCTCCGCCCCCGTATGATCAAAGGGTGGGGCTCCAAAGGAGCCGTCTTCGAGAACCTCATCCGGGAAGTCCGGCCAGGGACAATAATAGAAATAGGGACTTTTCTTGGCGCGTCGGCGCTGCACATGGTGGGGTTAGCCGAGAGTCTTGGCCTCCACGACATCCAGATTGTATGCGTGGACGATTTCCGCGGGTGGCCGGGGTTTCAGGCACAATTATATTATTCAATTAAATTTTAACTTCAAGCTAGATGGCTGGTGTTGAGACAAATTTAAAGAATTTATGGACTTTGTTTGGACTTTACAGGAGCATTTGAAGCTGGACATGAAGACGATGAACGGGGACGTATTGCTGATGCAACAATTTATGCAGAATGTGGTGCAGTCGAAGGCGGCGGAGAGGGTGGTGATGATGCCGTTTTCGACGGGGTCGGCGCTGGATAAGCTGTGCGAGTGGGGCGTGTTGGGGGACCTGATTGAGGTGGACGCCGGCCACGACTTTCATTCGGCCTGGTCGGATATAAATATGGCCTACAAGATTTTGAGGCCCGGTGGGGTCATATTCGGGCACGATTATTTTACTTCTGCCGATAATAGGGGCGTTAGAAGAGCCGTGAATCTGTTTGCTCGGCTAAACAATTTAAGGATCCAAGTCGACGGCCAGCACTGGGTAATCCGATCTGCTCATAAATGATGATGAATTGTACTAGAAGTATTAATTTGTGCTGCAGCCTGCAGGTCTTGAGGTTTTTGTTAATACTGAAATGGAGCATGTCTTGATTTTTCGTTGAATTGAATAATAATAATAATAATAGCAGTAATTGTGTGTACCTAGCGAAAAAGGTCAAAGTAATGGATCAATTGTACATGCCGAATATGGAGATATATATATACGGACATCCTCGTCAGTTGGAGTGTACAGTCATGTCTGGTGATTGGATTTGTTTAAATGGATATATGGAATTATGATGGCTTACATTTGCCATTTGGAGTAGTGTAACTGTGCCTTATGTTATCTTGGCCTTGAAACAAAGTGTTCTGATCTGAATTTTATAAGATCTGATCTGAATGTTTATGATCTGATCTGATCTAATCTGATTACAACTATATATATAGTGTGGTCTGATCTAATCTGAATGGGTCTGGTCTGGTCTGATCTGATCACAACTATATATATAGTGTGGTCTGATCTGATCTGAATGGGTCTGATCTGATATGATTTGATCTGGTCTGATTTTAATAAAAATAAATAATAAGTTCTGAAAATAAGTCCAGGAGAACAGGCTATAAGTCGCCTGCCAGCCATGCCCATCTGATGAATTACTATTTATGAAAAAACATAACAATCCTGAACTAAGGAACACAACAAAAATAAAAATTAAAAATTAAAAAATTAAAAAAAAAAAAAAAAAACTCTTAGTTTTTCCTTAATTTTAAATATTGCCGTTTTACACTTTGTAATTATGTGGCATGGGCTCCCACCAACAATTTTCAGGCCTTCAATGGCTCCTAAAAAAAAAAATTTGTCGTTTTAATTTTCATGTTTAATTGTTTAAATATTCGTAGCTCGTAATTCAAAGTTTACTCAGTGATGTTTAATTAATCCGCAGAAGGGTTTGATTGAACACCCTTAGAATAAGTTTTTAAACTCAGCTCGAAAGTAAAATGTCTATAGAGATTAGAGAAGATTGGAATCAACCGTTCTAAAAGGAAATCATTAGCTGAAGGTATATTTGGAGTATCAGTAGGATAAAGTAACTATTGTGAAAACCAAAATGGGCCTTGACAAGATCTCTTCTCAACCCCAGTTTTCCATAAATGACACATCTCCGATGAACATTAACAAAAAAGGTTGAAGTTAGGGCTTGAGGTTGGTCAGAACAAACATTAACAAAGTTATATAAAAAAAAAAATAAAAAAAATCACCAATTGTTATGATTCCAAATTAAACAAAGTTGATCTGCCATAACTTCTTGTTATTATTACTACAATTCCCCACAGCCTTTTCTGAATCTAAAGCTGTAAACGAGCCGAACCGAACCGAGCTTCAAGTGTTTGAGCTCTATTCTTTAAGCTTAACGAACGAACACGAACCGAGCCAAAAATCTTAACGAGCCAATTTTCATGTTTGAGCTCTATTCGTTTAACCTTACGAACGATCTAATAACGAACGAACACGAGCCTAGTCGAGCTCAGTTAATGAACCATTTATTTTATTAATAAATTTATTTGTTTTAGAATTAAATTAGGTGTGAAAATGTAATGTATATTGTAATACTACCTCCGTTCCTTTTTAAATGTAACGTTTTGACTTTTGTCACTGTTCATTGAGTAACTTTGACTCGACTTTTTAATACAATTATATAAGATAAAATATAATCAAGTGAGATCTTGTTGGATTCGTCTAATCGCATAGATTTAGAATATAAAATTTTTATAATTTTTACTTATATGGAATTTGAGTTATTACGGATTAAAAATGTGTATTGGATTGCGTAAAATGTGGGTCCGTGGCATTTATTTAGGAACGGAGGAAGTATAATTTATGAGAGAAATGTGAAATTGATAAAAATAAAAAATGGAAAGAACAACTAAATTGTTGTGATATGTATTCGTATTATGTGTGAGTAGTGCGTAGGATAAATAATATAGTAAATGAGAACAAAAGAGCATTTAACAAATAGGGTAACATGATAGGGGTGAAGGAGGAAGAGAACTTTTCATTCGATAATTATCCGATGTTGAGTACAGATTGTCATGTATTTATACTAAAGTGCCGACATAATCGTAAGGGGATGATGACTAATGTAATATAGCTTAGTCATATATTCATGCACCAGACACTTGTTCATTACAAGACATACATACGTATATACAACGTATATAACACTCCCTCTTGGATGTCTTTAATACAAAGAATATGCCTCATTAAAACCTTACTTGGAAAAAACCCTATGGGAAAAAAAATCCAAGTTAGGAAAAAGAGTACATTATTCTTGTATGTTTACTTCTCCCTCTGATCGAAACATCAGTTGAGATTCTTTAGTTGGCGCATCCCAATATTTTTTACCAACTTCTCGAATGTTGCTGTTGGTAGTGCTTTGGTAAACAAATCTGCAAGATTATCAGCTGAACGGATTTGTTGCACATCTATTTCACCATTTTTCTGCAAATCATGAGTAAAAAATAATTTGGGTGAAATATGTTTCGTTCTATCTCCTTTTATATAACCTCCTTTCAATTGCGCTATACAAGCCGCATTATCTTCATATAAAATAATTGGAAGGTTTTTATTTTCGGACGATAAACCACAATTCGTTTTTATATAGTTAGTCATGGATCTAATCCAAACACACTCTCGACTAGCTTCATGCATTGCTATGATTTCAGCATGATTTGATGAGGTGGCTGTCAATGTTTGTTTCGTGGATCTCCACGATATTGCAGTACCACCACATGTAATTAAATAGCCAGTCTGTGACTTAGCTTTATGTGGGTCTGATAAGTACCCAGCATCGGCATAGCCGATTAATTCATGTCGAGAATCGTATGAATAAAATAAACCCATGTCAATCGTCCCTTGGAGATAACGGAATAAATGTTTTATTCCTTTCCAATGTCGTTCAGTAGGAGATGAACTAAATCTCGCTAATAAATTTACTGCAAATGATATATCTGGTCTAGTGCAGTTTGCAAGATACATTAGTGCTCCAATGGCACTTAAGTATGGGACATGTGGCCCAAGTATTTCTTCATCATCCTCTTTCGGTCTAAATAGATCTCTTTTAGGATCAAGTGACCTTACGACCATTGGTTTATTTAATGGATGTGCTTTGTCCATATAAAATCGTTTTAAGACCTTTTGGGTATAGGCCTTTTGATGGACAAGAATTCCATTCTCCAAATATTCAATTTGTAAACCAAGACACTTTCTTGTTTTTCCGAAATCTTTGATTTCGAATTCTCTTTTGAGATATTCAACAGCAATTTGAATCTCTTCAGGGGATCCAACTAGATTGATATCATCAACATATACTGCAATGATAACGAATCTTGACCCATTTTTCTTTATAAAAATGCATGGGCATATTGGATCGTTTATGTAACCCTTTTGAAGTAAGCATTCGCTTAAGCGGTTATACCACATTCTCCCAGATTGTTTAAGCCCATATAGGGATCTTTGTAATTTGATGGAATACATCTGTTTTGGGTTTGCTTCGTATGCCTGTGGCATTTTGAACCCTTCTGGAACTTTCATATAGATATCAGTATCTAATGTTCCATATAAATAAGCAGTAACGACGTCATTGAGTCGTATTTCAAGTTTTTCATGTACTGCTAAACATATAAGGTATCTGAATGTAATTCCATCCATTACTGGGGAATAAGTTTCATCATAGTCAAAACCCGGTCTCTGTGAGAAGCCTTGGGCGACTAATCTCGCTTTGTATCTTACAACTTCATTCTCATCGTTTCTTTTTCGTACAAAAACCCATCTATATCCAACTGGCTTTATATTTTCAGGTGTTTTGACAATCGGTCCAAACACATTTCTTTTAGCGAGGGAATCCAATTCTGATTGGATTGCATCTTTCCATTTGAGCCAATCAGGCCTTTTTCGACATTCGTCAACCGAATTTGGTTCAAAATCCTCATCATCATTCATAATTTCAAGTGCTACATTATATGAAAATGCAATATCAATAGATGTTTCTTCTCGATTCCAAACATTTCTATTTGTGGCAAAGTTTATAGATATTTCATCATTTTGATGATTTTGTTCTTCAAGAGTCAAGTCCCCGCAGGGCTCAGTTTTGTCACTTTTGATACTATGTATCACATCCACATCATTATTCAATCCTCTTTTCTTTCGAGGATTTTTATCTTTGGAACCAAGAGGTCTACCACGCTTTAGGCGTGCATCAGACTCATCTTTAGCACTTATAATGTGTTCCTTTGGAACATCAATTTTGACTGGAACATTTGCTGCCGGTATATGAGATTTGGTAACCCTTTTAGAGTCACATAATGCATCGGGCAGTTCGTATGCAATTTGTTGCAACTGTACAATTCTTTGTACTTCGGTTTCACAGTCTTTTGAACGAGGATCAAGGAAATCCAACGGGATTTTCCAATTTATATTCTTTTTCGGTTGATCCTTTTCTCCCCCTAATGTCGGGAAATGTGATTCATCGAAATGACAATCAGCATATCTTGCTGTAAATGAATCCCCTGTTAATGGTTCAAGATAACGTATTATCGAGGGTGATTCATATCCGACATATATTCCCAATCTTCGTTGGGGTCCCATTTTGGTGCGCTGGGATGGTGCTATTGGGACATATACTGCGCATCCAAATATTCTCAAATGGGATACATTGGGTTCATGCCCAAATGTTAATTGTAATGGGGAGTATCTATGATAACTTGTCGGTCTTAATCGCACCAACATTGCTGCATGCATTATAGCATGTCCCCAAGCTGAAACTGGCAACCCAGACTTCATTAATAATGGTCTAGCGATCAACTGCAATCGTTTAATAAATGATTCAGCTAGTCCATTTTGTGTATGCACATGGGCTACAGGATGTTCGATGGCTATGCCTATCGATATACAATATTCATCAAATGTCCGGGATGAATATTCACCAGCGTTATCCAAACGGATACTTTTAATTGTATAATCAGGGAACTGTGCTCTTAATCGTATGATTTGAGCTAGTAATTTCGCAAACACATGGTTGCGTGAGGACAATAATGTCACGTGAGACCATCTGGTTGAAGCATCAAGCAACACCATAAAGTATCTGAATGGCCCACAAGGTGGATCTATAGGTCCACATATATCACCCTGAATTCTTTCAAGAAAACTAGGGGATTCAGTTCCCACTTTTTCTGGTGAATGTTTTACAATCAGTTTCCCTTGGGAGCAAGCAACACATATATAATCATTGTGATGCTGCATTTTTTGTCCCTTTAATGAATGGCCATGGGAATTTGTAAGGATCCGCCTCATCATTGTACATCCAGGATGACCTAGGCGATCATGCCAAATCATATATTCATTGGGAACAATAGACCTATGGCCTGCCAGGTGATAATTTTCAACATTGTTTATCCTTGTATAATATATTCCAGAGGATAAACATGGCAATTTTTCCAATACTTGTTTTATACCAGGAACGGTATTTATAATCAGCAGGTATTCATTACCTTTTGCTGTCAAAGTCTCGATATGATATCCATTTTCTCGAATATCTTTAAAACTCAACAAATTTCTTCGAGACTTGGGAGATAAGAGTGCATCTTTCACAATCAATTTTGTCCCCTTGGGGAGCTGAAGGTTGGCTATGCCAGAGCCCTCTATTATATTTGCACTTCCACTTATAGTGTTGATATTTCTATCTCCCATTTTCAAGTATGAAAAATATTGCTTATCATTTAATATCGTGTGCGTAGAAGCACTGTCTATCAGACATATTTCATTATCACCAATTTGTAACCCCATTTTGACATTTTTGAAAAAAAGAAAATAACATATATCAGTAACAAAATGATAATTCATACAATACTTAGCAAAATACAAAAGGTACAGTAATACACACTACAACGGTATAATAAAACTCAAAAGGTACAATAAAACTAAAACTGCTATGCAGTGTCATTGAAGAAGTCTGCAACATCAAACTCTGGCTCTATGAGCAGATCATCGTTAGTGTCTTCAGTTGCATTCACAATAGCATTACTTGTAGTGGCAATGTCCTCAGGATTTTGTTCAGCAAAGTTTGTTTCAACCTGCTTGTTCTTTCCTTTCAACGAGTCCTGGTACAACTTTACCCAATGACCTGCTGTGCGGCATATTTGGGACCAGTGACCCTCCATACCACAACGGTGGCATTTTTCTTCAACTTTTGATTTGCCTTTATCATTGTAATCTTTTGAGGCACTGCTTTGATTGCTATTGTATGGCTTTCTTTCAGAATTCTGGTTACGTGGATATGGTTCTGGCCTTATATAGACATTACTTCTTTCACGCCCATTTCCACGACCACGACCACGACTCTGTCGTCGGCCATGCCCACGAGGCCCCACACGGCCACGTCCACGACCACGATGCGATGATTCTGTGAAATTCATCTCAGGATATGCAGCACTTCCTGTCGGTCTGGACTCATGATTTTTCATCAATAAGTCATTATTTTTCTCAGCCAGCAGTAAACAAGTAATCAGTTCAGAGTATTCTGTGAATCCCTTTTCTCTGTACTGCTGCTGTAACAGTAAATTTGTGGCATGGAAAGTAGAGAATGTCTTCTCTAACATATCATTTTCTGTTATTTTTTCGCCACATAATTTCAGCTGTGCTGTAATTCTGAACATGGCTGAATTAAAATCATTTATGGACTTATAGTCCTGCAGCCTTAACTGGTGCCATTCATGTCGGGCACTCGGGAGATTGATCAATATTAAATGATCATATCTTTTCTTTAAATTCTCCCATAGATCCTGTGGATCTTTTACCGTCAAATACTCTAATTTCAATCCTTCATCAAGATGATGTCGGAGAAAAATCATAGCTTTGGCACGGTCTTGGCCTGTGGCCGTATTTTCTTTCTTTATGGTGTTTTCCAGACCCATAGACTCCAGATGGATTTCGACATCCATTCTCCAGGATAAATAATTATTCCCGGACCTCTCCAGTGGCATGAATTCCTGTTTTGTCAGATTAGTCATATTTGTATTGAAAATAGTAGTAGTATACTTGACAGGATTTTCGGAAAGCCTCGAACAGAACTTCGGTAGGATTGGTAAAATTCCAACAGCACTCGGACAGAACTTCGGTAGGGATGGCAAACTCCAAGCGGTCGTGCTGATAACGTGTTGTGATATGTATTCGTATTATGTGTGAGTAGTGCGTAGGATAAATAATATAGTAAATGAGAACAAAAGAGCATTTAACAAATAGGGTAACATGATAGGGGTGAAGGAGGAAGAGAACTTTTCATTCGATAATTATCCGATGTTGAGTACAGATTGTCATGTATTTATACTAAAGTGCCGACATAATCGTAAGGGGATGATGACTAATGTAATATAGCTTAGTCATATATTCATGCACCAGACACTTGTTCATTACAAGACATACATACGTATATACAACGTATATAACATAAATAAAATATTTATGTTTTGTAATATATATTCCATTAAAAAAGAATTCCGAACTGTTCGCGAACTTAACGAACGAACACACAAACCAAATTATGTGTTTGAGCTCGGTTCGTTTAACTTACCGAACGAGCTGTTAACAAACGAATACGTGTCAAAACGAGCTCAGCTCACGAACTGTTTGTTCTATTTACAGCTCTATCTGAATCTTCATCACACTCTGGCTCAAGTGTAATCTAGATTTCACTTCTTGCCGGCACCTTTACCGGTCACCACTCACCAAGGCTTCCACAAGACTCACGAAGAGGAAGAAACACCACCATTACACCGTACATAATGGAGAAATGCTCAAAGCACACACAAGCGAACTCTTTCTTTCTTTCTTTCTTTTTTTTTTCTCTTTTTTTTTTTTTTGGTTGGTATCTCTCACACCTCTAAAAAAGGAATTAAAATGTAGTGTCACAAACACATTGGGCCAGAAGCCCACAATGATATTAGCAACCAGTAACAGCCCAAATACCATTTACAGTCCGTTTCACAATTAACCAATTAACTGTTAGTTGTAAATTAATTATGAGTTGATTAATTAGTTAAAATTAATGTTTATCAATTTTGAGCTAAATTCTAAAATGCTACTTTTGCATCGGATTCAAAAAAGAAGCTAGTTGAACACTGTTTACATGTGTTATTTTATTTTTTTTGAGTAACCATTGAAGGCCTGGAAAAAGGGCGGTGGGCAGGGGAATTAAAGTGAGGGATAGGGGGCAGGCAGGTAGGAATCGAACCTCCAACCTTCCGTTGGAAGTCAAGAGACTTAACCGCTTGGGCTAGGTCCTCATCCCTTGTACATGTGTTAATTAAGTATGCTTTGAGTGATGAACCTTTGGCCTGTTTCTCTTGTCCTCCGGCCTCTTCCGGCTTACACTCATCCATTTGACAAACAGGTCTAGTTAACAACATTGGACCACGTACCTATATTTAAAGCCACGTGGATATTGGTATCTTCTCAACACTCTGGATTTGTCCCGCCATTACTCATTATTATTCATCGTATATGAAATTCGAATTCCAAATCTCCAATATTCACCTCTCAATTTTAGTCGCAATGCCTTATTTTATTAATTAATTAATAATTAATAATTTATTCGAACAATGAACATGTACTGCACTTAATCCAATGTTTTGAACGCACTTGTGTATGTATATGTATGTAGTACATTGATCAATTTTTAATGGTTACTAGTACATGTTATCCAACTCGAAGCGTTGGCTACTTGGCTTGGATATTTATTGATGACACATTTAAATATAGGTTGTGCAAGTGTATGATGGACAGATGCGTTGGCTCAGTCTTTGAATACAAAGGATGTAGGAAAATTGCATCACATGAATCCTAAATATCAGCACACAGTACTTGTTAAATAGTACAAGTATTAGTATTACAAGAAAAATAAAACAAATACGGAGTGGAGTAAATCGGTTTAATATGTTAATTAATTAATTAATTAATAGCATTACAATTGTTTTTTAAAAGCTTATAGTATAAATCACACCACCCATTTTTCCTTGAGGCAATCAGGCCTGTTATTGGATGGAAAGGTATATATAAATAGAGACAGCAATGCAATGCAATGCATCACACAAGTTCCAATTTCAACCAAAATAAAATTCTCCGGTTTCCTTATTGGGCTTTTAAATACGCGCCTCTCAAGGCCGACCTTTGATGCCGAGTAATACTAATAAAATTGCCCTGTTTTCTCTCAATCTCCCCTCCTTGTCATCGATTTGATTGTTAAAAGTTTCAATTTTTTCACAGAAACAACCCAGATTCAGATTCAAAATCGGATCTTGCTCTCAAAAATGAAATCTGAAGAGCATTCCGACCTCATCCGCCACCGGATCCACCAGAAGCGCCCGCCGTCCCTCGCCCTCAAGAAATGGGGGAAACCGGCGGCCTATTGCTGCGTCGTCCTCCTGGCCTACGCCATCGGCTACGCCTCCCACTCCAGCCCCAGAATTTCCCAGCAAGCCAAGGACTTGGCCGACCACAACACCTTCGCCTCCCCGCAGTGCTCCGATCCAGTCCCCTTCTCAAGCGCCCGCCAGACCATCCTCAACAAGGTATTCAACGGCACCTCCCCCTGGGACAAATTCCCCCCTCCCCACGCCAAGAAGCTTCTTTTCCCCGAATGGAAAAAGGGCTGGGGCTCCGAAACCCCCGTCTTCGAAAACCTAATCCGCCGCGTCCGGCCGAAGACGATCATCGAGGTCGGGACTTTTCTCGGCGCCTCGGCCACCCACATGGTGAAATTGACCAGGAAGCTAGGGCTGGACGCTTTAGTCGTTTGCGTGGATGATTTCCGGGGCTGGCCGGGGTACATGGACCAGAACAACAGCCTGAAATTGGTGAACGGTGATGTCCTGCTGCTTTACCAGTTCATGAAGAACGTGGTGAACGCCAACGCGACGGAGTCCATCATATACATGCCGTTCTCGGCGGGGACGGCGCTGCCGGTGCTGTGCGAGTGGGGCGTGTACGGCGACCTTGTGGAGGTGGACGCGGCGCATGACTTCCACTCGGCGTGGAACGACATCAACCACGCGTACAGAGTGGTGAAGCCCGGCGGCGTGCTGTTCGGACACGACTATTTCAACGAGGAGGACGACTTCGGTGTTCGAAGGGCCGTCGATTCGTTCGCCCGATTGAAGGGATTCCGCGTCGACATCGACGGGGAGCATTGGGTCCTCGCGCAGCCCTAGACACATCCATCGATTTCAATCCTAGGGTTGACCGTCATTTTGCTTCTCCGTTGTTGGTTATTGTGGTGATTTTGTTTAATTTATCCATCAATTTTTTATATATACTAAAAGAAGGAAAAAACAAAAAAAAAATTAGCGCAATGAATTGATGGGGCCAATAGGGGATTGGGTAAGAAAGAGGTGAGGAGTCTTCCTACGCGTTTGTAGTTTTTAAGTTTTTGACTTGGCAATGGTATTAGAAATTGTGGAGTAATATAATGGATAGATAGCTTAAGCTAGCTGTTGATGGGGGGGCAGCACTTGGATATCCTTATTCATTTGTTATAAAATAGTACTATTACATGATTGAGCCATATTCTTATAGGATACTATTGCTCACAACTCCTCATGTTTGAGTCTTTGACTGTGTACAAGTTTTTCATTTTTTTTTTTATGCAGGACATTATTGGGAGATAAGGACACGAGATAAGACCATTTCACGTTCTGCAATATGTTGTACTGGTTTTTCTGTGTAATAAGGTACGACAGGTACGTTAACTAGGAGTAGGGGCTGTGGGAGTGTAGTATATGGTTTGATTCAATTATTATCTTTATCTTTATGATGAATACTGAATATAAGTTTAAATGCACAGAATTAAAGATGGACTAAAGATGTATTTTCAGAAGATATTTAAAATTACTACAGCCCTGTTTATCAAGCAATGAATAGTTAAAACAAATAAGGATGCATAGGTAGAATACAGACTGTGTATGGTAGGCTTTTCCCAAAGATATTCCCAGAAAGTTGAGAAAATATCCACATTTGGATGTATGTTGATAGAAATGATTAATTCAGACAGGGAGAAAGCTTTTTAAATTAGATGGGTGGGGCTGGAGTGCTGGACCTTGGAACAGTAGGATGGATGCAATTCAATTCTGATTTTTCAATATTTATTTGAAAGTGAAAGTTTGGAATTTGGGAATAATTGAAATATAAATTAAACTTTACTCCGTTGAATTCAATAATTATTAATAATTTAATTTTTATAAAATTAAAAATTATAATAATTTAATATTTTAAAATTACGCAATTAAATAAATCCAACAATATCTCATTTGATTGTATTATACTACCTCCGTCTCAGTATATTTGTTACGGATGGTTTTTTGACACTATTCACTGTTTAACTTTGATTCGAATTTTTATCATAGCTATGTAAAAAAAACATAGTCAAGTGAGATCTTGTTAGATTCGTCTAATCTTGTAGTTTTAGACATTTGACTTTTTATAACTTTTCGTTGTACACAATTTAAGTTATTAACCACTAAAAATGTGTATCGGCATACGTGCTGGATGAGTCCGTAACAAAAATAGTGAGACGGAGGAAGTATTATATATATCTATAACTATGTTTAAAAAAAATGAGCAAAAATTATTCAAATATCTAAAGTAAAAGAAGAAAGTAAAATGCAATAAAGATGTTTAAAAGATTACATGATTAGAAAATGCATCACAATACATTTGTAATAATGTTTATATATTTACATGTTTTATTATAAAAATAATGACGAATTGTGAAAAGTATTTGAAACGTAATGATAGGGTTTATATTACACATACACGTCTCTTTTCTTAAATCATATTCCTTATGTTTTAAAATACTTAATTGTCTCATTAACATGGTAGACATATGGAGGGAATTCTAAATTTGTAATAATATTTGCATGTCCCCTAAGCCAGGGGTGAGATTATGTAGACATATGAAAATGAAGGGACTTTGATCTCTCCGTAATAAACGAGGAGTCGGCATTTACAGTAATAGGATTTAACTAGCACACCCGCCCGCGCAATGCGCGGAAAGTAATGCTTATCTTTTTTTAATTATAAAAATAGCATAATATTTTAAGAATTTAAATATTTTATTATATAAACTTAATTGGGTCATGCTCAGGAGAATGAGACTTGACCCAAGTGGTCATGTTCCATGCCTTCCAACCATAGGTTGATGTTCGATTCCCACCCGGCCCCCTATCTCTCTCCTATATCTCCATTTGTAATTTGTATGGCTTGGGCTCCCACACACACTTTTCGACACATAGGTGTCAATGTATACCCAAAAACAATTGGGTCATTGAAACTTTTGACAATTTCCCACACGAGTATTTCTGAAAATATACCAGGTTAAATTTATTAAAAGGAAAGAGTTATGATTCACGGGAAGGGGTTTGGGGATATATCAAGATTGGTATTCTTTTTATTACTCAAGTGTGGTGCTTTAATTTCAAATGGCGCTGTGGTCCTCTCTGTCATGAAACTGTTGACAAATCTCATGGTACAGCCGGGATAGATTGACCTTCAGCCTGTCACACTGAGGGTCCCCGGCATATGTGCCATGATACTTCTCATCAATTCTTGCCATGAGATTCCCTGCCATGAAACTTTTGACAGATTTCCACTACATGAGTATTTTCCGAAAAATCATAATCCTGGTTTAGGTTTTATTTAATGAAACCAATTTATGATGACGGAGTTGTGATTAGGGATATATTTATAGGTTGTCACGTTTTTATTACTCGTGTTAAGAAACTGTGCCCCCGAAAGCGCACGGTGTCAAAAATTGCAGTAATTTATAGTAAGACCGGATCGTTCACTGGAGGATGTGCGATAGAAGCAGGGCCCACGTCGTTTTACTAGATTTTCCATTCGTATTGCTCCAATGGTTTGGAAAGTGATTAACAACTACTGACATGAATTTAAACTACATTATAAAAGCGTTTAAATTTATTCTACAAAGCAAATAAATCTATTCTAAGAAACGGGCAAAATTATTCTACGAATGCGATAAACACTATCTATAAAAGCAATGAAAATGTACACTATGCTAGCTATGAAGCTATATCATAATGCAGACAGAAGGGACAGGAAGAAAAGAATGAAATTTGGACAAGATTTAGATACAGCAGTATTAAACTTCCATTTTTATACACAGATCTTGGCTTGGGATAATTCTATCAGATAGCTAATTCTCATGTTCTCAATAATGCTTTCCCTTTAACAGACAGGTACTTACAATATGAGTTTACATGTTCTTAAGACCGCAAATTCTAAGATACCACAGATTCGTAACTGCCCTGGCCTGGGTGTGTTACTTCATCTGTGGTGGAAAAGCAACACCTGGCAAACCATTTATTGGAATGCCAAGTACTACTATCATTCCCCCATGTCACACCCAAAGATTCTAATTAAGCTCTGAACTATCCCTTAACTGTCGATCCTAGTAGCAGTTACGCAACTCTCAATACAACCGAGTGACCTCTAATGAAAGCGGTAAAAGGAAAGCAGTAAAAGAAAGCATTTAAAACCTATCACTCGGAGGTTTTGAAAATCTGACCCTGGTAGTAAAAGACAGCACCCAGTCAAGATGACTGGGTATGGATCAAGAATTCCCGGCTCTTGGTGAAATGCTCGCAGTGTTCACTTCCTTCCGGGTGGTTATGAGATACAAACTAATGAAATGAACTAATAAATTAGTTTGTTCCGGATGCACTCACTCAGGACTCAAAAATAGGCTTTGGCAGAAGATGATAGCAGTTGAAAGAAAACTCAACCCTATCTTAGAAAATAACCAAGGCCTGGATGATGTTCCTCTAAAATTATTTATTACACTGTATTTGAGTCCAAGCGGGCCCCATCTCGGTGTAATATTTAATCTTAGATTCCCAACAAACAGCAATTTTGGAAAATAATGGATTTGAAAATCATTCCCTAAACAGGTACTAGACTCTCAGTTAAAACACAGACCCTTTCAGTCTAGGTGAGACCTAATCGCTGACTCTGCTTCTAATTTCCCAAAATCAATCATTGACAGAATATGAATTAGTCATAACTGGAGGATTTATCCCTGCACTCAGATCCGGTTTTTATAAATGGATTTTTGTTGGAAATTTAATACACAATATCTGTTTAAGATCTAGACTTCTATTGTCCAAGGGAAGGATCTCAAAATAATTACAGACCACAATATTTACATAATAATAGCATGCATACGGATATATGAGATTGTAAAATGAAATGACCCATAATATAACAGCGGGTCTAGACAGAAGGTGAAACACAATCATGAAATGGCCGGAGGACCAAAGTAATGGCAGAATAATCGGGTGGACTGTAAACATCTACTGTCCAATGTCCCAATCACTCTGATGGAGCGAATTTAGATAGTTTAGATCCTAAAATGGTAGTGTCAATACCAGTTGGACCTCCACTATCTGTGAATTCGGATAAGAACCTACATGCTTCCTCTCTGCAGTACTTATCAGCTAATGTTGACAGACATTAGCAGAGTTTTATTGCAGATTGGAATTTGGGTTGGAAATTAAGATAAGAAAAGTAAAACTGTATCTGGATGGGAGTCAGCCGAGCAGCTATTATAACCCCGGATGGGCGAACCGCCAAGGCTTCCACTGACAGTCATCCAGACCATGCAAAATAACACTTAGTAATTAATACCCAGAATACGAGCTAGTTACCCATGAATGAATACCCGCCAACATTAGTCGGATGTAGTCCTTACTAACTGTTGCACACAACACGCAAAGACAAAATCAACAAGAAATAAAAGAAGATTCATTGTATGAGAGACATTGGTTTCTCATGCAAGGCTGTGGATTGGATCCACAATTGATGATCTTAAATAATCCCTCCTACCATAATTAATTACAGTCCGGATTATCTGCTTAAGTCATCAAGATTTTGTTTATAGAGGAGTATTTTAATGGCAATTGAACAAAGGTTCTTTAATCATGATGATTATTGATGTTTAATTATTGCTAATCTCAATCTTTAATCATTAATGACTCAAGGGTTCAATTAGTTAAGCGATGAAAATGGAGAATCAAAATTTGGGCAGCATAACACCCTATATTGCATTTCAAGAGTATTACACCTTAACCCGTGGGGTTAAGATGTGAGTGATGCAATATAATATAGGAAGAGGATGAAGAATGTTTGATATTAAATAGAGAGAAGGGAGTCTTTGTCGCGATATCATAAATTTTGTCGCGGGTCGGTGCGACATGGGTATCCCGACAAGTTTTTAGAATTTTTTTTTGGCAGCATAACGCTTCTTTGTCGCTAAGCAGGATTTTGTCGCGGAACGTGGTTCCGCGACAAAGGATTTTCAGAAAATTTTTAAAGCATTTGATCCTTGTCGCTATGCATGGAAAATTTTGTCGCGGAACGTGGTTCCGCGACAAGGTGTTCCGCGACAAGGTGTTCAAAGAAATAAGAACATGGCATCATTTTTCTGTCTCGGAATGAGATTTTGTCGCGAAACGTGGTTCCGCGACAAGATTATTCCGCGACAAAAAGCCATGCAAACAAAATGCAAGAGTTTGGCTCCTTTGTCGTTATGCATGGAAAATTTTGTCGCGGAACGTGATTCCGCGACAAGGTGTTCCGCGACAAAGGGTTTTAAAATATGAAGACAAGTGTCTTTAGACACCTTTGTCGCGGAACAACCATTTTGTTCGCGGAACGTGGTTCCGCGACAAAAGGCGGTTGGCGACCAAGGTGGTTCAGGACAAAAGTCAGAAAAAGCAGAAATGAACAGTGGCATGCAAACATCGTGATCTCACCCTATTTCAGATCAAAAAGCTATTCTAAGCTAAAAACAAACAAGAAACATTCAAAATATGAAAGAACATGCTTAAACAAAACTGGACAGAATTTAAAAATAAAGCAAGAATCCTAATCTAGGGTTTGACCACACTTAAATACACAACATCATCCATAAAATGTAAACAGTAAACATAAAAATAGCATAATGGGGGTCAACCGACCCTAAAAGAAAAAGAAAGCATAAATCCATGGGGTATGAGACCCATTTCATGTTTTGGGACACAAATGATGAATGTTTTCCCATATTATTGAAGGGGTGTTGTTAATACCCATGATTTGGGTATTACAAACCCTAAAATAAGAGTTTGGAAACCAAAGCATGATATGAAAGTGGCTAACTAGTTACTGGAAACAGTAGAACACTGGAATAAACACTAACCTAGACTAAACTAAGTGCAAGAATTAAATAATACAAAAAAAAACTAAGCTACACTACCTAAGAGAGAACTCCTACTGCTTTGCCTTCAAGAAAATTCTAATCAACAAAACTCCAACCTTTCAACCCCTAGCTCAAGAGAAACACATCATATTTATAGAAGTGTAACCCTAAGCCCATGGGTCTTGATTCGAGCCCATTGTGTCTCAAGACATCACACACATCACAGCTTTGTCTCGGAGCATCAAGTTTGGTCGCGGAACACACTGCATGTGGCAAAGCTTCTCGACTGGGTCTTGTGTCTCTAACTGGGTGTCTTGGTCGCGGAGCATGCCTTTGTCGCGGAGCATGCCATCGCGACAAAGGGCTTGGCTGGTCTCCTTCTTCATCTGAGCTGCTTGGTCGCGGAACCCTCCTTTGTCGCCGAACATGCCATCATGACAAAGGACATCGCGACAAAGGTGTTCCTGGGCCTGCTGGATTGGGCCAGATGGCCGAAAATATTCTTTTTGTGGGCTTTTCTATCTTTTTCCCATCTTTTTGTATTTTGTGGGCTTGCTTTATTCTTTTGCCCATCTTTTTCATTCCTTTTTCTCTTCATTTCTTTTTCTCATGTTTTTGGATTTTTCTAACATAAATATGTAATAAAATTACATATTTATGCATTTTTTATACCCAGCTTATTATTTTTACAATTATGCATAAATCAGTCCAGTTCTACTGCTTTCTTACTTAATGTGAGACCGGAATGCGATCAAATGCCCGTTTAAGACACGGAAATGGATTGAAAATAATGGTCATTTCTGGCCATTATCAGTCATGCTCATTTTTTTGACGATACATTATTGAGCAAAATTGTGACAGAAAAACGGTGATAAAAAAGAGACCGCCCGATAAAGGTGTAAAGTAATATCCCTACCCAAAACGTTCAGAACATAAATATTGTATGATATTCACTGTAGTTTACATGAGATAAACAAATTTAAACAAATTTAGTTTAGTTTTTTTGTATATAAATTTAAATAAAGTTAATTGTTTTTATTAATTTAAATTTATGAGAATAAAATTAATATATTTTTAATAATATATGAGGTTAGACTTAAATATATTTATTTACCCAAAGCCTAGTCGGATTTAATTTTTTTAAAAAAATTATTTAGTAGGTTAGGTTATATTTTTATCTATGCTAGATGAGTTATATATATATCTAATTTAATATTGGTATTCATGAAATTAGGTTATAAAATATATAATTTATAATCATTATATATCTTTTTATATAGGTATGTATAATTTGAATAATTGTTGCATTTATTCAAAGATAATTAATAAATAAATAATAATAATATGATAATTTAATAATTTTTAACACAATGGATCGTAGTTTTTTTTGGCGTATAACAATGGATAATAGTTGAAAAAATAATCGACATTAAAAAAAATATTGTTGTATAAGGAAATAAATTAATTTATATAGTTGAGACACAAACAATCTTATTAATAATTTGTTAAATAAATTATTCACGATAAATAATTATATTATTGTAAACTTTTTTTTAAAATTTATTTATAGGCTTTATATAATATTGGCATTAATCAAATTAGGTTATAATATGTATATATATCTATATATATTTCAGCTTAAATATTCTGCTAGAGTATGAATCTTAATTTGACCTTCATTCACTCCATTTTCATTATTTTATTTTGCACTTTTTAGTCAATGATGGCATATAAATATCTTTTTATATGTAATTTTACGACTATATGTATAATCCTTTTCTTAAAAAGATATGTCACCCTAAAATATTATTCATATTACAAATGCAATATTTTATAAAAATTAATAATGTATAATTTCTATTTCTATTATTTGAACTTTCCACATTATAGAAGAATATTCGAAATCCACAAAAAAAATAACTTAAAATTAGAGAATGATTTATTCCAATCTTTTTTTTTAATGAAAATACGTAGAAGTATTTGTTAATATAGATATAAAATTTCCTCCGAAAATTCATCCATCTAAATAATTTAAATTATCTAAGTTAAATTATGATTTTTTTGGGAAGTGAATCATATTAAATATTTCTACTATGGTAGTCTTTTTGGATGATATATTATTTGATAGTGTTTTTAAATATTATGATAAGATTTATAAGAATATTTGATATCCACAACAAATTAACTTAAAATTAGGGAATGATTTATTCCAATATCATTTTTTTAGTTTAAACATGTAGAAGTATTTGTCAATATAAATTTAAAATTTCCTCCCGAAATTTATCCATTTAAATAATTTAAAGTATTTAAGTTAAATTATGATTTTATTGGGAAGTGAATCATATTAAATATTTCTACTATGATAGTGTTTTTGGACGATATATTATTTATAGTGTTTTTAAATATTGTGATAAGGGTTATTGAGAAACTTGAAATATATTAAAATATGAATAATTATATAAATTTTTATTTTTATATACAAAGTATTAAAACACAAAAAGAAGTATAATTATTTAAATAAATTTGAGTATACTAAAAATTTTAACCAAATTTTACATTGGAAATGACCAAATTAGCAAATAATGTCATAACAAAATATGGAGAGCAAATTTTGTAATATTATGGTTCAAACAAACAAATCACTAAATATTATAATACTCTATAATACATTATTAATACTACCTCCGTCTCGGTGTTTTTGTTACGGATGATTTTTTGGCACTATTCACTGTTTAACTTGATTCGAATTTTTATCATAGCTATGTAAGAAAAGACATAGTTAAGTGAGATCTTGTTAGATTTGTCTAATCTTGTAATTTTAGACAATTAACTTTTTATAGCTTTTTGTTGTACATAATTTAAGTTATTAATCGTTAAAAATATGTATCGGCATACGTGCAGGGTGGGTCCATAACAAAAATAATGAAATGGAGGAAGTAATACTATAAATTACCATATAATTCAATCAATTATACAATGACTATTTTTCTCCATCATCTTTTTATTGAAATCAATAATCCCCTAAAATGAACAAATTTGAATATATTCTATAACATCCATCACCTCATATCACAACTAAAAGAGACGAAACAGAAAGAATATTCATTCCAAATTGTTGCAACATTTCAAATTAAAGAGAAATATATTTCGCACTTCCATTTGAACCATCCGGCTTCCCTGAACTATCCCAATGACTTTATATGAAGAGAATCTTTGACAAACGCACATGTGCTGGATGGAAGAAATTTTTTTCTTTAAGAAAGTGGCGAAAGAAACTTGTTAGATGATTAAAATCACCCATAAGACACAAAGTATCATGAGATGATATCAAAAAATTAGAAAAAAAATAATACAAAATACAAATAGAATAAAAGTATTCATAAAACATGCTACAAAATATCGATTCACTCAGAAAAAAAAACAATACAAAATACAAATAGAATAAAAGTATTCATTAGACATGCTACAAATCTATGCATATCGATTCACATAATCCAATCACGTACATGCTACAAAAGACAAAAGATGAATAAACATTAGATTAGAGAAAAATTACCAAAAAATATCTAAAGCAATAAAAGAAAAAAGTAAAATATGATATTTGAAATATAGATGAATAAAACGAATAAGGATGATGGGATGTATTTATAGGCATTCCAATTAGATATATTTAATGGAAATATATTTAAAATTTTAAGAGTATTATAGATTATAGATAGATTTAGGGAGTATATAAGTATAATTTAGTTTGTTGAAATTAAATATTAGATTTATATATATATATATTATAGATTTAAGGAGTATATATATAATTGGGGTAGTTGAATTAGATTATATATATATATATATTATAGATTTAATAAACATATATGATTGTTGAAATTAGGGGAAAAATTGGAGGAGGTGTTGAAAAAAGGGGGTGGGGAAGTGGGGGGAATGTAGACTATATTATTTTTATATAGATATAGATATTCATATTTTCATGATAATTTTTAAAAAGTAAAAGCTAATCATTCCATTTCGTAAACTACTTCCTCTGCTTTAATAATATGTTATTGTGTAAAACTATATAAAATAATATGAAATTTTATCAAAAAACACATTATTTAATTTTTTATTTTTTTTATTAGAAGATCAAATGAATTATCAAGAAATAGTTTAAAAATTAAACTAATCTTTATCAAAAGAATATAATTTATATATAACAAAATTAATTAACATGAAAAGCACAACAATTAATTAACATGAAAAGCACAACATCAAATGATAATGACAAAAAAAAATTATAGTAATTAATAACAAAATTCAATACATATATTATAAATATTTAAATTTTGAAAATCAAAATAATAAATTGATGATAATAATACTAAAATACTAACTAATATTAATAATAATATTTGTAAATGAAATAAGACGTGTATAAATAATCTATTTAAGTTGCTCTCACTAAAAAAACAAATAATCTATGTAAGTTGCATAACATTAAATAAAAAATACTCCCTCCGTATTAAAAAATTTTAATACTTTCCTTTTTGGATTGTTTTGAAATCATGTTAACATTTTCTTTTTTTTGGTAGTTTTTTCCCATTCACACTATTTTTTTCCTCCCTTTCTCTCTCATTTCCTTTAATCTCCACCACTCATTTTCTCAAATTTTAAATCACGTGTCACTACCCAATGTTAAGATTTTTTTTTTGGCTTTACATGTTAAGATTATATGAATAGTGAAAGAGTATGAAATATTTTTTTTGCGGAACAGCCTATACAGGCTAGAGAAGTGGGAAAGAGTATGAAATATTGAAAAAATAATTGAAAAAACATGTTAATTTTTTTTTAAAAAAAAAAAAAAACTTAAAAGGGGCCTCAAAATGGGGCCCTGTGCGGGCGCTCCGTTGCTCATGCCGAAAGACGGCTCTGCATACCAACATCAAGATTGATTGTCCTCTATTCTATGTTCCACTGGAGTTTAATACCAATTAAGTACGTTTATGATGCTGATTCTCTCTACAGCTGCATAAACTTGTCGCCCCAAGTGTCAAATTTCTCCCCCACTGCGTTCACTCTATGATCTGTCCACCTGTGTATGATCCTCCCCATCAGTGATTCAAGTATCGTGCTCAATAATCAACTTTGATCAAGGCATGAGAAGAATGCAAAACAAAAGAATTTAACAATTTCCCTTTCCCCTTCAGACTGAAAAGCAGCTGGTTTTTATTTTTTTTTTTTTTTGGTATGAACATAATGATATAGAATAATTACTGTAATCAATAATAAGCTGCAAAATTAGCTATAACCTATTTCCTCGTGAATAAATAATAAAGGAATAATCTGGGCTTTTTCAATCAAGAATTTTCCATATTCAAGTTTCATTTCAGCTGTAAGATGATCCAACACAGCATAAATATGATGGCATCTGGGATGAGACTTGTCCTCCACAATGAATTTATGAATTCTGCCTCCTTCCTCAATGAAGCTGTGCCCTGCTGCTTTCACGACACTCGAGCTTTTCATCAACTTCCTCAACCTTGCAACTCCATCCCATCTATTTGCCTTTGCATAGATATTAGATAGAATGACGTAATTTCCTGGATTCCATGGCTCCAACACGAACAGTGACTCGGCAGCTTTCTCCCCCAATTCAACATTGCCATGAAAACTGCATGCCCCTAACAATGCTCCCCACACTACTGAATCAGCCTCCATTGGCATACTCTTTATAAGCTCATAAGCTTCATACAATAATCCTGCGCGCCCCAGAAGATCAGCCATGCATCCGTAGTGCTCCAGCTTTGGAGTCACAGAGTACCTTCGCTCCATGGAATTGAACAGTTCTTTGCCCCTCTCAACCATGCCTCCATGTGTACATGCAAGGATCGCCCCCACAAAGGTGACATCATCAGGCTTTATTCGTCTATGCTGCATTATTATTGGAATGTGAGTTTGTGCTTAATTAGGTGTAGGCAACCTTGTTCTTCAGTTTGCCAGTGTTCAATATAAATAATAACAATAACAACTCTCTCAGAAAACTCACCAGCATCTTATCAAACAACTCGAGAGCATTTTCGCATCTTCCATGGGCAGCTAAGCCCATGATCATAGTGTTCCAAGAACACACATTTCTAATCCCACCCATTTCATCAAACAACTGCATTGCTTTCTCAATTATACCACATCTTGCATACAACTCCAGTAACGCATTGCTGACAAATGAGTTTTTCATATAACCATTGGCCCGAGCATAAACCTCAATCCTCTGCCCTATCTCCAATGCACCAAGATTTGCACAGGCGGGAAGAACACTAGCTATAGTGACTTCATTCGGCCTCACACTTCTCTCCTTCTCCAATTTCAGATACGTCTCCAAAGCTTCCTTGTATTTTCCATTCTGCGAGTAGCCCGATATCAAAGCAGTCCAAGAAATCACATTTCTAGAGGGCATATCAGCGAATAAACGCAGAGACTCCTCCAAGTCGCCACTTTTGGCATAACCAGCAATTAAAGAATTCCAAACAGGCAAATCCTTTTCGGCCATCTCATCAAACAACTGTCTTGCGAGACACAATAAACCCATTTTAGCATACATGTCAACAAGCGCAGTTAAGGCATATTTATCGTAATCCAGGCCGAGTTTAACAATATGCGCATGGAACATCTGGCCTTGGGCAGGTTTGGAAAGAGCAGCACACGCGGAAAAAAGGAAGGTGAATGTGTGTGCATTGGGGGAAAGGGAATCATGGTGAAGAATACAGGAATATAAAGAGAAACATAGGAAATGCGGGCCGTGGTAAGAGTAGGCTTGGATAAGCTTGTTATAGAGAAAGATAGTTGGGTGGGGCATTTGGTCGAGCAGCTTGTGGGCATAGTTTATGTCGGGAATTTGGAGCAGGTGGGTGATCAAATATCTTGTAAAATCGGTGCCATTTCTTAAGGTGTGGGCATGGATCTGTTTGAATTTGCCCGTGACGCGGGAGATCATCGTTTACGCAAAGTAATTTCAATAAGAAGATGCGGTTGGGGACGATGGTGGGGAATCAGGAATGTAATGGAACAAAACGACGTTAGTACCGCTGCGTTGATTAACAGGGTCTCTGGATAAATAGTCTTTACTGTACTTCTGTGTATGGGTGGGAATGGACCATAGTACTATCTCCGTTCCTTAATATTTGTCATTGATTCATATTTAATGCAATCCAATATATATTTTTAATCTGTAATAACTTATAAATGTATTAAAAAGTCGAATCAAATTTACTCAATAAACAGTAACAAAACACCCAATGTGTCAATAATTTAGGAACGAAAAAAGTATTAGCTTGTTTAAGGCTAGGTTATACCAAAGTATTAAAAGTTGATTTTGGTGTTCAATGTGGGATATGTGAATTTAAGAAAATTTCGAAGATATTTAAAATTCTCGTGGAAGTTTCGTAGATATTTGATAAATTTGTTTTTGATTCTAAGGAAAACATGAAAATTAGTACAAGAAGTTAGAAATTTTAACTTAAATTTTGATGTTTATTTCAAACCATATTTTAGATATTTTAAATTCAAGAAAATGACATTTAATTTATATACAAAAAATTTAAAAAATTATATGTAATTAATATTTTATTAACGAATACTTCCTTCGTTTTTTAAAGATAGCTACGGACCCACTCAGCATGCAGTCTAATGCACATTTTAAACCATTAATAATTCAAATTCGGTACATGTAAAAATTCTAAAAGTTCGATATTTAAAATCTACAAGACGAGACGAATCTAACAAGATCACACTTGGCCATATTTTAACTTGTATAGCCATGAGAAAATTTTAAGTCAAAGTATATAAGTGAACAGTATCCATTAGTCAACATTAGCTAACAAAAAAAAAACGAAGGGAGTATAATTAATAAAAACTCAAATAAATAACAAAGTTAAATAATAATTTAATTGTATTAATAATATTACAATAAAAGTCATACATGAATAGTACAATATTTAAGCAAGATCATGATGATTATATATAGATTAAATAATTTCATTTTTATGCGACATTTGAAATTACTGAGAATATGTGATTACGGGAAATATGGCTCAGTTTAAGGCCAGATAATATAAAAATGATTGATTTGGGTAAATGAATAAATGGAACAAAACAAAAGTTTATGACTGAATTGACAAAAGATAAAAGAAAAGTGATTAATATTATGCCTACGTGTCAGGTTTAAATTTAAACTCTTGCCATGTCGGCAATTAGAGCATAATTAGTGAACAAATGCCTGATTTGAACATAATTAGCATTTGTAGCGGACTATTTTAGTAATAAAATAGAAAAATAACTGATTTAGATTTTTAAAAAAGAAAAATGATCTATTTGTCTATTTTTCCTTTAAAGAATTTAGGGGTCATTTGGCTTGTGGGTTGGCCATCCCACCGACCTAGGTAGTGTCAAGTTTAGACGAGTCGACCCGCTTCACAACTGATATCTATTTATTCAGTTTAATCCACCTTTATAAGAAGGCAAGTCAGGCACAACGGGCAAGCACATTTTGAAGTACTAGTTTCCCCTTAAATGCATAAGATGTGGAGAAGGTAGCATCCAATGCACCCTCGAATTTACCATTTGTACAGTATTACAGAGTTACAGAGGGTGTGGGACAAGAAATAAATAGACTGAAATATACAGACCAATTAAAGTGAAAAATTGAATTGAATGAATACTAGTGAATAGCTGTTCTTAACTTATTTTCAAAATTTGTTATTTATTTTTATTAAAATTAGATCAAATCAGATAAAAAAAATACTATTATACTTCCTCCGTTCCTAAATTATTGACACATTTGGTATTTTGTTATTGTTCATTGAGTAACTTTGATTCGACTTTTTTAATACATTTATATAAGATAAAATATAGTCAATTGGGATCTTGTTAGATTCGTCTAATCGCATAGATTTAGAATATCAAATTTTCATAATTTTCAGTTGTATGCGATTTGAGTTATTACGAATTAAAAATGTGTATTGGAATTGCATGAAATATGGATCCGTGGCAAATATTAAGAAACGGAAGAAATATAAAATTAAAATTATATAATATCAGATCAGACCAGACTTCATAAACCTCGGGGCTCAGCCTACGTAGCCTAGCCTTGTGTTGTGCACTTGTCCCTGTAGTCTAGTTTTTCCCCTTGGAGTAGGGTTGTAAACGAACCGAATCGAACCGAATACCACAGTATTCGCTTTGATTTGATAAGCTTTTCGAATATTATCGAATCGAATCGAATTATTCTATAAGGTAATTTAATAATTAATAAAATTAATTTTAATTATTAAACTTAAATATTTAATTTGATTTATAGATCAAATTTAATATTTTAATATTATATATAAATATATTTATATTAATTAGTAAATATAGTCACCAAAATTAAATTTTTAAATTATTTAACAAAATAAATTTATATATTTATATATAATTTTAATATAAAATCGAATATCGAATCGAATCAAATATTAATCGAATATCAAAATTTCGAATAATTTCGAATCGAATCACGAATCGAACCAAAAATATTTGATTCTTTTACAACCCTACCTTGGAGTAATACCACTACCTTCCACATTTCACACGTACTCCAACGTGTCCACACTCCACAGTGCACTGCCTGCTCCTTTGATAAATCAAATCCCATCCATCTATACTTGAGAGAGATTTCCCCATTCCATTGCTGGATCTGCCTGCTGCTACGACATTCCGGCCTACCTTTCTTCTTCTTCTTCTTCAACAGCAGCATAAGGGTAATGATGCCACCCGGAATATCCCCAAATCCCTTTCACATTTCCCTTTTCATCTCCATTTCCATTTCCATTATTCCACTCACTGCCTTCTCCCTCCTATCTCCCCTTCACCATCAAACCCTCCTCATCACCTCCCTTCCCGAACCTCCTCAGATCCTCTCCTCCCCCGGCCACCTGCACCCAATGCCTGCCGCCGACGAATCTGAATTATTCCTACAATCTCTCAACACCAGCTTCTCTCTAGATTTGTATCACGTCGACAGTCTAATTTCTCCTCCAACAGCGTCCGCACCTACTTTCAATTCTACCAGCTTGGGGGAGTCTCTTTTCAGGCTCCGCCTCCGCCGCGACGCTCTCAGATACAAAGCATTGTCCAAACTCGCTGCCACTGCTCGAACTAACCGCACCCGAGATTTCAGCAGCTCGGTGATTTCCGGACTGACGCAGGGGAGTGGCGAGTATTTCACTCGCATTGGAGTGGGCACGCCGCCCAAATATTTGTACATGGTGCTTGATACCGGGAGCGATGTCGTTTGGATCCAGTGCGCCCCCTGCCGGAGCTGCTACACTCAGTCCGATCCCGTTTTCTTCCCCAGGAAATCCACAACCTTTCGAAGCGTCCCGTGCGGATCCCCCCTCTGCAGCCGCCTGGACACCAATGGCTGCAGCCACCAGAATAAATGTCTCTACCAGGTCTCCTACGGCGACGGATCGTTCACCATCGGAGAATTCTCGACCGAAACCCTAACCTTCCGGCGTAGGAGAGCCAAGAACATTGCCCTTGGCTGCGGACATGATAACGAGGGTCTATTCGTCGGCGCCGGCGGCCTTTTAGGCCTGGGGCGGGGGAAATTGTCGTTTCCCACTCAAGCCGGACGCCGCTTCGGGAGGAAATTCTCCTACTGCCTGGTCGACAGGTCGGATTCGTCCAAACCGTCGGCCATTATGTTCGGGGAAGCATCTGTATCAAAAAAAGCTAGTTTCACCCCTCTATTGAACAATCCGAAACTCGACACCTTCTATTATGTAGGCTTAACCGGCATTTCAGTCGGTGGCCAGCCCGTGCCCGGCATTAAAGCCTCGGTCTTTAAGCTCGGCGGCGGGGTAATTGTCGATTCGGGCACGTCAGTGACGCGGCTGAGCCTCCCGGCTTATGTGGCTTTGAGGAACGCATTCCGGGCGGGTGCCCGGGACTTGAAGAGGGCTCCGGGGTTCTCCCTGTTCGACACATGTTTTGACCTGTCAGGAAAGGCAGAGGTGAAAGTGCCGACGGTGGTGCTGCATTTCACGGGGGCGGCGGTGTCGCTGCCGGCGTCGAATTATTTAATTCCGGTGGATGGTGAGGGGAAGTTTTGCTTTGCATTTGCGGGGACAAAGAGTGGACTGTCCATAATTGGGAACATTCAGCAGCAGGGTTTTCGGGTTGTGTTCGACTTGGCCAGAAATCGGGTGGGATTTGCCGCTAATGCTTGTTAGGATGGTGAGATAATTCTAATTACTGTATTTCTTTTATTTTATTTATATATTTATATAGTATATATAGTATTTTCCAATGTTGCGGATGGTCATTTAGTGCGGTTAATTAATAGTAATACTAGTATTGTAGGTAAGCTATGTGTAGTTTAATTTCTAGCATCTTTTTCTCGAGCTAAATTGAGAAACTGTGCCGGGCTATTATTGTCAATGCACATTATGATTTACTCCTATGTAGCTACTCTCTAATGCTTTATGGAGTATTTGGCTTTTCATTCTCCATTTTTTAAGTTTACTAGTGGAGTACTACTACTACTACTACTACTTTTTAGTTGATTATCATGATGCCATTGCCAACCAGCATGTCGGCTTTTCTTATTTACCTAATTACATTATGCTTTAAAGCTAATTTCAATTTACTCCACTCCAGCATGTGCAGCTTCCTGGTTCAAGTTCAACCATCATTACACTTCCTTTTTCTCTTAATTCATTTTTTTTTCTTTGTAATCTTAGACCCAAATATACTTTTAAGTCTGTAACGATTAAAATGGGAAAAAAAAGAGAGGAAATATTTGTCACTTCCCTTAAATGCCTTACGTATTTATGTCATATAGTAATAGTATAAACCTAATACTAACATGGAAGGAAAGAGGTACAACTCCATGTCTATCAATGTAAATAACGACTAGTCTGAACTTTGGTGCCACAATACTAATCTGTATGAATACAGTGGTGTGTAGTCTGTACTGGGTTTGCCAATAAAGGCCAAGCAAGCATGATGATGTCAAGTGTGACTCGTATATACACACATTAATTAGTTCAATGTCGTTACTCGTGAAGTGAAGTCGTTTAGTCATCAGTAAATAAAATGACAATCAGTTGTTAGGACTCTAAAAGTTGGTTAACAGTTTAAATTCACTAGTGATGCACATTCACAATCCCACATGGCCCCCCCAGGAGTTCCAAAATCATATCGTCTTCACGAGGCATATCTGCACTACTACATTGCCGTATGTATGTAATTAGATTGAGATGGCGGCCAGGTGGTGCCTGGAGCCTGGTGGGTGGTATACTACTACTATATGTACATCAGCACATCCATACATGTCCCAATATTTGGGCTAGGGTGGAGGGAGCCACACCACACCACACCATTTGTAGTACGTACAATATTGTGTCTCATAAATGATCAATCCCAAATACTCCATCATCATATAGGAGTACATAGTATATAAGATTGAAACATTGGCATAGTTTTTACTGTTCATTGAATAATTTTGATTCGAACTTTTCACACAGTTATATAAGAAAAAAAATAGTCAAGTGAGATCTTGTTAGATTCGTCTAATCGCGTGGATTTATATTATCAACTTTTTATAATTTTTATTTTTATACAATTAGAGACATTGAGTGTTAAAAATATATATTGAATTGTGTGAAATGAATGAATGTTTCAATTATTTGAAAATTGAGGGAGTATATGGTTGCCGCCTGCCGTCAGATGCAATGTTTCATTCAGGCCATGCCCACCCTTACACCCTTCACTACAAAAAAATTTCATTTTACCCACCCAGCCCTTTGCACCACCAATAGGAACCTACCACGTGTCATATATATATTAATTCCTCCCCAAATGCTGAAAAGGGGATTCAAACCCAGGTGAAGTGCATTCTTCACTCGTGAAGAGTGCCATCCAGATACACAACTTTTCATGTTAGCATATGTAATTTATTAAATATATATAATATTTTTATATATAAATATGTAATTAATAAATTAAAAAATAACAGTATAAAAATTGATATTAATTAAATAAATTGTAGAATAATTCATTAATTAAATGGGTAAAATTAATTAAATTACCAAGTAAATTTAAGAAAACAGAAATTATATGATTAAATATTAATTAAATTAAAAAACTTTATAAAAATATTAAATTCCATAATTAAAAATTAAAAAAATAACATATGCAATCTAAAATTCAATAATCAATATGAATAATTCGGTCGGTAATAGCGACCCAATATGTTCGATCGCAAATTTCGATTGCTAAATTGACTTTTTAGTAGTTAATTAATTCAATTGAAATATAAACTATAAATTAAATTAAATTAATTAAATAATAAAGATTTTATTAATTAAATAAAATATAAAATAAAATTAATTAAAAATTAAATTCAGTAATTAATTAAATAAATAAATTATAAAATAAATAATTAATTAATTGACCCAAATAAATAAATAAATAAATTATATAAATAATCAAAGAAATATTTAATAAAAATATAAACTAAATAATAAAATAATGGAAAAAATTTTAAAAAAAATTGAAAAAAAACTACAGACCCCAATTGAGGTCGGTAATGTGGTCGGTAATGCCGACCACATTAATTATGGTCGGTGTTTTGGTTTTCAAATGTCCATGGGCCCAATAACGGCTAAATTTTACCGAACCCACTTTGGGGTTGATAAATTCGACCCGTACTATGGTAGTCGGTAATTGGGTTCGTTAATTGAATTTTATCTTGTAGTGCTTTCACTCATACGTAGCCAACACATGGTATTCAAGCATATTATGATTATTATTATTATTATTAGTAATGTAGTGTAGGGCATGAGCTTCATATAATTTTATTTTAACCTCTCGTCTTACGTTTGTGTAATTTTTCGGAAAAAAAAAAAACAAGAAGAAACTAGGGGTTTTGAGAGTTAAATACCTACACAAAAAAGAAATATATGTTCAGTACCCGTATACTATTTATGTTATGTATTAGTACCTAAATGTCAAATACATGCAGTTTCAGTACCTCAGCCATTAAATTAAAGGCAAAACATAATATAATTGGGAAATGTCTAAAATACCCCCACTTTTTGCAGGTGATGTGACAGGCGAAGTTGGCGGATTTTTGCACATGAGAGGGCTAAAACATGTTCGAAAATCGAAAGTGGAAGGGGACTGGGCAAGCGGTGGAGACACACGGGTAGGGGGCAGGGCGATTCTTGGGGAAGCTTCGTCGGAGGTTTCCTCGTCGTCCGCGCGCGACTGTCCCTAGAAGCGAACACCGGCAGGGTTTCCTCATCGTCGGAGGGCTTCACTCCTCGTCGTTGGTTGCGGATTTTGGAAGAATCGAAGGGTTTCCGAGAAGGGCGACCGTGCGACGAGGAGGGTTTGTAGAGTTTAGGGTTCGGAGGTGTTTACGCTGGAGGGGACGACGAGAAGGTGAAGGGAAGGGTTTTGGGTAAAGGTTTGAAGCTGGATTAGGGTTTTCGAACGCAACAACGTCCGAACGGAAGCGGAATGGCGAGCGGCATGGAAGGCGGAGGAAACGGGGCAGAGATGATGTTATTCTGTGAATACAACTCCGAGGTTCACCTTGTACGGGTAAGGGACGACGACCTTGTGGCCGATTTATTTGCAAAGTTGGCGGAGAAATGGGCGGACGTATCTCCAACGACGGTGAGCTTGCTTTTTGAGGTGCCCGACGGGGACTGCACGATGGAGATCCTGTTCCCTGAAGATATAAGAAGAATGTTCTGTTTGAATCGAGCAAAGGGTCAAGCTTTCGGAAAGATGAGGTTGATGAATAGGGAAGCTGCCAACGAGGGACAGAGGTGAGTATTGTGTTAAACAAGCTACACAATGGTATTAGAATGCTAGTAACTGGTATTTAGTATTTTTTATCACACGTTGGTATTGTATTGATTAGCAGAAATGGGTTGTTATTGGCTCAATTATTATTTGTGTTGCGTATGCAAATGATAGGAGTGTTGGGACGTATGCAGTACATGAAACATGATTTGAGAAATGTGGTGGATCACAATCGAGGAATTACTACAGTAGTGTACACCACTTATGCAATTGTTGTGTTGGCCATCTATATATTATGGTGTTTTGCATAGAGCAATGTAGTATTGGGTGCTGCAGGGAACGATCATGTATGTGTCCCATAATATTGCAATATCTGGTGTTGTTCATGCATAATATTGGTATTGTCTGTACGTGACGGTGGTGTTTTTGAGGGTTATTTCGTGTACCGCAGGTCGGACAACGAAGCGGAGGAGGAAATTGATGACGATATAGGGGAGGACAACGAAGATATGCGACTGCTATGGGCCGATGCAATAAAAGGAAAAGGACATAGGTTTAAGGATGCGGAACAGTTCCGCATGATGCTGAAAAATCATTGTATTGCGGTCCGGCGCCAATACTACTACGTGATTAACCATACGAAGAAAATTCTTGTGAAATGTTCAATGGAAGGTTGTGGATGGCGGGTGTATGCATCACACCGCAAGTCGGACGAGTCCTTTGCCATCCGCACATGCACTTTGTCTCATTCATGTGGCGTGAATAATCTCCAGTCAAGGAAACATCCGAAGGCGAATGCTCCATGGGTTGCCGCATTCATAAAGGAGAAGTTGAGGCGGGATCCTAACTATGAACCGAATAGGGCGGTTGATCAAATACACGCAGCTTTCAAAGTCGAAATTAGCTACCGCACGGCCTGGAATGGAAGGGAGGTTGCAATGAAAGAATTGCATGGAGACGATTACTACTCTTTTGACAAGATTCGTGTATTCTGCAACAGGTTGGTAGCGTCGAACCCAGGAAGCATCGCTGATTTGGAAGTGCACGAAGATACCGGAAAGTTTAGGAGGGTTTTTATAGCAATCGCAGCCTGCATCGATGGGTTTAAAAATGGATGTCGGCGGCTTATTGAGATGGATGGCACGCATATTAAAAACAAGTGGAAGGGTTCAGTATTGGCAGCGGTTGGCAAAGACGGGAATGGTGGCTTTTTAACACTCGCATTTGCAGGTATGCAGTAGTTTGCGTATTAGTATGTTCTCTTTTATAGAATGGTGTTCATTCCATACATATCTTGCATAATTCTTATGGAGCAACTGTATCAGTAACAAGGAAGTGACATTTTTGACTGCTTGCGTGGTTGTGTACAGTTACGGATGGGGAGACGGATATCAATTGGGAGTGGTTTTGTTCAAAGCTGAGGTATGCTCTTGACCGAGAGAACGAACGCGACGATTGGAGCGAGTATACTTTTTACAGCGACCGCAACTCTGGGTTGATGAAAGGTATCCCAGGTGTTTTCAGGGGGAGTAATCATGCAGTGTGTCTACGACACCTCGTGGATAACTTCAAAACGCAGGTAACCTGTGTTCCGTTTTTCTAAACTCACACACTTGCCACATGTTTGGTATAATATTTCAGAGACATAGGTATTTGTTGAGTAACAGTTCAGTATGACTTGCATAAATGACAGGTGCTGACGAAATACTCGTACAAAGATAAAACGAAATGGACAGGTGTGCTGAAGGCTGCTGCATATGCCGCAACGTATGACGAGATGGTCCAGCACCTAAACTCAATACTTCAAGCAATGCCCCTTTCATGGGCGTTCATTCAAAACTCGGAGCCATAAACATGGGCGAACGCTGTGTTTCCGGGACAAAAGTGGGGCATGATGAACACCAACCTTATCGAGAGCTGGTAGGGTTGTAAAAGAATCAAATATTTTTGGTTCGATTCGTGATTCGATTCGAAATTATTCGAAATTTTGATATTCGATTAATATTTGATTCGATTCGATATTCGATTTTATATTAAATTATATATAAATATATAAATTTATTTTGTTAAATAATTTAACAATTTAATTTTAGTGACTATATTTATTAACTAATATAAATATATTTATATATAATATTAAAATATTAAATTTGATCTATAAATCGAATTAAATATTTAAATTTAATAATTAAAATTATTTTTATTAATTATTAAATTATCTTATAGAATAATTCGATTCGATTCGATAATATTCGAAAAGCTTATCAAATCAAAGCGAATACTGTGGTATTCGATTCGATTCGGTTCGTTTACAACCCTAGCTGGAACTCATGGGTGGTGAAACCGAGAGGAATGCATCCATGTTCAATGCTCGAAGCAATCCGTAAAATGATAATGAAGATGATGAACAACAAGAGAGAGGCCGGTGCAAAGATGGCCGGAGAGTTATGCCCGGAACCGGCGAAGGTGTTACACCGAAGTTACATGGAATCCGGTGCCCTGGAGCTGCAGCGCGCGGCCGGTTCATTATTTGAGGTTGCCGATAGGGGCAGCATATATGCCGTGGACGTGGAGCGGCGGACTTGCACATGTGGTTATTGGCAACTATGGCGGCTGCCATGCAAGCACGGATGTGCTGCGATAGAGAAGATGCAGGGGAATATTTATAACTACTGTGATCCGTGTTACACGGTAGAATTATACAAGAAGACGTACGACGGAGTCGTCTATCCTCTCATGGGAGACAGCGGCAGCAGTGCCGTGGAGAATGAGGGAGAATTTGTCTTTCCTCCGGATGTGCGTGTGCAGCCCGGTCGACCGAAGAAAAAGCGAATACCATCCCAACGTCCGATAGGCAAGGGCAAGTGTACACGGTGCGGCATACGGGGGCACAACACACGCACGTGCAGGTTATCACACAGGTATGATCAGTGATCCATGTATTTCAGCTGAACATAACATTTTGGTGCAGGTTGGTGTTTTGTTAATGTCTGCAGTGGTATAGTTTTTGCCATCTTTTGATGTTTTTGGTATACCAAACTGGTACACATGGCTCAGCCAAAAGAAAGGACTGAAAGTGTGTAACTTTTTGATATGGTTTCAGTATTCGAAACTCTCCTCGATAGGGTGGTTTCAATATCTGATACCATGTAATCGATAAACGATTGAAATTTTATGTTATGATATTATACCACAGTTCCTTTTATGCATACGACACAAGTAGCTCAGGGTGTACTATTCTTACGGTGCATGATTAGCTTATGGTGCATGATTCTCGAGCGTTTATAATATGATAAGGAATGACTGTGCCAACAATTCCACTTTCATTTGGACATTACATGAATAAGGCATGCAAGTAGAATCACGACAAAACAAATTGTCCAATTCAATTCCCCACCCCCACCTTCATTGGGGGCGTGCATCGGGCGCATTTCTTCCATTTCGGAGACGGTGGTTGAAGGCACACCTCCACATGAATGTGAGCTTCCTTCGGGCGGCAATCCTACGGACTCCGTTTGTATGTCTTCTTGTGTGGGATTTGGTGGCTGCACAATAGGTACGAAATGGCACGAGATGGGTGTTACCCAACCAACAAATACCCGTCTGTCGTGGCGCAGACAAGATTAGTACAACCTCCCCTCATTCCCGTTATGCGGTGAATTGGTTACTCGAATATCAGCCCTCTGACCGCATTGGCACCGTACGCCACACGGAAATCGTAAATCCATGGTATCTAGCATGCGTTGGTCCGCCGCTACTCTCCCCGCGGTGTTTTGCGAACTCGAGCCGCTGGTCTCCATTGCACAAAAAAGATTTAGGGTGAAGGGAGAAATATTGGGAGGTGTGGGTGGATATGGGGAGAGATTTGGCTAAATAATACATGGGAGGGTGTGAGGGATATGACAAGATGGGTCATTTACTTGGTCAATTAAGTACAAAAAAAGGCGTGCGGCAGATTTGGCAGATTTGACTGCAGGATGTTGCTTTTGTGTCAGAGTACTTACTTTGTCTTGGGGGGTGTGACCTTTATTTGTGTGGAAATCACTTGCCAGACATGTATCAGACCGGAATACCAATGTGTACACCTATCTATACGATTAACGAGGAACATGAATACTATAAACGTCGAAAAGAAGTACTATTCATGGAGGGTTTTTGTATTGTTGTTTTCGTATTGGATGGTTTTCGTATTGTTGTTCATGCAAACAAACATCGATACCATACTCTGTCTTGGCGTGTACTGAACCAGTTCACAAATGTTACTTGCCAAAAGTTGGGAGGTGGGGTGGGTGACAACACTTTTACTTGGGAAGTGGACAAAGTGGAGATAGCACACAAAAAATCATTTTCAGAATAATTGCAGAGATTCTTATCAATATTTCTTGTCAGTAGTATTCTGTGCATGCATTGATTGGTGTGGACCCCGCTGTTCTGTTTAAGGGGAAATGACTTACCAGACATGTATCAGATTTAGATACCAATTGTTAGCTATGCCAGCACCATACTGCTCGAAAAGCTATACTTCCTTAGTAGGCAAGCCGTTAGGGTACGGTGTTCGTGCTATGCCATAATTCAGATTTAGACATAATTCTGTTCTATTCACTTCGTCAAAGAAGGGTTGTTCCATAAACACCACAAACGGTGTACAATTTTATTTCACCACAATCTTATGCCATAATTCCGCAAGCCTGATACTCATGTTCACATACCACTTACACCATACTATGTCCAGATGTGTACTGAGCATCTTCCCACCCGTAGTATCATGCTAGTATGTGTTATATGGCCAATCAATGCATTGTATGTGTTCTTTGGGCAATCAATGCATTATTCGGTTCATTCTAAGACCTCCACTACCGTAGTATGTCTACTATTTATTCTGGAAATGTTGTTCCATAAACAACATGTTCTACTCACCACTAACACCACACATTGACTTGTTTGTTCCATAAACAACATGTTCTACTCACCACTAACACCACTCAATGACTTGTTTGGACATTTGAACGCGTTGTTCAATAAGTTGTAAGACTTCGAGTGCCTTAATTTGTCTACTATTGGTCTAGAAATGTTGTCTACCATTTGGATTATTATACGCGACGAGTTATGGTGTGGTCTTTTTATCCACTGATTCATTCTACGGGACGATGTAGCAACAAAAAGGCATTATATGCCCAAAAAACTGTCATGCATACCATTCACATTAAAACATTAGATCCATCCATACACAACACGTCATCCGATCAGCAAATTACCAGCTTGTAGCTCTACTACGCACAAGCCAACTAAATACTAATGTCCAACGTCAGAAACACCAAAATAGTTTGTCACCAACACTTGTCAGAGTACATAGCCATAATAGTTTGTCACAAATACGGATAGTCACCAACATTCCTTCTCACAAACCCAACCTCAATGTATAGCCGGTTCGCCATCAGTTTCAGCAGACGGATCAGCAGGAGGGGGGTCGACTGCGGCAGGTGAGGGCTCGACGGAAGCCGGATGGGGCTCCACGACAGCAGGTGGGGGGTCGGCAGCAGGAGGGGGGTCCACGGCGGCAGCAGGAGGGGGGTCCACGGCGGCAGCAGGAGGGTCAATGGCGGCAGCAGGGGGGTCAACGGCAGCAGGAGGGGGGTCCACGCGCGGCAGCCATAGGGGGGTCCACGGCGGCAGCAGGAGCGTCAACGGCGGCAGCAGGGGGGTCAACGCCAGCCGGTGGGGGGTCGACGGCAGCAGGAGGGGGGTCCACGGCGGCAGCAGGAGGGTCAACGGCGGCAGCAGGGTGGTCAACGGCAGCCGGTGGGGGGTCAACGGCAGCAGAAGCGGGGTTGACGGCAGCAGGGGCGGGGTCGGCGACAGCCGGAGCGGGGTCGACGGCAGCAGGAGCGGGCTTATGTCGTGCGGCACGATGAATTTCGGGCACCTGCAGTCCTATGACAACTAAGTGTCTTGTGTCAAGCATTTGTAGCGGAACTGCATCAATTACCTCGTCATCCGGATGGGTAGGTCGAACTTCTTCAGATGGCGCGTCCTCATCTATTGCTCCATTCTACAGTTAATAAATATCATGTAAGAAACACTAAAACGATTGGTATGAACTGAACTGCAATATAGGTATTAGACGTCAGAACAGTGGTATTATACCTTGCCAGTCTGCGTGTGTACAGATGTTTCCTTCGCCAACTGGCTGGGGGGCAACGCTGCAGGTGTCTCCTCCCCCACATGTCCAGAATGTGGCTGCTCCTCCCCCACAGGTCCAGAATGTGGCTCCGACCCTACATCCGGATTATGCGGCAATACAGGTGTCTCCTCGGCCGGTAACCCAGTCTGTGGCATTTCAGAAGACTCCATTTCGCTCTGTCCAGAGTGCGGCACCACAGGCTCCACCTCACCCACTACGGCAGTGTCTGGTATTTCATGCTGCACAATACCAGTATTCACTAGTTTAGAATACGTATCCACTATGCAAATGATTAGTATATGATAGTCTTAGTCATGTAGGAGATATTCTCTACTTACATCTACGGGCCTCGCATCCAACACCAACCTCAATGCCGCCTGTGCGCGATAAAGTTTAATATTGGCTGCCTTCTCCGTATCCCAGAAAACCTTGGTGTCCCGCACAAAGGCCTCGGCCCACCACATTACATGGACTCCGCAGTCCAAACTTGCACTCCCCTGCTGCCTGCACGTTTTTCGCAATACAATGCGATCGTTGAATTCAATGTTTACCCTCCTCATCATAAACCACCGCATGAAATTCGCCTGAAAAAAACCAGTACCATTCTCTAAGCATCATAATACCTAACATTAACCACAAAGTACAACTGCACAACATAAGTAACACCACACGACGACCTGAAACTACTATACTTACCACTCTCGCTTGTGGCATCACATATTTTGCCGACCACGAAGAATTGAAGATCAAGACTTCGTGCTGTGTCATGTCAAGCACAATGAGGAACCAATGGAATTTGTATGTGACCGGGAGCAATACGTAGTCCAGTCCAGCCTCGGCATCCGCCTTCAGCTTTTCAAATTCATCCTTCCCCGGTTGCCACAAATCCCGAAGACATCCCTCATACTCGTCTTCCGTCAGCAAGGATTTTTTTGTTACAGCCGTTTCCATTTCCAAGATGCGTGTCTGTACAAATGACAGGACCTAATTATTGGCTGTTAAAAACATTATATAATCCACCAAACAGGACCACCAAACAAGTCAAAACACCATACCGTTGTATATGCACTGATGTACCCAACCCTAGTGGGAATACCATCGACTCTCTTAAAACGATCACTACAAATCAGTGCAATGTAGCTTCCCACCAAATCATTGCATACAGCCTGGTCGAAAAGGAGAGATAACACGCTTGTAGGTAAAACGGCGTATATGCCCTGGGTCCATACAAAGCCCCTATTGGAATTATCAGTCAGTATACCACAAAGAAGGAAGAAAAATGCCACAGTCATGAAATATACCACATGGTATGAACATACCTCCCATCCACGTCGTCGATGAACTCCTCCAGCACCTCTCTATCTGCTTCTGATAGAAGATCCTTGCCTCTGTATTCTCTTCGCCCCGCATACTTCATCCTTATTTCACGCTCCCTGTCGCGTACACCCTGCATGATACAACTGTTAAGCTTTGGTACACCACACACAAACCTACAGAATACAACACTGCCGAGGTGAGACATACCAGTTGTTTCTTTCCCACCAATTCTTTAGGCCTCATCTTTATGGTTTTTGAGCTTTTTTCAATAGGCTCAACTTCCGGATCCCCCAAGTCTGACTGTCGGTCTGTACGCTGTCGCACCACACGTGTGTCCTCCGACCTGCTGTCGGAATCCGGTTTGCGTTTTTTCCCTTGCACAGCTGTACACATCGTATTAATTGTAAGCGGATCATAGTGTGACGGTATAGTGTTCGAGAGGTATAACATTCCCTCGACCGCAATTGCCACCTCCTCATGAGATGGCCCAACAGTTGTTTCAACATCCGTACGTTTGCCTCGCTTGCCACCTTTTGTTGATTCCTCTCCTGGCCCAACATCCGCGGCCTCCCCTGATTCTATTCCTGACTCAGACCAATAAACATTCGGATCCAAATTGTCGGCGGCCCTCGCTGGGTACGGGACTCTATACTCTTCGTCGGAGGATGAGGCGGTTCTATCCTCAATCAGAACCCTCTCCTCGTCCTCCGACTCGGTGTCCTCGTCCTTAAACTCCTCCTCCTGCGCAGATTCAACTGACATATTCTTCTAAAATCAATGCCACAATATGCTTACTCCTATACAACTTCAATGAACTAGAAATACTAATCTAGTAGTCACAGAAAAAATGAGACCCAAGCCAGTAAATGCTTACCTCTTCATTCTTGTTCTCATCCTCGGTCAACATGTTCTTTGTCCCCTATAAATTGCAATGAGGCAACACTCCAACACCACATTACCATAACGCACTCGATAATAAAAAATCAGAGATAAACAAACATGCAAAACAGTTCCACCAACGTATCCTACGAATAATTTACCTCAACCTCCTCTTGCGTTGTCTTCTCCTCTTCATTGGTCTCTCTCTTGCTCCCTTCCTACATCAGTGTACCATCAAGCAATAAGACAACCGATATATCAATACCAATAGCATTTCGGATAAGGCATAAAAAATGTTCATACGGATACCAAATGTATTCCGGTTGGCTACCAATGAGAATGTATCCATGTACCTTTTTGCCATACCGCTTCTTACGTTTTTTCTTATGAGGTAGTTTATCGAACTGTCTGTCGTCGTCTTCCATTACATCATCCAGTGGTGTGGCCACAACCGGAGTCACAAATTTCCGTTCCCTCTCCATCATGTGGAACTCGCGGATATCATGTTTCCTGATTGTCTGCAGGTCAGCAATACAGTCATCCAAGCTAGCGTGTTTGTCAGCCCATCTCACGAAACGCGGGATAATTGGCTCGGAAAGTGGCCTGGCCAAATGCGGGAGTCTTTCGTAAAACCAGCCCTGCGCACAAACACGTATACCCATCAATATAGAAATGGTTCTCAATAAAGACATGTGAAAGTATATCGGCAGTACAAGAGTGGTGTATTTAATGTTCAGTCAAGTATTGACACTTACCATGACCCCCACTGTGCACCCATCCACAGAGACCTTACTCTCCACCACGCGTCTTCGAAATGAATCAACAACAAAATCATATGCCGCATTCCCCCAACTATACTCCCCTAGTCGGTTTAGGTTGTCCACGTGGTGGACAAGAAATTTCGGGAGTGAGTATGAGGACGTCGGGAAGAGGATGCAACCAAACACCGATAGGATGAAGGCCCGAGCAAAATCTAGGTCATGTTCGGTTCCCGCAAGATTCGCCAGCAGCTCCAGCAACTCGCCCCTTCTCAATTTACCCGATCTTTTACCGAAATACTTCTCCTTAAACCTCGAGGCCGGCTCAAAGTCAGGGTGCACGTATATCCCCTTGTGTGGGAGGCCCAACACCACTGAAAAATCCCATGCTTTGAACGGCAGCGAAATCTCGTTTCCCAAAACGAATGCCAACCTCTCCGCGTTGAAAGTTTCAACAAGGGCCTGCAGCCTTGTCCTGCTGGAATAAGCACCTTCCACCTTCGCATAATGGTAAAAGGGTGTCCGCTTAATCGCATTCAGTTGTGCTTCCGTCATTCTGCCCTCCACCTCGCTCATCGCCTCCTGCAATACCGAAACGCTGCACCTAGTCGTAAACATTTGCGCGCCACATTCTTCACCCTTTGGTTCACTTCCCTCTTCACTTCCCTCTCTGCTTCCATCTTTTTTACTCGGTTTACTTCCCTTTTTACTTCCCTCTTTTTTACTCGCTTTCCGACTACCTTTCGGAGGCATTTTTCTTTTCGTCACGCTACAAAGCACATTATTTCACACTAATGTTCAGTATATTGAATACCAGACTCGTCAGTAAACAATACTACTAAACAAACCTGCCCAACATCGCACAGATTTCAACTTTTAATTTGGAACAAACAACTTCGGGGCCAACTGGTATAGTGTCAAACATACAATAGTATTATTCATAGGGACAAAGCTGTATACGCGACCCACCACAAAAATGTATTGATCAGCTCATCAATAGTGTTCGTAAGCTCTACACGGGTATAGCAAAATCGATTCCGAATAATGGACTACTTCACTAAACCCTACGCCCCTAACTTATAATTTCTTTCGCAAAGAACCCCAAAACCAGTGTCTGAAATAGCGAAACTAAGAGCAACATTACAAACTTCAATCTCATACATAAATGAGCAACATTACAAACTTTAATCTCATACAACCACAGAAATTCTGAGAAAAAAATTAGCAAAACCGTCGCACTAAAAAATGCCCAAGCAACGAACCAAAACAGCAATAATATAACCCATTGAACGATGAACTCGGCATAATCACCATTTGCCTTACCTATTTCCCGTTGATCGCCGGGTTTTGCCCTTCTTCAACCTCCGAAATAGGAAACCCTTCGAACCACAAATGAAAATGGAGAACCCCAGCCTTCGAGCGTAATAACGGAAGCAAAACTTGCCCACAACCCTAACCAATACCCCGGCTTCGTCGTCTCCGCAACAGCCGCGTAGTGGGGAGTTGGAAGCTCGAGTAACGGCCTGCGTAGTGGGGAAGATGGAGTGAGCTCGAGTGAGGGGGGTAGAGGGGGGTTTGGATTCCTTTCATCATTAATGGGTTGGAGTTTTTTTTTGAAAACTGATGTTTCGGCCTGCCACCCTGCAGGTAAAGTAGAATTGACAAAACTAACCTTACCTCTATTTCTTGGCACAAATATCAATTGGGGGCATATTAGTCATTTCCGTTTTTTATTTTCATAAAGAAATGGTAAATTCGGGGATAGGTATCAAACCTGAAGTATTATGGTATGCTGGTACTGAACTGAATGTATTTTCTTGTTGGGGTATTAAAGTCACATTTGCCGAAGAAACTATTACATTCGAATTCATTACATAAGTAAACCATTCAAGCCCTAAAAAAAGCAAGAAAACGACACGACATGAGTAGGATTGAAAACAAACCGAATCGAACCGAATGCTGCAGTATTCAATTTGATTTATTAAGCTTTACGAATACTATCGAATCAAATCGAATTATTCTATAAGGTAATTTAATACCTAAAAAATTAATTTTTGATTATTAAAATTAAATATTTAGTTCGATTTTTATATCAAATTTAGTACATTAATTTCATGTATAAATATATTCATATTAATTAGTAAATATAGTCATTAAAAATAAATATTAAATTATTTAAAAATTTAATTTATACATTATTTAACAATTCGTAATAGAGCTGGTTACAGTGCAGTTTTAAGAGATTATGGGGTAGATGGGTTAGCGGGGTTGCTGGTTTTCTTGGCGACGTTCCTATAATTCATGCTGAAGTGGCAGGATTATTATATGGCCTTCAAATGACCAAGAATTTGGAGGTGATGGCTATATGGTGTCTATGTGATTCCTTGGTTGCGGTTAGATTGATCAACTCTCCCATTAATCATTTGCATTGGCTGCCCCCAATCTTGATGCGTATTGAGGAGCTTCGGTCACAGTTTCAGTTTTGTAGAATTAGTCACATCCTTCGCGAGGGAAATGCAGTGGCTGATTGCCTTGCCAAAACAGGTGCAGATAGTGAACACTTCTTTACTTCGTGGTCTTTTCCCCCATATCATGCCAAACCTCATCTCGCGGCTGATGCTTTAGGCACGTGGTTCCAGAGACGCTAGTCTTCAGTAGTCGATTTATTTTTTGATTTTTTATTTCACTTTCCCTAGCCTGTATAGGTTGTGATGCAAAAAAAAAATATACATTATTTTATACTACCTCCGTCTTGGTGTTTTTGTTACGAATGGATTTTTGACATTATTCACTGTTTAACTTTGATTCGAATTTTTATCATAAATATGCACAAAAAAATAGTCAAGTGAGATGTTGTTAGATTCGTCTAATCTTATAGTTTTATAATATCAACTTTTTATAATTTTTCATTGTACACAATTTAAGTTATTAACGGTTAAAAATATATATCGACATATGTGCTGGGTGGGTTCGTAACAAAAATAATGAGACGGAGAAGTATAAAATAGAATGTTGAATCAAAATATTGTTCGATAGAGAAAAAGAAAAGGATAAATTAAAAAATAAGAAAAAGGAAGGCTCTATCAAGAAAAGCACCTTCGTTTGGAACCCCCGTCCTCCCCTTTTTCTCTGTTCACATTCCACAATCATGAAATCCTCGAAAATTTCCTGCAAGATCCACTAGAATGGATCACTAAGAGACAACCCACAAATCCTTATATACTATGCCCTCTGACCGCAGACCAGAATCGGCAGAAGACAGATATTCAAGAATGGAATCCAGTATTGAATGCGTATCTTCCGTCGACGGGGTAGACGAAGATGAGATCTCTCTCCCAAATCAATTTTCCCAATTTTCGTCTTCAAAGCCATCTCTCAATATTATCAACCCCAATAATCTCACCGGCGTTGCAATCAATCCCAGTACAAGTGTACATGAGCTTCTGGAGTGCCCTGTTTGTACCAATTCTATGTACCCACCCATTCATCAGGTCCTTTCTTTTTATGCCTTTTCTTATTATTGATTGGTTGTTTATTATTTATCATTGTTTTCAAGATTCACTAATCTCTAATTGGCACGGGTGGAGAGGAAGATCCCATCTTCATCGGTTCTTTAATGGAAGGTTGAATTTTTTTGGGGGCTGTTTGTTTGATCAGTAGCATTCTTCTCTTTATGTCTGCTGATCGGCGCCTCATTAGACTGATATGTGGGACACTGCCGTGTATTGTTTAGAAATTCCTGGAATGTGGTTATTTTACCCGTTAGTAAATGAGATTAGGGTTTGTTGAGGGAATTCTGTTGGGCCAGCCAAGAACCCCACTCCCCCCATTTTTCCAACAACACGAAAGTAAGATGTAGGAAGAGTGTCAGAATGCTTTACTATTGACAGATTGATTTTAAATATGGGACTTGAATTGACTTTGTCTTCTACCTTGATTTTATTTGGGGAAAACCTGAAAAGAATCAACTTATTAGTTATGGATGAGTTTGATAGGTGAATTTTTCCTGATGTGGTGGAATATCTCTATGCAGATTTTTATGGTGCATTTGCCCCTTTTATTTTTTTCAAATCCCATCCTCTACGTGTGTGATATGAACATAATATTTTTACATGGATCATGGATGTTCATAACCATGTCATGGTCTCTATTTGGACCTTGCACCTCCTCCTTTTGAATTCTGATGAAGTATAATCATCCAGTAAACTGTTCTTGTTGTGATAAGCTTATCTAGATTGTGCCGATTGATTAAGGACGTTGTCTTGAGTTCTGACTTGTTAATCTGTGCAGTGCCCCAACGGCCATACCCTTTGTTCAACCTGTAAAGCAAGGGTTCAGAATAGGTGTCCAACTTGCAGACAGGATCTTGGCGACATAAGATGTTTGGCTCTGGAAAAGGTGGCCGAATCACTTGAACTTCCTTGCAAGTATTGCTCTCTTGGATGCCCAGAGATCTTCCCTTACTACAGTAAATTAAAGCACGAGGCAGCTTGCAATTTTAGGCCTTACACTTGTCCCTATGCTGGGTCGGAATGCTCTTTTGTTGGAGATATTCCCTACTTGGTTGCTCACTTGAGAGATGATCACAAGGTGGACATGCATTCTGGATGCACTTTCAATCATCGCTATGTCAAATCAAATCCTCGAGATGTGGAGAATGCGACTTGGATGCTAACCGTACGTATTTCTTCCCAGTCTTACATGATCTTTTCAGCTGACTTTCTTTTCAGGCTTGATCTGTCTGTTAAGGGATGCCTAGTAATTTACTGTATAATTGCATCTGACAGTTGATATTTTATTTGCCAATCCCATAAATAGTAGAACATATATCGTCTTCATATTTTCCTTCCTGACCATTGTATTGCTGTATAGCTAAGTGTCTTGAATGTTAAAACCAACAGATATAGTAAATCGTTCCCTTACATATGTGAAATTTGAGCTCAATGTTGTATGGCATCAACATAATGGAAGTGCCTGTTGTATTCTTATTACTCGGACAGGTTTTCCATTGTTTTGGTCAGTACTTCTGCCTGCATTTTGAAGCTTTTCAACTAGGCGTGGCTCCAGTTTATATGGCTTTCCTGCGGTTCATGGGAGATGAGATGGAATCGCGGAACTACAGCTACAGTTTGGAGGTTGGGGGAAATGGTCGGAAACTGATATGGGAGGGCACCCCGCGAAGCATCAGAGACAGTCACAGGAAGGTCCGGGACAGCCATGATGGCCTGATTATACAGCGCAACATGGCACTCTTTTTCTCAGGAGGTGACCGGAAAGAGCTTAAGCTTCGAGTAACAGGCCGGATATGGAAAGAACAACAAAACCCGGAAGGTGGAGCATGCATACCCAATTTCTGTAGTTGAGACAGCAGCAATGCACTGGATTTGATACTAGGGGGATTTGCTTTACATTTTCTTGGATGCTGTAAATTTTCAACTTTACTTTGATCTGAATCTGAATGTTTGATCAAGCAAAGTAGTGTTACAGAGAGGGTTGGTTAAAGTGTGTTCTTGTTTCATTGAAGGAAGCGTTTTTAACCGCTGAGTGCCAGTGTTGTATAATTTGTAAGAACTGTTTTCATTGAAGGAATCATTTTACCGCTGAGTGCCGGTGGTGTCTTAAGATTCACCTTTTTTTCAGCCCAGCATTAGATTGAGATTAGATCGAATACGGTGCTGCATTCTGATATACGCCTTTACATTAATTTTAATTTATTATTATAATCCCACAGGCTTCAAAACAGAAAATATAATAAAATTTTACATCTACAAATTAAAACGAAAAACCACCTTAAAACATAAATGCAAATTCTTTGTACTTGGAATGAGGGTGCAAAGTGCAAAACCCCCAGTCCCTTTGTTCATCCATATCTGGAATGAGGTGCAAAACGCAAACCAATGTTTAGCCGTTTAGCCTTTTGGAGGCGCTCTAGAACTTTATATTTCAAATCCGTCCTTTTTCTATTTTATTACCGATTTAGTCCGCTACAAATGCTAATTATGTTCAAATCAGTCCTTTTTTCACTAATTATATTCTAATTGTTGACGTGGCAAGGGTTTTAATTTAAACCTGACACGTGTGCATAATATTAGTCCTTTTTCTTTTATCTTTTGTCAATTCAGTCCTAAACTTTTATTTTGTTCTATTTAGTCCTCTACCCCAATAACTCATTTTTATATTAATTGGCCTCAAACCTTTCAAATTATTTCATTTTAGGCCCAGAACCTTAAATTTTTTATTATTACTAATACATTTATCAAATAAATGTCCAACATACTTCCGTAAATAAAATTAAATACCAAACCTCATACATTGGGTTTGACCGCCTTGTTACCGGGTCTTTGAAGTTCCGAATTTTACGGACTCTCTCTAACCACCCGACCGTAACGATGGTTCATTGGTTCTGGTTTCCTTCAGCAACAATCAGCACAATCATACTTTGTGGACAATAAAATTCAGGCTATTTTTTTAATATTTTTCAATAAAACCAAGGCTTCCTGTATCCATAACCTTCCTAAAATTCAAGTTAAATCATTTACTTTTAAATATTGCTACATCCTAAGGTAGGACGCAAAGTAAGATTCTGTTGATTGTTACTGAAGTAAACCAAAACCAATGAACAATCGGTTACGGTCGAGTGGTTATTAGAGAGAGTCCGTAAAATTCCGGTACTTGAAAGACCCGATAACAAAGCAGTCGAACCCAATATATGAGGTTTGGTGTTTAATTTTATTTATGGAAGTATGTTGTGCATTTATTTGATAAATGGATTAATAATAATAAAAAATTTAAGGTTCTGGGGCTAAAATGAAATAATTTGAAAGGTTTGAGGCCAATTAATATAAAAATGAGTGATTGGGGTAGATGACTAAATAGAACAAAATAAAAGTTTAGGACTGAATTGGCAAAAGATAAAAGAAAAAGGATTAATATTATGCACACGTGTCAGGTTTAAATTAAAACCCTTGCCACGTCAGCAATTAGAATATAATTAGTGAAAAAAGGACTGATTTGAACATAATTAACATTTGTAGCGGATTAAATCGGTAATAAAATAGAAAAAGGACGGATTTGAAATTTTTGGAAAGATAAGGAGTTTTTACTTTTTTTTTTTTTTTTTTTTTTTTCGTGTATAAACCCTCCCTTTCTTTTTCTGCCTATCCAGTATCCAGCAATTTCCTGCTGTGAACTTCCACATGAAATTCATGGAGTTTCTACCTTCCACACTCTCAATCAATCACCAATTTTCTCCAGCAATTCCCTTTCTCAAATGGAGATGCAGGAGAAACCCTTCAAGGTTAAGTATCCCTCACTTGCAAAATCGAAATCTTCACTCGCGCCGCCCGTTTCCGCTTTTTTCTTTCCCTCCTATTTCGTCCAAGAAATCCTACACCTCTGCTTGTTTTCGTCGACCCACTAAACGCCAAAATTATCTCAGGAAAAAACTTACTCATCAACGGCAGCAATTTCAGCAGGTTAGTCACGATCAAAATCAACCCACTGATTTTAATAAAGTTGATATGTATGATTCAAATTCTCGTAATTCAGTTGAAAGTAGAAACAATCTCAACGAGGTTAGTCTTGATGATAATTTAAGTGATTTTGATGGTATTAGAACTTCAGAAACAGAGTCAAGTAAAAAGCGATTCGGTCAGTCTGTTCTGTGGAGTAAATTTGAGAATTGGGTTGAGCAATTCAAGAAAGATTCAGAATTTTGGGGCGTTGGAACAGGCCATATATTTACTATTTATCAGAATGCTGAAGGTAAGGTGGAAAGGGTAGTTGTGAACGAGGACGAAATTCTGAAGCGAAGTCATGTTAATCCAAGGTTGGATAATGAAATTGAGGAATTGGACGAGGTTAATTTCAAGATATCTTATGCAAAAGATTTGGCTATGGAAATGGAGGATGGCAATAATGTGATTCCAAAGAATAGTTCAGTGGCTAGGTTTCTGCTGTCCGGTGGGAAATCAAAGTTTTTGCAAGCTATTAAGGGTGTTTCTTTAAAACCCGCTTTGTTTTCAAAAACTTCAAGAGTTGGGGTCTTGGTATTATGTGGTGCGTATGTGGTTTGGGCAATTAGAAGAAGACTTTCAAGTGGTAACGAAGATAAAAAGAAGTACGCAGAAGAGAATCAGCAGTACACAAGGTTGGAGAAGGAGATGCTACGGCGAAAAATAAAAGCTAGGGTAGAGAAAGAAAGGATGGCAAAAGGTAGTGTCGAAGTGGTGCAGGACCCAATTGAGCCTGTGAGTCTGTCTTTCACAAGGCCTCAACTTGATAAGGAAGCACTTATGAATTCCATTATCGACGCAAAGAAATCAAAGAGTGAACTGGAAATGGTGAACGATTCCACTTACCAAAGTGAGGAATTTAAAGAAAAGATTGAAGGAATCAGAGCAATGGCAAGGCATGTTCGAGAAATTGAGAGAGGACAAACTTCTCCAGATGAAGGGGAGGCAGTGAACGACCAAGCTTTGGAAAATTTATCTAGCCACGGAGCAAGTCACGAGCTTCCTACACAGAGTGATTTATATGATATTGGTGTCGATGGAACTAAGAAATCTACAATGTCTTCCACTAACACAAAATATGACAAAGGAAAGTCCAGTGATGGAGCTTCAGGCAAGAAAGGTGAGGCACCTTATAATGGCATCTTTGATGTGGTAATTCCAAATGGAGCTGAAACCACTAGGCCTGAAGCAAGCAACATGAAACAGGTTCTAAAATCCTCAGGTTTAGATGATGCAGGCCTACATTTTGATGGTCCAGTCTGTCAATCAGGCTCAATTGAAGATCCTTCCAGGAAGAAGTTAAAAATAATTACATCAGCCAAGGAAGCCAGGGAATACCTCTTACGAAAGAACCACAAAGAGGCTAACCAAGAACACAATGTCGGTGAAGAGACAGACAACGCTATTACCATATCGAGTACCAATGTAACACCTGGTAACACAAGTGACAGACTAGATTTAGCTGAAGCATCATATGACACTTCCCCTTTAAGCCAACATCATGATTTTCCACATATTTCTGAAGATCATAGTCCCATCACTGAAGCAAATTTGTTTAGCGTGGACAATTTGGAAATATCCAGTATAACTGCAGGTTGTCAAGTTGGTGTCTATAACAATGGGTCTGGAATGGCTGAGCTGGAGACGCCTGGGGAAAAAGAAGAAGATGATATTGAAACAAGCCTGAACAGTGATTGCATAAATGAAATATCTTCATTTGCTGGCATGGAAGTTTCTACATTGAATAAAGTTGACTGCAAAGATGAGGTGTCTACTCTACTCAAGGATCAGAGTTCTGAATACACTGGAACAAATAGCGCAGCTCCTCAGGTGCCTGGAACTGCAAGTTTTAATGATGAAAAGGATACAACTGCAGAGTTATCACGATTTGTGAATAAGGGAAACTGGATAGAAAAGAATTTTCATGAATTTGAGCCCATTGTGAAAAAGATTGGAGTTGGCTTCAGAGAAAATTACCAGATTGCACGTGAGAAAGCTAGTCAAGAATGTGATTCAAAAACTGATATAATGCAACTAAAGTCTGATTGTGCTGAGGATGAGCTTGAATGGATGAAAGATGAAAAGCTGAGGGAGATTGTACTGAAAGTAAGAGACAATGAGTTATCAGGAAGAGATCCGTTTCATCTAATGGGAGAGGAAGATAAGGTCATATTTTTTCGTGGCCTTGAGCAGAAAGTTGAAAAAGTAAATGAGAGTCTGTTGCATATGCATGAGTATTTTCACTCCAACATTGAAAACCTCAATTATGGAGCAGGTAACAGACTTCCTTGTTCATCTTTCCTTCTAATATAATAATTTCATCCTATTCAATGTTTTCCAAAAGTTATGATGGCCAGAATAAACTTCGTTAGCTTTTCAGCACATGATATTATTTCTGTCATATGATTCAGAAAATGAATTTTTATTCGGCATGCATTCACTCTTTTCTAAGAGTGTCGCAATTTGTGTCTTAATGCTGCTCTCCTTTTACTATAGATGGCATTAGCATTTATGATCCTCTAGAGAAAATTATACCGCGTTGGAAATCTCCACCTGTAGAAAAGAATCCTGAGTTTTTGGAAAACTTTTTGGAACAAAGGAAGGTGCTGACTTCTGAAAGCCTTAAAAATTCGCCTCTGTCAAATGAAACTGGGAAGTTAGTGCGCCATAATTCAGAAGAGCCTTCTTCCCAAAATAACGTTCCAATGGTGGGAAATGTCTCTGATACGAGGGGAAAACTTCAAAAAGATAGTTTGACATCTTCAAAGACTATTATACAAGGTAGTGATGGTTCAATTAGGAAAGGCAAACGATCTGGAAAGGAATTCTGGCAGCATACCAAGAAATGGTCCCAAGGATTCCTGGAGTCCTACAATGCAGAAAGCGATCCAGAAGTTAAAGCTGTTATGAAGGACATAGGAAAGGATTTGGACAGATGGATCACTGAGAAAGAAATACAGGAAGCAGCTGAGCTGATGAACAATCTTCCTGAAAAGGGACAAACGTTTATTAAACAAAAACTTGACAAGATAAAAAGAGAAATGGAACTCTTTGGACCCCAAGCTGTAGTGAGCAAGTACCGTGAATATGCAGAGGAAAAGGAAGAAGATTACCTATGGTGGCTAGATCTTTCATATGTGCTGGTATGTATCTTATTCTTTTTCATCTTTTTTTTCACATGTTATAGTTTAGGTTACTACGATTGTTCCCTTTACATATCTGTTATTTTTACCTACTATTGTTCATTGCACCAATGAACTTTGCACTTTGTTTCTAATGGTTGTCATGCAATCCGTTTTCCTCAGTGCATAGAATTGTACACCATTGAAAATGGGGAACAAAGAGTTGGTTTGTATTCATTAGAGATGGCTGCTGATCTAGCATTGGATCCCAAGCAATACCACGTGATTGCTTTTGAGGATGCTTCTGATTGCAAGAACCTTTGCTACATTATACAAGCTCATATGGAATTGCTGGGAGATGGACAAGCCTTTGTTGTCGCCAGGCCACCCAAGGTAGTCCATACATCTGTTTTTTTTTCAAACATTATGTGGGTTTTATTGGCAGGGAATATGATTCATGTTAAATGAGGATACATTGCATTGGCAACACACTTGCTAATTTGGCATTAATAGGGCCTGCTTATTACTGAATTGAATTATTAATGATCTCTTTCTCGCCCAATTCTCTAATTTTTGTTTGTGTTGTAAAGCTGAAGGACTGCATTCTATATCGTGCCTGCCTTGTTTTCTTGGTAGAGACACCCAGAATTAATGTGTGATCTTTGCTCAATTTTTGCAGGATGCATTTCGTGAAGCCAAAGCGAATGGGTTCAGTGTAACTGTCATCAGGAAGGGACAGCTGCAGCTCAACATCGATCAAACACTGGAGGAAGTAGAAGAATCTATCACAGAGATAGGAAGCAAGATTTACCATGACAAGATCATGAAGGAGCGTGGTGTGGACATAAATACAATGATGAAAGGGGTATTTGGAATGAGTAAACCAACCGAAAGGTAAATTTGCAAAAGTGTAGATATTTTGTGGGCCCGAGCTGGGTTCTCTGAACAAAAGACTTGAACTAATCTCTTTATAGCATCATCCGCAGCTAACACTTGTTGTTTGTTTCTGTCATATGTAGCCGTGGCAGGAAGAGGTCAAAGAGGAAGCTGAAGTAAGGTATCATGCCATAAAAGTTATTGCTTGAACTGTAAAGTTGAAGTTTGAGGATGGTTCTGATCAGGGTACAATTTATCCTCACTACACGGGTCAGAACTCAGAATACCCCACCCCAATTCATGACCGTCAGCAAAGAGAATTATGAATGAAGGAAGAACTGCAAGCATATCTCCGGTTGCCATTGCTCCTTGATTGTGCATCCCCTCTGAAGAAATATACTATTTTATTTGAATCATTTTACAAAGAAAGTGATTCCAATGCCGGGATGATAGCTTAATTTGGAGTTATGCCGGTTTTGTATGGCAGTGTCATGAATGATACAAAGGTGGTATCTGACCGTGGGGGTTGTGTGCTGCAGTGGGTGAGACAGCACAACATATAACGGCCATGGTGGTACTGTTTGTTGGCGAATTTCAGATTGATGCAAGTTGTCTTGGTATGCCTGGTTGGAGGTATGTTTCTTTATTGAGGTCAATGCTTGAGCAATGCTGCTTTGTCGTGTTGCAATTGAGCTTAGATAGATATGTATTACTGTTGTCAAACTCAAACTCCTCGGGTAAAGATTACAGTTTATTTATTCAACATCCATCCTTATGTTGGAAACTACAAAAGTTGATGTAAAGCAGCTGAAAAAACCATCCTTTCCTGATGAACTCATGAGCCATTTACTTATTTAGGGTAAAGTTAGTTTTTCATCACAGAGGGATAACTATAAGGACTTGAATACTGGTTGCCATGATGTGATCTGATTCCTTCACCCTTCCAAAACCAGTATCAAAACATGAATTGAGAGCAAAATGAACTCCTGCTACAGACCAATACTTGGACTCAGTACTAAAATAACAGCATATCTAGACTTTCTTGATTTTGGGCGACTGAGGTCTGAGGTTGACCAACAATCTTGTTATCAATGGGAATCCAAATCCAATTGCTTAAGCTTTTATATGCTCATTCTATGGCCTTTCCTTTCAAGAGTCAAGACAGAGTATATATAGTAGGAGCAACTTTTTTTTTTTCCTTTCAAGACAAACAGAACAAGGAAGGGGAAGGTATACAACATTCTTTGAATGCGCTCCTCCTGAGGCAGTGAGTCACCAATCAGCAGCGCAGCCCAAGAACAGTCCCGCGCGTGGCGTCAACCGCCATTCTGCACTTGACCCTGCTCTCCACTCGGTGCATGAACACCTTCAGCACCCTAACCCTCCCCGCCAGCTTCATCCGTGTCTCTATCTCCATCGTCGTCCCTGCCGTCGTCTCCCCACCACCCGTCACCACTGCGGCTCCGACTCCGTTCATCCCGATCGTGGCCGTCGCCGGCGGCGGGAGTGGGTACTTCTGCAGATCGAACTTGGCGGACATTTTCTGCCTCCCACCGCCGACGATTTTCCCCGCGGGGATGAAGACAACCCCCACGGGCTGGCCGGCGTAGACGACCTGGAGCGAGCTGTCGTAGTGCGAAAACTCGTCGCGATTGGGGTTGGTGACGGTGACGTACTGGAAGAACTCGAAATCGACGGTGCCGTTGGAGACGGAGAAGGCCGGGAACTGAACGGCGTTAACGGCGATCAAAGGGGGCTTGGGCTTGAACATGAAGAAGTAGACGGCGACAGCTGCGGCGGCGATGGCGAGCAGGAAGACGGTGGCCACGGCGCATGATGCTAGATTCGTACGGCCGCCGCTTCTGCTGGATTTGGTAATGTGAGGAGGATAAGGGTGAGGAAGAGGATTGTTGTGGGAAGTAGATCTGTGGACGGGTGGAGGAGGAGGGAGAAGGGGTCGAGGTTCGTTCATTTCTTATTACACAAATCTCGGCAGCAGAAGCCGCTGTAGTAGAGGGAGAAAAGAGGGCAGGAACCAAAAAAAGAAAATAAAGAAGAAAAAGTGGGAAAAAAGGAAAAGCGGGGAGGGGGCTAGATAGTAGTCTAGTGGGTGGGTTTTGGAATCAAGTATGGGTTACTCATACTTTTTAATCAATCATCCAACAAAGAAAAAGAAACATGGTGGGAGGAGGATCATGCCACGTCATTCCTTTATTCATGATGATGATGGTAGAATGTAGTAGTAGAATTGTAGATTGGTGATACTCATTCATACCGAGTGAGGGAGGAACAATCAAGAATGTTTTTGTTTTCCTAGTTCCCCAACTTCACACTTCCTTCATTTCTATGTAATGTCATGTTACAGATTGAGGAGGCCCAAATTCCCAAATCACCTATAAATTGCCTTTCATGTCAATTCTGTTACCTTTCCTTTTCATTCTTACCAACCAACCTAACTACTATTAACCTTATGGTACTGTACTACTGTATAATACCAATTGCCAACCTTCTAAGTTGCTACTGCTTCTTCAAACAGGCTCTTCAAAGCCATCATCCATTACACAATTCTGAGCCTCTTGTCTCCAGTCACTTCATCCACCAGAATACCTTCTTACTGAATTTCACACTTCATCCATTATGCATTGACATAGATATATCTATCGGTTAAAGTTTTTCTGTGACACTTGAGAGCCCTCTCCTCCTGTGTGCGTCACAAAGCTGGGAAATCGTAGCGTTACGTCCCTGTAAAGGAGCCATCGTCAAACTTGCAAGCAGCAAAAACACGAGATATATTTATAATGTGCCCATATAAGACCAGCAACAGTTGATACCCACATTAGATAAGGAAGAGTCATGTTTCTCAACAACAATGGATTCTTCGATGCATAATCTTTCCACTCCTCTTGATTAATCTTGCCATCTCCGTCCGTATCAACCTCATTGAATGTCTACGAAAAGATAAACAGCATGAGAATACGCTGTACTGCTGTATTAAGCTATAACATGTGAAGCATTCCCAAACCATGTGAACATATCACCTGCCCAACTATATTTTCTACCATGTCATCGGACAGACTCAAATCAGATTCATTGAGAAGAGCCAACACCATCTGCTTTAACTATTGACAAACATGTCAGAGAACACAAGAGGAGTCAGTCCATCATTAGAAATGGATGAAATCGAGATTCTTACAGACATTAAATGGAGAATCTACCTGGAACCATTCAAAATTTATACTATTTGGAAAGGTTAACTTTAAAGGTTGGGGCAAAAGATTCACCTCTTCGCGCTCTATAAAGCCAGTGCGCCTCAAGTCATATAGCTTGAAAGCATCTACATAATAGTAACAACTTTTCATCAATATAAAAGAAGAATAGTCGCAGAGTCAAATGTAGTCTTACAGGCAACTTTTTCAGCTTCAGGGGTTTTGGGGTGAAACACGCTCAATGCCCTCACAAATTCTTCGAAATCAATGTGCCCTGTCCTCTTTTCGTCGAAGATATCAAATATCTAACAAGACCATGGAAAGACAACATTAAGGTTTATACGTCACCTACTACATTTCTTTGAAATGAGTCTAATTCAAAGGACATACTTCCATACCCTGTCTACAAACAGATTCTGCCTATTGGTAGTCCTGAATAAGGCAAATTGGAGTTCTTCCTGGTTATTCAGACATGAGCAATTGAGCATGACAGCAAACATATTACTATTATCTATGATACATATATAGAAAGAAATGCCATCAACATTAAAAATTTCCGTGATGTCTGAGGCTAGAAAGATGACCTTTTGAATAACCCCATCGTCAACAATGGAGCTGCTCAATTTTCTGAATAATTCCCGCAAAGACTCCACCTCACTAACGGTAACTACAATTGCAACGTGAATATCGACCATTTCAGTATGCAAATCGAACCTGACTGCAGCAGGCCCAGAAATTTTAAATCGTAACCAGAAGCTTACAAGGCGTTTCAGAAGCTAGTATTGCCGTTGTTTCGTCGATTTCAGGTTCCCGACTTTTCTTCTTTGAGACCCTGGCACCCATTGATGGCGGATGCAACAGTAATAAAACGACAAAAATTGATTGGTTACTGTTAGGCCGCAGTTTTGCTTGCTTTTCTGAAAGGCGCAGAAAGGGAAAAGAAAGCAAAAGCAGTGAGGGATTGCAAAAAACAATAAAAAACAAAATTCAAAAGTTCAACAGTGCTTATCAAACATGAAACGCCAATCCAAACTTAGATTACATATTCAAAGGGCTTAGCTTACTCAGTTACTTGGCCGATTGCTTCGGGAATCTCTGAGATTGTATAGAAAATGGTTGACTTGGCTGATGGTTATTGCTTATCGCTGAAGAAGCCGACAGTTTCCCCAACTGGATGTGTCTGGATAGAAGTCCTTAATCCGGAATATTCAGAACTACATTTCTGTAGTATTTGTGGCCGTCCCGTATCAACTATCAACAGGGCCGTCTCAATCTTTTTGGGGCCGGTGCAAAAATTTTCATTGGGCCCCACTTAATATATATAAAAAATAATATTAGTTAATAAATTTAAAAAAAATTAAATACGATAAAATAACAAAATAAAGTGTATTTTAACAAATTATGTGGTGTAGTGTAGTTCAATTTTTTTTTTTTTGTTGAACAGCCTGTGCAGGCTAGGAAATGGTGGTGGGAGCCCATGCCACACAAATTACAAAGAGCATAAAAGGGAGGATAAGGGCCGGGTGTGGAATCGAAACCCCAACATATAAGTGTAGGTCAATTGATAGAAGTTTAAAATTTAAAGAAAAATTGAAAATCGTAGCTAACCACTTACCATTGCTGAAGAGTTTTTTGGGAGTGAAAAAATACAAGACGAGAGAGAAGCAGCAAAAGAATGTAAAAGCTGAATTAATTGTGTACAAAGAACCAAATAAAAGGAGAATTGAAAAAGGTAAACTATGCATGCAAACCAAACACAAGTGAATTAAAAAGGTAAATTATGCAAACTTTAATTTTAAAATTAAAAAAAAATATGCAAATAAACTTTAATGTATAGTAAAAGTCAAAAAATAAAAAAAAGTGGGCCCCAAATTTTTTTGGGGCCCTGAGCGGCAGCACTGCTGGCTCCCCCTTCCAGCCGGGCCTGACTATCAACAAGAAGAAAATTCAAATATGAACTGGGCCGATTAGTTAATTATTCGAGGCCCATTCTTTAAAGGCCAATTGGTTCATTTTTGGACAGTAGCTAATGTAGCTCAGGCCCACTTTGCAACGTTCTGAAATTTGAAAAGCAAAAGGAACAGACAAGTAGTCTCTCCCCCACCCAATAAGAGGCAACATTTCACGGTTTTCACCCACCCAAAGTCGGTTCAATTTCAAATTCAATTTCTTCCTCCTCCTCCTCCTCCTCAATCTCTTGCTGCAAAGTCGAGATCCGACAGTTGGTGCGCTGCATTGTTTAGCTGCGTTGTGGAATTGACATTGGGGGTTCAACTGGTGGATCTTTGACGACCGGGAGCTGACTTGGAAAAATGGAGAACCTGATATCATTGGTGAACAGATTGCAGAGGGCCTGCACCGCTCTCGGAGATCATGGCGATGAGAGCGCTTTGCCCACTCTCTGGGATGCCTTGCCGTCTATCGCCGTTGTCGGTGGACAGGTCTATCGAATTTGCCTCGTTTTATTGTGTTCTATCGAATTTTGCTGCTGATCTATAACAGATGCAAACTTCTGGGTCTTAATTGCTACGACTCATCTTTGTAGATCAATGCGAATTCATAATTTCTTGCATTTCTGTGGAAGATGGAGTTCAGATCTATTAGAATTTCTTATTCTTTGGTGGCTTTTATTTCATATTGAGCTCCTGCAATACATATATGTCCTACCGTGGCTTCTTTTAGGTGGTTCATGTTTGGTTTGAGCTGCATTAGACGTTATTCTTTCTTTACCGAGGATTTTTTTTTTTGCCAATTATACAATGATTGCAGTGATATATCTTTATGCTTGTGGAGTATTGCAAATTTTTTTTTTGGAATTTAAAAGTCTTGATTAAACTCAATGGAGTAATTTTATCCAAGTTCCATCTTCATATTAGTTGTCAGTAATTGTAATTGGTCGATTTCCCATGAAGTCTATATGATGATGAAGAGATTTTGTGTGATTTTGCCCCTGCATACTACTGCGGTTTTACTGAAGTTATTATATAAATGATGATACATCATCTGTTTACCTCCATTAATGCACCTTGTTTTCCCCCCTTCACTTTAATGTAAGCATTTGTTTTGATTTCTATGCCTAATTTTGGTGCTTTGTAGAGTTCTGGAAAGTCTTCAGTGCTTGAAAGTATTGTTGGGAAGGACTTTTTACCTCGTGGATCTGGTAGTGATTGATTTAGCCTTCACAATCTTCAAATGTCCTTGCTATTTGACATGTAATTGGTTCAAGTTAAAAGGACTAACCATGTATGCTACACAGGTATTGTTACTCGCCGTCCACTTGTCCTGCAGCTTCACCGAATTGACGAAGGCAGAGAATATGCAGAATTTGGACATCTTCCCAGGAAAAAGTTCTCAGATTTTGGTAAGTTTTTTTGTTGGTTTGATTAACCTCTTTGGAAGTTTCAATTTTATTTAATTATACAATACAATGATGACTTTGGTGATGTCAAATTTGTTTTTTGTATTGTAGTCGTTCTATTCTTTAGTACATACAATATTCCTCAAATGTTTAATAAATGATTTGCGTTTTTATTTCAGATGCTAAATCTTTATTTATTTTTTATTTTGATCATGTGCAGCTGCTGTGAGGAAAGAAATAGCTGATGAAACTGATAGAGAGACAGGACGATCAAAGCAAATTTCTAGTGTCCCAATTTATCTGAGCATTTATTCACCTAATGGTGAGTCAGTATTGAAAAATTGATAACCCCTCTTGATAATTTTATCTAAACTGTTCGACACCCCGTTGTGTGTTCTTTTATACAGATGCTGTTCTCAGTTAACAATGATATAATCCTTAAGGAATTAGAGAATTTTAGATAAAAACGTTTTTGGATGATTCTGTGACCTGTGTCCTCAATCTTCTCTGATAATTTTGGTTTTGTAGAAGAGATTTAGAGCTTCTTTTTTTTTTTTTCTTTTTTTTTTTTTTTTTCTTCTTAAAACTGAAATTTCAGATGCTTTACTCTCGTTTGGTGACAAGAAGAGATTGCTGTTCTGCCCCTTGTGTTTTAGCCTTTAGGTTATTTGGAAGTTGTTTATATTTCTGATTAATCAAATTTTATTTTAGTTCTAGTTCCCTTGACTTTTATTGACTATAAACGCATTCAAATATATTTGAAATATATTTCCTGTTGAATTCTTAACATGCACCAGCTAATCTTTACATTGCCTGTTATTTCAGTTGTGAATTTAACATTGATCGATCTTCCTGGGCTTACAAAGGTGGCTGTAGGTGAGTTTACAGAAACATATATTTTTATTTGAATGTTTCCATTAAAATGTCCTATTCTATGACAATGTCCTTGGGGCCAAACTAAAGATTGTTCTATTGGGTATCAGAGGGTCAGCCAGACAGCATTGTGATGGACATTGAGAACATGGTTCGATCATATATTGAGAAGGTATTTGATGACTATGGTCATTTGTACACAATGTTGTACTAATTCCTTCGCCATTATAGAAATATGCAGTTAGTTCATTGGTTAGTTTTAAAGTTCAGAAGTATGCGTACTTCAATGTGAATTTGAAACATGCACGCTATGTTTTCAGCCCAACTGTATTATCTTGGCAATCTCACCTGCCAACCAAGATCTTGCAACATCAGATGCAATTAAAATTTCCCGTGAAGTTGATCCAAAAGGTATGGATTCTTGATGCGGGCTGCTGATAAGCTGGTCTATAATTGTTTTCGTCTCTCTGCAATCGGTTATGACTTGCAGTTGTTTCGCTGTACTACCATAGTTATGATTGACATTTTATTTATTCCCATACTGTATGACATTCTTTTTCTAGGAGAGAGAACGTTTGGAGTTTTAACGAAGATAGATCTTATGGACAAGGGTACTGATGCCGTTGATGTAAGTGTAGAATTGCAGAATATTTTTACACTGTAGAAAAGGGAATCGAGTAGTCAGAAACATGCTTTTTTACGTTTGCAACTTGCTAGTTGGAGCAAATCAAATTTAACCTCTCAAAGTTGCAATTGCATCTTTCCGGTCATTGGCGGATGCACTATTGTGCAAGGTGGGTCAATTGACCCACCATTCCCCACCCTTTTTTTTTAAAAAAAAATTTATATATTAGTTGGTCCAATTATTATTTATATGTCTTGCTTTGAATTCTATATTCGATTTTCTTCTTTTGATAACAAGAAATTGAGAAGACTTGCGAAGTTCTATCCTGAAGAATTTTCAGAAATGAAATTGGTGGTTTTTAATTATTTGTTGGAGAATTTCATTGTTGGCATTCGAACTTATAAGAAATTTTGAGATGTGAAGAATTTCAATATGAGTTTTTCATAAAACTTGTTAAGACAAAGAAGCATGAAACACATTCAAATGTTTATTTGCTTTTGAAGTTGGTATTACTTCTTCCCGTGGCAATGGTAACAATACAACGAGCTTTTTCAACAATGACTACGATCAAGAATAAATTGCGGAATAGCATGAGAGATCAGTTACGTTACTGAATGATTGTTTTTTCGTTACTTTCATAGAACGAGATTCCTTTACGAATATTAGTATTGATGTTATTGTACAACGATACCAAAAATATGAGAACCCATCATGAATAATTTTAGTTACTTTAATGTAAGTACTAGATATTTCATATTATATGTGACTTTAAATTTAGCAATTTTAGTACTTTTACAAAAATTATTATTATATTGATACTAATTATAAATTAATTATAAAAAACTGATCTACCACGGACGAGGACTTGACCAAATGGTCAAGCTCCCCCCACTTCCAACATTCAGGTTGAGAGTTCGAGTCTCCACCTAATTTTTATCACTCTCATTTGTCCCTTTAAATTTCTGTGACATGGGCTCCCACTATCAATTTCCTAACTTGTATAGGCGGTTCACCAAAAAAAAAAAAAAAAAAAAAAACTGACCTACCGAAGCAGATATCCTAGATCCGCCACTGTTTCCGGTTTCCTTTTCCTTGTAAATTCCACTGCTCGTTAATGCATCTTTTGCGACTGACTTGTTTATTAGACCTCCCCCCTATTAACTATTGTTTGATTTATCTAGCCTTGAATCTGGTGTCAGTATAATCATTTTAACAGAGATAGAAATGTTTAGAAAACTTCAGGTCCTTGATGTTTATTTTACCAAATGTTTTTTGCTGGAGATTGTATTTTTACTCATTCTTTTTGCTTCATTCGAAATGTCTTCATGCTGAGAACAATTTGTATAATTATTATGAATGTTGTCATTAAGTTTTTACTGGGCTGAATGCACCCCACTTAGTTTTCTGTGGTGTGTCTATGTAAATACTTGTTTCTTCTGAAATTTCATTCGACAATCTAGATGGTTTAAATATGACTCTGGTTTATTTGGACTCTCAGATCTTGGAAGGAAAGTCATATAAGCTCCAGTTCCCTTGGATTGGTGTTGTTAACCGCTCTCAGCAAGATATTAATAAAAATGTTGACATGATTGCTGCTAGGCGAAGGGAGCGTGAGTATTTTGCTCAGACACCTGAATACAAGCATCTTGCTCATCGGATGGGTTCTGAGTATCTGGGGAAAGTCCTATCAAAGGTAAGAAATGCCTCATCAGAGATTGAACTTTTTGGTTTTAAAAGAATAAATAAGAAATTCCAAGATATTTCCACTTTACTTTCTGTTTGGGGATTTTGTTTATTTCCAATTAAACTAATTGTTAGAGAAGATTAAAAAACATGCTTGGTGAAGTGTTCAGACTGATTTTTTTTCTTCTTTTTCCATGGTGCTCAAAGGTTATAATGCATTCTATTTCTACCATTTTACTCTTAAAACAATTTAATTATAAATGACTTTTCTTTTCCACCCCTAAACATGCTTTCTGATTTTCTTATCGATTTCAGTGTGTTGGATTTTCTTTCTTAGTTTTTATGAAATGTATTCAATAGATGTTTTCTCATTTTGTAGCATTTGGAAGCTGTTATCAAATCACGAATTCCGGGTCTCCAGTCATTAATTAATAAAACCATTATTGAGTTGGAATCAGAGTTGAGCCGCCTAGGAAAACCCATGGCAACTGATGCTGGAGTAAGCTTTCCATTATCTTATCATGTTGTTGAAATATTATACTTGCCAATTCTGGATTATACATTATCCCATGGACTTACTTTCTTTTGCATGTGTTGGTTTCTCTGCTTGATGGGTTTATTTGAAATGACAAAATTTCAGCCTCTTCTATTCATCAGATTCTGTTATTAATGCTGGTGGTTATGCAGGGAAAGCTGTATATGATTATGGAAATCTGCCGTACATTTGATGGAATATTTAAAGAGCATCTTGACGGAGTGTATGCACTCTTTAAATTGTGCAATATATATTTTTTTCTCAAATAATATGTTTGATTTATTTATTTATATTTTTTGGTGACATGTTTCTGCAGTCGTCCAGGTGGTGATAAGATATATAATGTCTTTGATAATCAACTGCCTGCTGCATTGAAGCGTTTGCAATTTGACAAACATCTTGCCATGGAAAATGTGCGGAAACTAATTACTGAAGCTGATGGTTATCAGCCTCATCTTATAGCACCAGAACAGGGTTACCGACGTCTTATTGAAACTGCCTTGATTACTATCAAAGGACCTGCTGAAGCAGCTGTTGATACGGTATTTGTTTGTGTTCTTTGTGATTAATATGATTTATGCTTGTTTGTGTTGGGTTTTTCCCAAATATTTTTCGACTCTTGTGGAGTATGCGGCTGATGTTTAGCTGCCTACTCTCAGTTCTCTCTCATTAATCTTAAAATATAATGCGGTCTCAATTTTTGTGGGCATGTCTTGTAAAATAGCATCATGAGTGATTCCAGTGTTGGCATTTAAATAATATGAAAGAGAAAAATGTGGGTGTTAACACTTACATTTAATGAACATCTTGCCATAAAAAATATATCAAGTGCAATATAAAGGGAAGATCTGCGAGAGAGGATGTTTGTGATCCTATGCTTCTCAAGTTGGATTAGGTCTTCTGACTTTTTTAATCTGTTGCCTTTTCAGGTTCATGGAATCCTGAAGGAGTTAGTGCACAAATCAATAAATGAGACTTCTGTAAGATCAACTTTCTCTTTGTCCATCTTGTTTATGCAAAAGTTTCTTGGAAGAGATCTCTGCTGCTATTGACACCTTACACCTGACAGTAGAAGAATTAGTTTGGGCCTTCTTAATATGCTTGAGAGGCTTTATTGCTACAAACTGGAAAGATACAGAAAAATGTCCGACCTCTTAATACATATCAAATTCTAATAGAACATCCGACACATAAAAATTTGGTATTTTCTTACCCGACTTGAACAATATTTGATTTCTTTTTTGAATAAAAATATTTAACCTGAAAAATAATCATATCAGATACCCAAGCTACCCAACCCAACATATATAGCCCTAATGTCGGCCCCTGAGTCTTTATAATTAGTTGCATCAGAATGCTGTAGGCAATCACGACTTAGCCTAGCAGTTTCCGGTTTCGTTGATCTCAGGTGTTACTCAATCTTTAAAGCATTTCAAGTCTTAGTGTCATCTCCAATCATGTACCGTTTCATTGGAGTCGATAACAGGAGTGTGGGTCTACTTGGATGAAAACTTCAAATTGATCAAATATGGATAGAATTATAACTGGTTAAATGGAGAATAGTTAGAATTGCATTCAGAGACTAATTCGTACTCGTTCTCTATTGTCTGCAGGAGCTGAAGCAGTACCCCTCTTTGAGAGTGGAGGTTGCGAATGCTGCAGTCGAATCATTAGATAAAATGAAGGAAGAAAGTAGGAAGGCTACTCTGCAGCTAGTAGAAATGGAATGTAGTTACTTGACAGTGGATTTCTTTAGGAAGCTTCCGCAAGATGTGGAGAAGGGAGGCAATCCAACCCATTCCATTTTTGATAGATACAATGACTCATATCTACGAAGAATTGGTTAGCATGATTAGTTTTGCCTTTGTAGTTTGAAGATATATTTTTTTTTGTGCTAATCCAATATCGTATCACTGAATTACTTACATCACCTTCGGAACAGGTTCAACTGTCTTGTCCTATGTGAACATGGTGTGTGCAAGTTTGAGGAACTCCATTCCCAAGTCTGTTGTTTACTGCCAAGTCCGTGAGGCGAAGCGCAGCTTACTTGATCATTTCTTCACTGAATTAGGGTCAAAAGAGGTAGTCATTCCTCCAGCATATTTGGATTTTCTAGCGTTTCCATGATCAAAAAGTTGGTAGTTTGCTAATCTAAAAATCAAATGATGGATGTCTATATTTCAGGGGAAACAGCTAGGCAAACTGTTGGATGAGGATCCTGCAATTATGCAGCGGCGCATCTCCCTAGCAAAGAGATTGGAGTTATACAGAGCTGCTCAAGCAGAGATTGATTCTGTAGCCTGGTCGAAGTAGAGAGAGTTGATACCACTGTTTTTTTTTTGCACCATTTGTGATTGTATTCATTAAAACGAAAGAACTAGAGAAAGCTACACATTCTCCATTCAATCATTGTTGTTATATATAGTGCTGGAAACGACTTTTATTCTTTGATTTGATGGTATTTTTCTTGTTTAGTGAAATGATTTGAGTTCTTGCACCAGAGAAACGTTGCTTGCTGCAGGCGTTGGGTATTGCGTATAATGTTTGTCTCTTCATCTACATGTCTTTGTCTGATCAAATACAATCAATACAAAAAATGAATCCTACATATCTCTTCATTAGATCCACTTTCTGCTTCCTCGCCCTTTTACTTGTCTTTCTTTCATTAAATCCATTATTACATCACATTTTATATTCATCAATGTTTCTTCAAAATTTTTTTTTAAAAAAAAAAATCAAGATGTCTAAAATACACTTTTAACGTATGGTTGAAGCTTCAAGGGCGATAATAATACTTCGCTCCGCCAAACAATAAAATGAAAAATCAAAATTTGACTTCATTATAAAATACTACTAATATACTTAAATCAAAATTAGACTTTCCTAACTATATTAAACCTTATTACTAGTTTTATTTATAATTTTTATTCCCACTTCCAATGCAACCTTACTCATTATTAATTAATAAACCCAGTTGCCTAGTAACCAAATCCACTTTGGTTCTATACTTCTATTACAATATTACAAGTAGCTTCCTTACCAGGTCGAAACCTCAGATTTCTGATTCATCAACCCCACCATTCATTATGTTCATTTTTCCATGCCCCCTCTCTCTTCCTCAGCTCCTCATTAATATCCTCATGGCCTCCCTTATAACCTTGTCACCATTTCCTCTTATTCTCCTCAAACTTCTCCTCCTCTTCCTCCTCCTCGTCCTCGTCCAAGCACGACCAGATTGCTCTCCTAAATCCTGTGGTAGTAACTATCCCTTCACCGTACGATTCCCCTTCCGTCTACAAGGCCAGCAGGACCTCACATGTGGCTACCCAGGCTTCGACCTCACTTGCAATAATTCCGACACACCCCAACCCCATAGCCATTTCCTATCGCTCAATCTTCCCAACTCGGGCGCCTTTTGGGTCCGTAGCATCAACTACCCCATGCAACAAATCCAGCTCTTCGATCCGAAAAATTGCCTCCCCCAACGTTTCTTCGCTCTGAACCTTTCTTCCTCCCCCTTTTCGCCCGCCACTAACTCCCAAAACATAACCTTCCTTTCGTGCCCTCCCGGCCCAATTGTCCAACTAGGCTCTCCCTTCTTCACCATCGTCAACTGCCTCAGCAATTCCACCGTCTCCATCATAGCCACTCCTTCACCGATGAAACCACAGGCCGTGATAGATATGGAACTGCATAATTGCACCACGGTTGTTACCTTGTCTATACCAATGCAACAACCGGACCAAGCTATAAAGTGGCTTAATCAAGATCTTAACTTGACGTTGACATGGGATGTTCCTTCTTGCCAAGAAGGATGCGAAGCGAGTGGAGGGCTTTGTGGATTTGCCAACGACGGTTCCGATCGGATTGTCTGTTTTGCAAAGCCAAATACAGGTAAGCGCTGAACGAAAACTAACACGACAACCAGCCTTCATTAGTTAATTCATTATTCTTTGTTGTGATATAAGATTGCGTTGAAAAACTCAAAGTCAACGTAACTAGATGATTTTTGATAATTGTTGGAGTGTGGAGTGATGATGATTATGATGATGTTGATGATGAAGATGATGATGATGATCTACTTACTAACTACACAAAAATCAAATGTCAACGGCCTCTGTGAATTGTGAAATGAAGTATACAAAATGAAAAGTTGCAGTTTAACGATCACTTAATTATTTCAATGACGACTGAGAAGTGATGAGAGCTTGTTATGACCATATTAAAATTTGGACCGCAGCCTTCCCAGCTTCAACCATTTCAAGAATCATAACTAAAATGTAGTCTTAATTCGATTATTGTGAATGGTTAATAGAAGCATTCAATATACAGAATTGTACGACTAAGAAAATTGTTAGATGAGGAGTAAGTACCATTCAATAGTATTTTAAACAAATCGGTGAAAATTGTTGGTATTTAATTACATATATGATAGCTAGACAGCTAGATGAGGATTAAGTACATTTTTCCCCCCAAAAAACACTTCAATAATTTATTAGTATAATATTTTTTTTGTATAATTAACCAAAATAATATACTGCATTTTTCCCCTTCTAGAGTTATTAGGTTGTCAAGTAAAAAAAATAAAAAATAGAAAAATGCATGTACTATATGTCTATATCCCAATAGCTAATGTAGTGATCATAATCAAAATTTAATATATTTTTTTAATTAAAATGATTGGGTGGTGTTTACAAAATTAATGCATGCAAATCTCCAACATCCATTTATGACAATGAGTATATGCAGGTCTATTACGCGGCCTCCAGATCTTCAAAATCATTGTGTTATCGGTTGTACTGCCGGCGGTGGCATGTTCAATCTGCATCTCATGCTTATCACGAATGTCGCGGCGGGTGAGGGCTGCACGGGGTTCCACGGCAGTTGGACCACCGCCACCATCACTATCACCACCACCACCACCGCGAGCGGGGCTGGATGCGTCGGTGATAGAGTCATACAAGAAAGTAGTTGTTGGAGAAAGCCGGCGGCTTCCGGGGCCAAATGGAGGCACTTGCCCCATATGCCTCGGGGACTACCATCCCAAAGACACACTGCGGTGCATACCTAAGTGTGATCATTGTTTCCATTCAGATTGCATTGATGAGTGGTTGAGATTGAACAGCTCTTGCCCAGTTTGCAGGAATTCACCACCAATCGCCTAGCTACCTACTCAATATATTAATTGTAAAATCTTATTAGGAATATATTAAAATCTTTTTATCCTATTTTTTGTTGTTATAATATCGTGTTTATTATGATAATGAATTCATCGTGGTTGATTTATTTTGGATAACAAGAACGTCGATGCGTAGGCAAAGAAAAAGCTAAGAAAAAACTACAGGGGACGGAAAGAGAGGAAAACCGAAAACTCAATCACGCTCAAACCACACCCCAGCCAAGTCAGCTGCGAATGAGTGACGAACATCATCGGGTGAAAACGTCCAAGTTGTAAACAACAAATTACACGATTTCACGTACAGCCACACAATTGATTAAGGAAAGGAGTATATATATTACATGGAAATCCACGAAAACAAGGCATAAAATGTGCCATTTCTTGTAGGAAATAATGAAGATAAAACCTGGCCGGCAATTTGTTGACTAGGGAGTCATTTACACGTCAATGAAGCAGAATTTATCCTTAATTTACTTAAAATTAATTCATGGTTGCAATGATATAATATAGCTATGTGCCGCACCTTCACCTGTATTTTCCGGCATGATTTGGTCAGTTCCTTAATTCTGCAGGCACAACAATGGTACGGTTGTGCTCAAAGGGTAATCACCCACTTATACGTGTATCAGCAGTGTATTTGGAGTGATCCAAGAAGACGACTATTGACCCGAACAGTGAGAAGAGGAGGATGCATACAAGAATGTCTATTTCATTTCAGATATTTGTACTAAAAGGCAGGCGTGTAGTGGACCAAGAAAATTGTTAATGGAGGTATCTTCAGAGTCTTGTCGTTGTGATTTGTCCTCTACCTGGTCCTCCAGGTACCTCGTCAAAGGCTAATTAATTTGTCCCATCTTACTTCATTTCCTTGTAATCAAGCCCAGACAAATTCTTTCCTCCCAAGTATCCCGAATTTTCCTACCAAGGCATCATCAATGAAGAATGTCTTAATCCAGCAAGCCCTCCTCATCTTCTTCTTCTTTCTGCCACTCAGAATCACAGACTCCAAGAATTCATGCCCATCTTCCTCTTGTGGCAGCACACTGAATTCCATAAAATACCCTTTCAAATTAGAAGACGACCGGCCACCAAAAACGTGCCATGATTATTATATCAATCTGAGGTGCTACAAGGATCAGCTAATGATAAATCTTCCTTCTTCTGGAGACTTTTATGTGACTGACATAGACTACTACACGAAGATTATAGGTCTCTCTGATCCCGGGAACTGCCTTCCTCGAAGGGTTATGACGAAATTTTCTGTGCACCCTCTGGAGGTACTTTATTACCAGAACTACACTTACTACACATGCCCCAGATCAGTGGTAGCTAGGTATGATGAGTTCAGTAAGTATGAGGTCCACTGCCTAAGCAACTCCACAAGTGCAACTATAGCCGTAACCAGCTGGTCAGCAGGATTCATGGAACGGTTGGGGTGCCAGCCAATTGTCAGTTCACTAGTCCCGGTGATGACCAAGAATGGTTATGATTATATGCAGATTACTGGTGAACTGTGGTTGACATGGAATACCCCAGGTTGTGATTCGTATGGCAAAGATTGTAATACATCATCAGGTAAACTTCACTGTAAAAATTCATTAGCAAGTGGTATATTTGTTTTTGAATCCAAAAACACATTCTTTTGTACGACACCAAATTTTATTTTTCGAGCATCAGAATTCTTGAGGTCATAGATTTTTTTATTTTTTTTAAAAAAAAATTGCTTACAGGTGATCCATCAAGGAAGAAGTGGACCAAGTTCTTTAGATCCCATATCTTCATTCCTTCAGCTGTGGTGCTAGCGACGTTCTTTGGAGCAGCATGCTTTCTGCGCCTGTATGAGTTCATAAAAGGCAGATGCAATGAAAGTAATAATGCAACATCAGGACAAGCCAGCAACCCTACAGCCATTAGTGGGAGCACTGCAGCTACGTCTTCAGCAACCCCTGATACAGTTGATAATTTAAAAGCAATCAATTCTTGCACAGAAATACTTGTTATTAGCAATGAAAGCCAAGAGGCATCTGTATCTTATGGTAGTACACATATGATGAATTGCTCAATATGCCTAGAAGAGTATGTAGGTAAAGATACAGTCAGGAAACTCGTAAAATGTGGGCACTATTTTCATGCTGAGTGTATAGATCGGTGGCTGATTAATAATATCACCTGTCCAGTCTGTAGGATTCCCATACCAGTTTCACAGACTAGAATTTGATGTATTGCATCCCAATAAAATTATGTCTCTTGGGTCGTTATAATTGCTTTGTTCAGTTTCAGTTAACGAATTCTGTGGTGAGGATTTCCTTTTTCTACACAAGACCACATTGGCCATTTTGATGGACTAGAAATTGCCATATGACTTCAGCCCCCAACGAAACAAAGAATATAATCCCTTGTTCAATCCCAAATCTAACTAGCAAGGCGGAAAGTATTGCCAGTTAATTCAGCAAAGTACTAAACATTATGACAAAGGGGCTTAAAGTGGGCATTCAGTTCAAGAATAGGTCTTAAATGCTACATCCGGATCAATCATTATTTCTCATTCTTCACTTACAGACACACATAATGGAACATCTAGCTTCTTAGAGATACTTACTTGAGTTACATAACCGTGCATTAATATTGTCCTCAATCCTAGCATTTTCTTTGTACCGTTGTAAGCCTTCACAATGGAGTAGGATGGACAACGCATTTCATTCTGTATTCAGCCTAAACCACCAACAAATACGAGGGAACCCCTGTGAAGAATATACAATAGGCATACGTTCACATTGTATTGGTATATTCTGGAGGAGGATAAGATAATGAGCAACTCTTGGTTCCATCTCTGCACATTTGATCTCCAATAATTAGCCAATTTTTGTGTCATAGATCCCATCCTCATGTAACATCACTCACACTTCTATGAAAATAAAGAATCGATGAATGAAAAGGTTAAACAAGAATTTAACAAAACATTAGCAATTTATATTAGCATGACCAGTAACTGGACAGATATCATAGGTAATTAGTAAGCGAGCAACACTCAAGAGGCAGAAAATGTATCTTAAAAGATGCAAATTTGAGACACTGTAAAACAAGATACATCCATTGATGATTTCCATAGGTTCGGATAACAATTTCATTCACTGTTATACACATGGTACAAACTGGTCCAAATAACAGAATTAATTGAGATCAGTCATATGCTAGGCCATTTCATTTTTTGGCAAACAACTTTTTGGGAATCTTCTCCAATGGTGTGGTTTTGAGCAAAAAAAGCCTGGCAGCACGTTCTTGCAGCGAACCCCCACATTTCAATCCCCGGGCTTGAAGTTCCAACTTTAATTTTTCCAAGCCAAGCACCTGTAAGTTGGCAATTGCAACATAATGAGTAAGCCAGCATATCAAATATATAAATTCAAAACCAATTCATAGTGAAGCATGTACTCTACAAGTAGAAGAGAGAAAGGCTGCCATCAACAAACCTCTAATTCTAATGCTGAATTATATTCATCAAAATTAAGGGGCTTATTCTTTGCAACTGCATTTACTGATTCTTTCTGAACTGGCTCGGCTATGTGATCACTTCTCACGTTCGCAGCAAAAATACCCGTGTCATGTGAGCCAGAGATAGCATGCTGCTGACTAACAATTTTATACACTTCAGTTGACCCTGGTTTTTCAGCCACCTCTAATTCAGTTTCCTGGCCCCTGTTCTCTTCAAGATTTTTCAGGGTCAGATCCATCTTTTTTTCCTCATCATCTATCTCAAAACACTCAGCCAGTCTCTCAACAGATTTTGAGGACTCCCCAGCAATATGTTCTTCTGACTCACTGGTAGAGGAAAATTTATCAACAGAACCAACAAGTTCACCACCAGTAACTGATCCTGAGCTTGCATCTGCATCTTTGCTTGAATCTGTATTACTACCATTATCTATGACGACGGACTCTTCATTCTCTTCCTCCACATCACTGTAATCCTCATTCAGGTCTTCGCTGTCACTATCACTCAATTTTCTCTTACCAAACCTGGAAAAGAAAAACTGTGGTTATAATTTTACACTTAGTTAGAAACATTCATAATAAGACGGGGAACTCCCCATCAATAATATCAAACATGTCACCTACAGGATAAAATAAGTACTCAATTCAGTTCCAAAAAATAAATAAATCGTCATCTATTCTCTTTCAACATAAGATCAGGCATACAAGTCCTGACATAATAATGATAAACACAGAATATTCTGTTAGCTTGATGTACCATGTCAAGATCCAATGTTTAATTTAGTCTAGGTGTTTAAGATTATTCCTACCATGCTAATAAGTATTGAGTATTCATTAGCTTTACCATATATTCAACCGCTTGGATGCAGATTCATTATCCTGAGCTTCATTCTTCCTCTTTGAGCCAATCAACGCTTTGATTGATTCTCTGACAGACTTGTCCACCTCTTGCATACACTTAGCAGAATCCTCCCGGTACTTGGCCACATATTTCTCAGCACCTCCATCCCTATTAGCCTTCCCACTCTTGATAGCCTCTTTCGATTTCTTCTTAAGGAACTCCTCAGCCATCTTCTCTAACTTTCTCCCTTCTGCCTCCGCTTTCCACTCTTCCAATTTCTTCTCGGCATTCACATGCCTCAGCCTTCGCCCACTCATATCCCTACAAGCATCAAAATTGTTGGTTTTTTTCTGTCCAGCCTTTGTCGCCGCTCCTCTCAGCAGTGACCCAAAGCCTCCTTTCCCACCCCTAAGCCTCAATAATAGATTGAGAGTAACAGGAAATCCGGGGGAATTCTCGCAAGATTCAGTGAGTGCTAATGTTTGGCAATCATGGAGGACGCGAGATTTGTTGGATAGGAGGAGCTGGACGGAAGTAGGGATGGAAGTTAGGGTTTGAATGCGGTCTTTGAGGACGGCGACGGAAACCGAGGATTGGTTGAAATTCAAGATTCTGTGCCTCCCGTCGAGCAATTTCACGAACACCTGGTGAACCTTGGATTCAAAAGCATCCATTGAAACACGGATCCACGGAGTGATTGGAGAGGAATTGGTTGTGAATTTGTGAGAGACGATTAGCGCGATGATATACACGGAGGAGGAGGATTAGGGGAAATTGGAATGTATAATTAGAACTTCCTCTTCCTGTGCATTATATAGCGTGTATTGGGCCCTACCAAATATTGGGCCCAGTATTGGGCTTCATGAATAGGCCCAAAATGAATTTCAATTTTTACTTTATTTGGATCCATTAACATTGTACTTCATTTGAGATTCATCATAGTCTCTGTTCCGTCGGCCCTCCCTCTGTCAATTGCCATTTCATCAAGACAGAAAAGTGCAGAACAGAACACGGCAATGCTCTTCCCTCAGAGTTCAGAATCTTTGGGTTAATCGGGAACTTGGAGTGTTGGAGGAAACCTGGCGCTGGCCCTCATAATACCAATTCTAATCGGCTGGCTATTCCATCCTTGAAGAAACTAAAATACTTGATCTTTAAGAAATGGAGAGAAGTGGAATCAGCGGCAACAATAACCCCGACAAGGCACGAATCCTGCCGCCCGATCCAAATCTTCCACGCTTCCTCTGCCAGAACTGTCACCAAATGCTCTCCTTCGTTGGAGTTGATTCTTACGCCGATAAATTTCTTGCCTCAGGTTAGGGTTTTTTATAACCCAAGAAAATATTGAATTTTCTTCTTCCTGTGAATTGAATAAGTCTGTACATTAATAAATTGGGCTTAGTTCTTCTCGGAGTGGAAGCAGAAACTTATAGAGAGAAGACAGTATAATTATTTATTTATTTTTTCATAGTTTTGGCTAAACTGTTAGAATTTGAAGCGAGAGATGTATATACCTATTCTTTTAGAAACCATCTTTCGTGAATGCTAAAATGGGTAGAGTGGGGGGTGAAAATTGATAATCTGTCGCGTTTCTATCTTCTCGTGGTTATGGAGGAATGGGTTAGTTTGTTTATTTATTTTTGCCTTTTGTCCGTGAACGAGAAGTAAACTATTACGGATTGTTCAGGTTTTATTGAATTTATCATTTATCATGTCGTAAACGCTGTTTATTTCCAATTTTGAAAAACAGGCTCATGCAGCTATAATGTAGTTTCAGGCAATATTGCATTCCTGTTTTGGTTTGCAACGAGCAAAGCTCAAAGCTTTGATTCAAAATGCTTAATTCACCTTAGTGATGTAGAAAATGCGAAATTATGGAAGTTTCCCCGGCTTCAATGTCTAAGTTCATGCTCTGTATAATGTTTTGAATGGGAATGTTGTATAACACGCAGGGATGCAAGGTTCCTCAATAATTGGGAATGGTAGTGTTGTAGGTTCCACGCGGATGGACCATTCGTTTGTTGTGCTACCAAAGCAAAGGAATCAGACAGTAGGAGTATCTCCACGACCCCGAGGTGGAGCTATGCAACCCGATGTTAGTCAATCTGGAAAGGCAATAGATGAGTCCTTTGTTGTATTGCCTCCACCCGCTGCTTCAGTGTATAAATGTGAACCTGGAACTGCTGGAGGTGGGACCAATTTACTGACACCTGAGAGCGGACCTACTGACACGCCCACCCAACAAAATGAGTCGGGTTTCCACTCTACCATAACAATCCTAAACCAAGCATTCAATATTGCCACAACTCAAACAGAGGTACATGCCCATGGGTACATCAACTCAGGATTGTGAAAAATTAGCTTAAAATCTAAGTCAACTTTAGACTGATCCTGCACTGCAGTCATCTTATCACTCCTTTGTTCTTCTTTCAACATTCTTTGCAGGTTGATCAGCCGTTATGTCTTGAGTGCATGCGAGTTGTGTCTGATAAACTTGACAAGGAGGTTGAAGATGTGAACAAAGACATAGAGGCATATGAAGCTTGTCTTAAACGGTTGGAAGGGGAAGCAAAAACTGTTATAAGTGAAACTGAGTTTCTTAAAGAGAAGTTGAAGGTGCTTGCTCTACAATCTCATATGAATATTTATTTCTCAGGTGCCTTCTCCCAAGGAACTCAGATATCAAGGATATCTATCTGTGTTTGTGTGCATGTGTGATGATGATGCATTTTTCTTCTTTTCATTTTTAATATTAGCTGCAATGCCCTGTTGAAATGCAAACAGCTTCACTTATAATATTTGGTTGTCATAAAGATCGAAGAAGAGGAACGGAAACTTGAAGCTGGAATTGCAGAAACAGAGAAACAATGTGCAGAAGTGACATCTGAACTGAAGGAACTAGAATTAAAATCTAGCCGCTTTAAAGAATTAGAAGAGCGGTAAGTTTCTTCTTCATAATTTGTTTTGACGTGTATTGTGGTGTTTTTGACAATTCTGACTTGAAGTATGTTAAATTTTTAGTTCTTTTGCTGATGGTTCGGATTTATTACATTTGGATGAAAAGTCTGATATATGTATTAATTCCTAGTGTGGTTTTTTCCAGTTATTGGCAGGAGTTTAATAATTTCCAGTTTCAATTGATCTCACATCAGGTTTGATTTGAAACTTATTGTATGCATTTATACTAGTAATTGTTCTTTTTGCAAAATTACCTATAACATTAATAAACTAGAAATATCTGGCCAACAGGAAGAGCGAGATGCCATTCTGGCAAAGATTGAAGTCTCACAAGCTCATTTAGAGTTGTTAAAGCGTACTAACGTGCTAAATGATGCTTTTCCGATTTGGTATGATGGAGAGTTTGGAACGATCAATAATTTTCGTCTTGGAAGGCTGCCTAAAGTTCAGGTATATAAATGCAGTATAAACTTGGCATATTTGGTGTTTTTTGTCTTTGAAGATTCATCTTTTCATGGAATTACGCAGGTTGAGTGGGATGAGATAAATGCAGCCTGGGGGCAGGCTTGTCTCCTCCTCCATACTATGGCTCAATACTTCCGACCAAAGTTCCTGTATCCTTTTCTTTACTAGAAGTTCTCTCTAAATTATCATTAAACTCTCTTTGTAGGTAATATCTTCCATTTTGCTTAATACTGCACTCTAGTTTGGTTCGATGCAACTCAAATCTATTAACATCACTCAAATATTCTCTCATCTAGTCTAAGTAGCTAACCTTTTGTTTATTTTTAGTTCTTTTTTATCTTGGATTTTTTAACGCCCAAGTACGACTTCTTGTAATTGGTGTGTGAGTATTTGTATCTTTTTAACAGTCAGAACTAAAATGAAAACGAACATACATCGTACTGCATTCTAAACTTCTCCTTAATTTTGGCTTCAGATATCGCATTAAAATTCTTCCCATGGGGAGTTATCCTCGTATAATGGATAGCAGCAACAATACCTACGAGCTGTAAGTTTAAAATTAGCGTTGTGCTTTCCCTCTAAATTTAACGTTAATGTGTAGCTCTGTTCCATATAGGTCCTGGTACTTGAGGATGATAACCAGGATTAAAACATATGCCACACTCTCACAACTCTTGCTGCAAAGCAGATTGACATTCTCTGGAACTACCTTGAACTCTAGTTGCTAGATTTGTATTTAATGAAATGACTTTTAATGTCTTTTTATGCGCTTAAATGTAGAGAATTAATTCTTCCTTCATTTTCATGTTCATCATAGGCCTAGGCCATAGCTTATCAATATTTTGTTGCATTCAAATTAGTCCACTAATGTCCAGTATGTCATTGCTATTTAACATGGTCTATCTCTGTATTCATCAGCTTTGGCCCTGTCAACGTGTTCTGGAGCACTCGTTATGATAAAGCTATGATCTTATTCTTAACCTGCCTGAAAGAGTTTGCAGACTTCGCAAACTTAAAGGATAAAGAAAACAACATTCCTCCTGAGAAATGTTTCAAACTTCCGTACAAGTAAGTTGAATTGCTTGCCTGAACAACATTGGATTTTTGCCTGTAGTTCTTGCTCTCACTGGCATGTGTGCATTTGCAGAATTGAAGATGGTAGAGTTGAAAATTACTCCATCACACAGAGTTTTAATAAACCAGGGGATTGGACCAAAGCTCTCAAGTACACCCTGTGCAATCTGAAATGGGCACTCTACTGGTTTGTTGGGAACACAAATTTCCAGCCTCCCACCGCAACTGCATCTTCCCATTCTGAAGCACCGGGCACAGGCTCACTATATAATAGCAAGCGGCCTACTGATTCCAAGCTTCAATCATAATGCTCTTTCTACATGGCAAACGCTATCATGATTGTGAAAAAGTAAAATCTGCATGTAAATATATTATAGCATCACTGTTGCCATTGCACTATTTTGATATTCTTCAAATGCTCCATTTTGCTTATAAATAACATCGTGTTCTGAAGGTTCAGAAAATTTAAGACCCGAGTTTGTACCTTTTGGCGTTTATATGGCAATGGTTAGTGATAGTTCTTGTTAATTATATTAAAGGGCCGTTTTATGTTTTGCACATATCTCTTCTAGACATACCCAGTTTTCTGATCAATTTAAGATGGTCAGAATGAAGTAGAGGTATGTTAAGGAAACAAGGGTAAAGTTGAGAGTGAGGAGAGGGGTCAGGACGTCAAGTGCAGTTAGCACTAGAAACAACACTAACCTGTTTTCTGCACAAAAGCAAGATTGGTTCAATAAACAATACCTACTTTGTGTTCTAGCTATTTATCTGCATCTCTATCCAGGTTTCTGGCTTGGGGAAATCTAAGATAGTAAAGTAGAATTTCTGCGGATTGAAAGTAGCTAAACTCAATGATGCTTTACCAGGCATTGGATGACAACTATTTGGTGCAGGGGGTTGGCTATAGCTCATAGTGCCTAACACGTAATTGAGTAGGAGTCTCTGCTGGGATTATGGTACGTGTTCTATAAAATTTTAAATTTGCAGCAGTAGGGCATGCAAATTAATACACAAAACTGGATGCCCCCTCGAAAATGTGACAGCTGCTTTTAACGTGACTGTCATTTTACCAATCTAGTGGCCACTTTCTTTTGGCACAAGAATTTAGGTTGCGATGTTTATTAGTTAAAGTAGTGTGAGTAAATCTGACTAATCCATCCATCTAATTTATAATGGTTACATTTGACTTTTAACCATATTTATTATTTAACTTTTGACTTAATGCTATCGTAATGATGTAGAAAGAAAAAAATAGTCAAGTATGGTCTTGTTGGAATCGTCTAATCGTATAGTTTTAGAATATACTCCCTCCGTCTCATATTTATCTTCTTACTTTCCATTTTGGACGTCCCACATTTATCTTCCTACCCCAAAAAGGGAATTTTTTTTTACTAAAATGTCCCTACATGTCCATATATTTACAGAAAAACCAATCATTAATTTTACTAACAATTGCACTACAAGACAAAAAGAGACAAATTTACCCCTCAAAAAGTACACATGAAAATAATAAAATACAACTTTCTTAAACTCCGTATCTACAGTGTCGAAGAAGATAAATATGGGACGGAGGGAGTATATTTTATATAATTTTTATTTATACCCATGTTGAGATATTAATGGTTTAACATATATAGGGACTTTGTGCAGAAAGTACAATTGTCATTATTGTGGAGTTTTTAATCATGCTTATGTTAATATAATTTGTTTTAAAGGCAAAGTGGCCAACCTTATTGGGACACTCCAAAAAGGAATAGCGGTCACTTTCAATAGGACGGATGGAGTCTTTTTTTTTTTTTATCAGGCCTTGTGGATTTTAACCCCATATCATGAGATAAAGACTTGATGACAATGTTGGGCATCCTCGCTGCTTGTTTATTGCTAATTTGCTATGTGGATTTTTTTGTGTGTACCATTACCCGGGGATCTATTTGTACCTAAAATCATCTTTTTATGCATATTTTCTTCTTTCCGTGCCAATAAAGTGGACTCGGGAATATGTCGAGTAATAAAAGAAAATTAAGAGCATAGGCTTATAATGTCAGAGACTCCTCAGTGCAATTTGTGTATTTGGCATTCCAAACATTTCTGAAGAACTCGTTTGGGAGTACCCTCATTTTCGGCCCTTTCATTATCTTTCTGTGTTTGTATTGGACTAACTACTAAGTATTAAGTAATAAATTTCAATATTCTGCAAAAACTTGAGGGTTTTGGCCTCTTTGCAAGATGGTGTAAAATCTCTTGCGACAAAAGATTTGCACAAGCAAAGGGCATTAAACACAAATAGGTCTAAAAAGTAAGGCGAGATTCATTTGGCACATTTAATACCCCCATAAGTTACACCAACATGGCTGGCTGAGACTTAGAGCCAGAGGAAACCGATCACCCGTAATATCCATTCCACACCAAAGATTTCTTGTTGATTTTCAACTCGACTCGATCACAAGCCACAACATGGTGATCCAATTCCAATGCCAACCCACTTTATAATTCAAATGTCTACCATAATCTACAGGCACTAACTAGTACACAAGCAAAATCCTTGGTAATTTGATTTTTAACTTCTTCATTGAGAGTTGGAGACGATGTTACAATGTGTCAGATCCTATTCTATTATTTAGTAAAAACGAAAGGAAGATTGATATAAAAGGTGAAGAAAAAAAATAAGAAACATCTAATGCTATGATTCCAAGAATCTCAAACTGGACAGGGAAGCAGGGGGTTGGCAGTTGGCTGCTGTCGAGCTAGCTAGTGTACATACAAGCTCTTTCTCATGCATACTACACTAAGGCATCAGGAACAATCTCAGCAGGATCCATCTGGTAACAATGGCCGCACATATGTATGGGCAACGCAATTCTCCTCAGCTTCGAGTCCAGAAAATACTGGAACGTGTGGAATACGATCCATCGCCCTTCAACTGATTTGTTCCTTATGACCAATTGAGCTTTGGATGATTGGTTATCTGGGGGCCCTGTTGAAAATAATGTTTAAAAATCATCCAATGTGTCGCCAGAATGCAAGTATTCCTTCAACGAGATGGTCACATCAATTACAATAAAATAGAAAGCAGGATTCTCGTAAAAAATTAAAAAGCATTTAGTGGAAGTTTTTGTCATGATGACATGTATGATAAATCTACCCACTAGAATAGGAGCACCTCACAAAGTATGCAGACTTTATGACCAATTGAATACCTTTGATGATGAGGAGATGATGGTTGGTCTGGTGAAGTATGGTGCCCAAAGTTCCCATGGAGTCTAGGGTCCTCAAAACCCCTGGCTTGAGTTCCATCATTTAGCTGCAATTGCTCATTTGCACCTGGGAAACCAACTTGACCCAGAGAACCAAACTCAAGCTGCGGATCACTATGAGAAACATAAGCAGCATTATGATCAAATGGATACAGCATCACAACTGGTGGAACTGGCCCATTAGGACCAGCAGGATTTGTGACAGCCAAGGGATATAAGTTGTGTGCCACATTTTGAGGATTGGCATGACCAGAATTTGTGCGAAGTGGACCATTCTGTGACTGATTTGATGGGTTTGAGTTGTGTCTGTAAGAGTTCCAAGAACGATCACCTCTGACCTCACTATTAGCCAATCTATCTGTTCTTGAGTTCAATTTATCTGTTTGACCACGTCCGCGGGCAGCAGTACGTGATTTAGAATTGCTCCAGGTTCCTTCTCTGTCGCCAAAAGTATCATTTCTATCATGGTTATAATTTCCCCGCCTGCTATTAGATGAGGAGTGACGCTCCCTCACAGAAACCTTCTGAAGCAACAAAGAGGTTTTTTAAGGGGAAATTTTTTTACATTAATTTCTTGTAATCAAGTGCAAATAAAAAGCAATTACGTATAACAGCAAGAATCAAGACACACTTCACGGAAAACACCCCTTAATCAACTCAAATTTCAACCTCCAAATGTCAAGCTTATCCTGTACGCGTACATCTGACTAACCACCTTTCAAAAAAAGAAAGGCCCTGTTGGCTAGATTAAACGATTTTGTATGAAACACAGAAGCACGCTTCAAGGATTCCAAACAATAAACTCCACTGATGCTACTATAAAAGCAATCAAGATATTCGTTTTGTGGGCATAGTACAAACTCTGGGAAAGCAGGCAGAAAAAAGAAAGACGAAAAAAGGATGACGCATTTGACAGGAAATTTGCATTTGCAAGGCAGAAAGAAAAAGTTTTACCGGATTAGGCAGGTACGTTCCAGTCCCACCGAGATATCTTGGCATATCATCCATGTAGCTTTGATAAACATTAGAATTCCTACTGGAAACTGACTGGAGCGGAGAAATAGGAAGTCGATGCCCATAACTAGCCATAATCTGAGAGAGGAGATTTGAATTTGTTGGAAGACCTCTACCAAAGTTATCGAACGGAAGACGCCCTTGGAAGTAAACAGGCGGAACCATTACCGGAGAAGGATAGAATAAAGGCCCTTGGTGTCGAAGATTTTGACAGAGCCTTCCAAATTGTAGGTTTTGCCAATGGGTAGCAAAGTCACTACTCAGAATATCAGGCTTCTGCTCATCAGATGTTTCAACACCAATGCTTCCTCTAATTGAAGAACTTGATGAATTTAAATCCTCAGACTCATCAAATCTCTTAGGACTGAAACTCATCCCAGATTCACTCTCCAAGGTTTCATCACCTCCAAAATGGCTACTTGATGCATCAGAACCACCTGCCTCATGTGGATTATTATAAAAGGGCAGCGGGAGATAAGTTACAAATGGAATTGGTGGCCCAGCTGGATAGAATGTAATCAACCCAGAGTTGTCATTCGTTCTCTGCCTTGAGACGGGACCTATGAGCATTGGAGCAAATGGAAACTCTGATCCACTAGTCTGTGCAACCTCAAAGCCTGGAACATGGTGTCTTGTAACCTGCAAATGAGAATCAGACCCAGGGTTTCTTTCAACCATTGCAACCCCTGCATTTGATGTTGAACCCCATTCATGGTCATCATCCTCAGTGTCATTCGACACATACTCAGATGCAATTTTTCCTTTTCCATGGCTGGGAGCAGGCTCAGAAGAAATCGTTTTCTTTCCCCTCTTTTCTTTAGTAGATTTATGCCCCTTCATTGATGATCCATCCCAGGAACTTTCTGAAGATGTTCTACTTCTCAAGGAACTACTATGAGCAACTGATGACAGCCTCGAACTGGTTGTCCTTTCTTCTGCATAAGCTTCATAACTTCTAATATCCTGGACAGTGAAACTATCATTATTTTCCAGCACTACTCCACGTTTCTCTCTGGGATACCTCTGCTGAACTCTTGCGGAACCGCCCGACCCACTTACTCGAGATGGTGGAGGAACATATTTCAAACCAGACATTGATGTTGGTGGTTTATCATCAGACTGAAGTGTGCGAAAATTTCTCTCAGGATTATAACCAACAGATGAGCCAAGATCCTGTCCTTCCGAGAAGTCATGATCGGTATCTTCAGAGCTCCCCACAGGACCAAAATTTTCATTGCTTCGGTCAACTGAATCTTCAGAAGGAGGCATCTCAAAACCAGGTAAGTAATGAGTCAATTGGGGTGGGGTCAAACCATGAGGAAATTGCACGTGGGAAAATGATGGATCCATCAACGGGATGCTAGTAGGAACAAATCCAGGTATATTGCGCTGAGCAAATCCCATTGAAGCAATAAAGGATGGCGGAATAGAGTAAGGGAGATGACCAGAAGCCATATTAACTGGAACATGTACTTGGCCATTTATACCTTGAAGTGAAGCAGAGGACATCATGTTCACAATATCTTGTTCTTCTTGCTGCATGGATTGTCCTACAGAGGAAGTCGAGAATTCTTCACTGAGAACATCTATACTTGAATCTCGTTGGTATCTGCTTGAAATGCTATTAGGGTCAGTAGCATCATGACTTTGTGGTGATGGAATATGCCTGAAAGATGATGTGTCTTCAACCGAGGAGCGGCTGCTGTGGCTTGCCATGCTTTCTGATCCAATATTTTTTCTCCTATTAGAGTCCAACCTAGAATAAACAGCATGAGCACCAAAACTTTCTGCTAGCCAGTTGCGCCGTGCTTGAGAAGAGTCATCACTGCAGTTATCAGTCAGATCAGGACTGGAATGTGTTCTGGCAAAAAGAAACCTTCCTGGGCTGTCATTCACTAAAAGTTCTGATTTCAGGTCTCTGTGAGCAATATCATTAGATACAGCCTGATCGGAGAATGCATCTCTTCCAATTTTATCAGCGAACCGCAAATTGTTCAAATTAAATTGATTTTTTCCAATGGGCATGTGAGAAGCTGCAGATGATTCACTTGTTATTCCAATGATTCTAGATGAATTTCTACCATGCTGAGAGGAAACAGTATGTGCAGAAACACCCCTGCCCTCCATCCCATCATTAGAAGAATTGTCTTTCATCCTTTTTCCATTAGAATTTCCTACTCCAGGAGGCCTATCTGCATTTGGTATTCTCAGAAGCCGTGCATCAACCACTGGTGCATCAGGCCGGTGACCACTGCCATGCCTCTCCCATGTGTTCATAAAGAATTGGTTAACTTCAAAAGTTAAGTTTTCTTTTGGGCAGTCAAGCAATCTAGCAAGTTTTTTAGCTCCAAAAGCAAATGCACTTCGTATGCGGAAAAAGTTACCTGAAGATAAATTTCGCATTACATAGAAGGTGAAATTGTCGAACATAAATAACTGCAAGCTGTCAAATTTGCAACATATAAAATTTTCACAATAAATCAACTTTTTCCACATATATAATACTCCCTCCGTTTTTCAAAAATTCTAACATTTCTGCGTTTCACGTTATCCAATGCACATTTTTAACGCTTAATATCTCAAAATTTATAAAAGTAAAAATTATAAAAATTTGATGTTATAAAACTACGCGATTAGACGAATCTAACAAGATCTAACTTGACTATGTTTTATCTTGTATAATTGTGTTAAAAATTTAAATCAAAGTTACTCAATAAATAGTAACAACTATGCAAATGTTACAATTATTTCTAAACGGAGGAAGTATAATGTTGAAGTACATTATCCTGTATACTGTATCAACCATTACTGAGACAGACAAATTTAGTGTTAGCTAATACGGAGTATAATTTATTTAATGAACAGTAATAGCAATCCTGCCCTCTGAGAATAACAATAAACTTGTCATTATTTGGGGATCTAAAGACCTTTTTTAAATGCCCGGTGCAAGTCAATGACCATCCAGTAACACAGTTAGCAATTTTCAGTGCCTGGGCCAGGTTTGATTAAACAAACAAGACAACTTAATCCTAAATGCCCAGTTTTACAGGCTCTATGAATTCTTGTGTGCCAAGGTATACAGCATTCTGGATTGTCATATTCAACACTTAGAAATATTAATAAACAACAATAGTTCCAATTGCTTGGGCAATGAGGTGTGTTGCCCATATCAATAGATGAAACAAGACTCAAGCCATTACCAAAGAAAATAGTAAACAGAGACTCGTCTAAACTAATGGCTAAACATTAAGACTTGTAGTAGAAACTCATTAGTAAACATTTATATTAGATCAGACAATCAGCTAGAGACTACAAACAAGGAGCCCATTGAACAAAATCCTCATTATCCAGTATGCTCTTTCAGTCAAGTCAAACTTCTTGAGTATAATGTAATAATTATGGGACCACAATATACACCAAATATTTCTAAAATTTTATGTGACAAGCTGTTAACTATAGAATATCAATAATTTCTATTTAAAGCAATTTCATCAATAAAATAATATTTATTCTTAGTTTAGGTATGACATAAAATTAAAGAGAGTGCGCGTAATAAATCATTTAAAAAAACCTAAGGATAATTTTCTTATCAGCTTATAAGTTTAGTTTTACCACACCTTTCAAAAGGAAAAGTTTTATTCTTCTACTGTCTATAAACTTCAATCCAACTCAAAATTCTCTTAAACTTTGGCCAGCCTACATCTGAAAGATTTATAAACAAAGCCAAACACCTCCTTAATGTCCAATTGAAATTGGATAAAGAAAACAAACACCCGAGAGAAATTATAAGTTGAGTAGCCACAGATATTGGAGAAAAAGTTCTGAAGATTACCTTTACTAACACTTCGTCCAAGGTTGTTGTTCACACGTAAAGGGTCAATGACATTAAAATGCTTCGAAACAAATGGTGATCCATTAATCTCCTGGCCACCAGGATAAACAGCATATACAGAGCTACATGCATCAAGAAACAACTTGCTGAGCAACAGGTCTCCGTTATCCTTCCTGGGTGGTTCCGCTGCGAAATCATGCAAAAAGATTCCATCAACCAAGTGCGCAAAGGCATATAGTATGCAGTGCGTAAAAGCATAAAGTATGCATTATACTAGCTGAAAAGCTCTCGAATTTAATACCAGTTAAATCCGGTAAGGAACTAATGGGAACAGGCCCCCATACACTAACACAAAAATTATCCCAGTCAAAATTGCTGAAGAACTCCAGAAAACGATATAGGACCTGCAGAAGTTACATAGACACCTTTACTCCTTTAGCAAGAGAAATAAAAGGAAAACAAATAGAACAGTCAAATATAAAATAAATCACCTCAAGCGGGCCTTGAAAGGAATTGTTGAACACATGAAAGATGTAAAGAACTAGGGTTTCCAGGGCATATGTAGATATAAGTCCATGATGTGCACCCAATATACGACTTTCATAATAGCACCAAGCTTTTATCAATATAATACTACGCTTGAATAGATGATCGTGGCTTATTAGATTGTCAACCTATGAAACCAAACAACAAAAACAATTCATCAGACAACAAGTTGTTTGACCTAAGGATTCATACATGGAATGAGATCTTCAATGGGAAAATAATTTGCAACTGAATATCTCAACTACTCACCTCATCAAGGAAGCAGAGGGTACATAAACCACCAACTTGATTAAAAGATATGTCCACCACAATGTTTTCCACTAGACACTTAATTAGCTTCACCTGAAATGAAGATGGAAATAAGAAAACAATTACACTCCTGTAGAAAAAGCCACCTGCTATAAAATGAATGACAAAAGAAAAATATGTTGTTCAAAATCATTGTGAAAGAAAACAGTAAGCTTTTGCTTTGGACCTGAAGTTTTTAACCCCCCGCCCCACACAAAGCAAAAAAAGCCTATCCATCCAAAACACGTACACATCCAAAACTTTCTCTAAATTACATATTCACAGAAAAAACTCAAACATCAATAAAATTTCTAATCATAATAAATAATTAAATATTCAAACTCTAAATCCCACATGAAAAATTACAGTAGACCTGGACACAAGTAAGCACATAGACCACCAAAATATAGAATTTTAAATATAAAAATAATAAATCAGAACAAACAAAAGACCATCCTCAGAAAAAGTTCAATACTCAAAACTATTTAATTTGACAATTAACACCATTTATTTCACCTATCAAATTTTATACTGAAACAGGAGATGAATGTTAGCATAAACACTATCCAAAGTAATTGCAAACATCACAACAAACACAAACATGATTAATAAGCAACATAACCCATAAGGTTTAAAAATATTACAAGAAATTCAAAAAGAACATCACAAATATCTGGACCCATAAGAAGACATACTTCAGCTTGAATATACTGGACCTCCTTGACATGAAACTCAGCATTTTCATTTTTCTCCTCATTCTCTAGCATATCTCGAACCTGATTGGCCCAGGAATCTTTCAAATTTTTATTTTGACACAAAGCAGTCAAATCAATGTCTCCATCTGGCAAATAAGTCTTCAAGGGTACAGAACCAAACGTACACACCAGCTGTCATAAGAAAATGTTCGAACAAGACTTAGAAGAAGGGATCAATAAGTAATGAAACTCAGGACTCTCTATAATAATATTTCTCAGCAAAAGAATATATCTGCTTTTCTGTTCAGTTATATTGGAGAACTGTTACCAGTTACCTGTAGTTTCCACTGTCTAATGGTCAAGTGTCTTAGATCCATTCAACAAGAGATAAGATTGCCTACATTGTCCAAAAGAAGCTACAAGGCAGATAGCAACTTCTATCTAATTTTCCCTAGCTAACACAACTATCATAGCTAATTGCTAAAGAAGCATACAGTAGAATCACAAGTTCGAAACTTCGAATTAATTTTTCTTATATGTATACAATGAGCTCACTTTATGTTGTACACTTGTACTCTAGTGCTACAGCAGGTACAGTACGATTCAAAAGAATCCATCGCCCGAATTGAAGTATCACTGTATCACATACATATTTTTTAAGCTTGCACCAGAAAGGCAGAAAGCACATAACTGGAGGCACAAATTGTAAATTGAAAGAACCAATTCATTCTACCATATAAGAATCAAAATATCAATTAATAGCAATGAATAAAGTATACAGTAATAAACTGTAAAATCACATAAAATATATGCAAACATAGTATAATAACATGTGTGATTAGGCTGATCAAGTAGCAGCACATTTTGTGGCATGGAGCAAATAAAAATAAAAAATTATTTGTCAACACATGAACTGACAAGAAGCAGAGACCCTCAGCGCAATACACATACATTACACAGAAATCATGTATTATTTGTGGTAATACATGGTACAAACAAAAGTAACAACTAAAATCGTGCGGAAAGATAAGAACATGCACAATGTAATGAAATAACCAGGAGTCACCAAATAGACAGAAATCATGCAATATTACCAGTCAAAATGTGTATTACACTGGGGTCACAGACCATCAACAACAATACACATAAAGAGAAGGGTCATAAAACATCAACAACAATGCACATTCAGAAAAGGCTCGCAGACCATCAGCATCAATACACAGGGCATTTATTTTGGAGCGCTCGGAATCCTTAATTAGTTAATCCAGAGTAGTGGGAAAACTTAATCATGCAATCCAATAAGGGATTAAGCATTATTTATATTGGCATTTTACGCCATACTTACGTCAATTAAGAGGGTATACGGGTCATTATTACGGAAAGTAAATATGTGATTAACCAATAACTAATGAATTCAGTGTAATCTTTAATAAGGCGGACTACAGTCATTTTTCGTGAGAGCACATAACAGAATAGCAGAAAAGCCACAGTTACACCTGTATGTGATCGGAAACATGAGTTCAGTGTGGAGAAAATAACCAGGAATAACAAATTAGTCAATGAGACATAGGCACCCAGACAATGCATGACCAGCAGTCATGTTGTATATTATTGAAAGGAGAACAAGTTGATTTGAGGAATTAATGAATTTCTATTGTCGCAGAAGCCAATCTCAATGCATTCGCTGAGTTACAAGCATATTCCTAATTCTAAATGATAATGTATCCTACCGTTCAAATAAGGATATTGTAAGAGCAAAGTGATAACCTGTTCAATACAGACAATATTTCTAATACGGGAGCTTTTATAGTTACACACTAAGTCCAATGCCACACAGAAAAACAAGCAAGTACCAATCGCATCATTTACAGCCATTCAAAAGCAATATTCCAGAAGCAAATGGTTGTATAACAAAAACTCGAATGAATCTAACAACCTGGCAGGGGAAGGATTTCATTATAAGCCGCTGTACATAATCTGCAACAGCACCCCTCCGCTCCTCAGAGTGTTCATTGGGCTTAATGCAGGCAATAAGGTCTGCAGTCCGCTCCTCTGCTTTCACCCATCTTTCCACATCGAGGGGCCGAATAACAGGACCAGCCCCGGGCAAGAGCCCATTTGGCAATAGCCCTCCAGGCTCAGACCATCCCTCATTTCCTCCCATATACCAGACCTTTTCTACAAACCAACTATTACTGAAAATTTACTCAGCCTCAATAACAAATTTTATTTGTTTCAATTTTAAACTCCGGACCACAAACCATCAAAAACAATGTAGTCCATAACAAACTAGAACAACCCTTTCCCAAAATATGGGGGCAGTATACACCCGCACCAAACCCTAGCAAGGCAAAACTGCAGTGAAAGGAGGCGTCAACAAGAGAGATATCATTCGTACATACTCTGTACTTGCACGAAAATGCAATAGAAATTAATCAAACTAATCCTTAGAAATGAAAATATGGAGCTCTCGATTGAACCCCCAAAAAATATTCAACTAGCAGACAAGGCAACCTAAAAGGAATAATAAGGAAAGGGGCAAAACAGGTGATCAGGTAATCTAAAACAAAACCCTAATTGAAACCCGATTTGTGTAGTTTGAGGGTAAGAAACAATCGATGCAATGCGAAGCAAAAATCAGACAATAACATTCGATTTCCTTTATGTAGGGAATCGGGAGGGAATATCGCAGGCCGAAAGTATAAGATCGTCAAAATTGTAGGAGAGGAGGCAGATGAAAGGGCCGGGTGCGCTTGTTTATTACGAGTATAATCTTTTTTTTCTTTTTCTTTTTTTTTTTGGTGGACAGTTTTTTTTTTTTTTTTTTCTTTATTTTGTGCGATGAGATGAGTTTTTCTCTCTCTCTATGCTTTTGTGTTATGTGTGCAAATTTGGTATTTCAAAAAATTTGTTAGACAATTTATGGAATTTTATTTAATTTTTAACGTTATCAACAATGACCAATTAGGCTCCACACATCTTTGCCGATACATGAGTGTCACTCTTTAAAAAAAAAATGACCAATTAGGGTTCGCAGCTCCATCCTTGTGTATACACACTTTTTAGTGTGTTGTATTTTGCTTTGCACATTATCATATTTTAAATTATTAATAACTCAAGTTTGGTATGATTAAAATTTTTATTAATTTAATATTTAAAAACTATACGACCAGACGAATCTAATAAAATCTCACTTGTTTATATTTTAACTTGTATAAATATAATAAAATTTTAATTTAAAATATATATGTGAAAAGTAACCAAAACTCAAATGTTGCAACAATTAAAATACCAAGATAGTACTCCCTCCGTCCCACTTCAGACGTCTTGTTTGACTTTTTGGCACTGTTCATTGTTTAACTTTGACTCAATATTATTGCAAGTAAATATTTGAAAAAAAATAGTCGAGTTCGGTCTTGTTAGATTCGTCTAATCGTGTAGTTTTAGAATATATATTTCACATAATTTTTACTTATATATATTTTGAGATATGATCGATTTAAAAAGTGCATTGGATTGTGTGCAGAAATCAAACAAGACATCTTAAATGGGACGGAGGGAGTATATATTAATAAAATATTCAACCAAATTTCTCTCCTCCTATAATTTATGTAACCTATATTTATGGGCTGATAAATGGGAAGGGAAACAAAAATTTTCATGGTAAAAATTCGTACTAAAGGAAATACCAGTCTAGTGGTGTAGAATTGTTCTGTAGATTTTGTACTGTGTATTGTAACCATTTAGACTTCTCTGACACTTTTCCTTTCTAGTGTACTCTCCCTATTTTTTCATTTGACTCAAGACTCAAGAGTCAAGAGAGTACTTATAATAGTAGTAGCACTAAACTCCACCCCTTATTGGGCTGGGCCCTTCGAATGCATTTTTCCAATGGGCCTAATCCATATTGAAAAGGCTTAGCCCAATTGCTTCTACTGGACTAGTCAACCCAGAGTAGGCTCATGCCTGCCTATAAGCCCGTTTGGATGGGAGAACTAGGGTCTGGTACTCATGGACAAAATATTACAAGAGTTAAAGCCCTCCATTTTAAATATTGTGTTTTAGGCCCTATGTAATAACTTGGTAAATCACATATCAAGAACTTGGTAAAGCACATACCAATAACTTGATAAACACCATAAGGTAATCGTGGTAAAACACATACTAAAAACTTGGTAAAGCACATATGGTATATGTGGAATAACTTGGTAAACATCATAAGATATTTGTGGTAAAGCGCATACCAATAACCTGATAAACACCATAAGATATTTGTGGTAAAGCACATACCAAAACTTGGTAATACAATATGGTATATGTGGAATAACTTGATAACCACCATAAGGTATTTGTGGTAAAGTATATACCAAAAAATTGGTAAATACCATATGGTATCTTTGGTAAACCACGTACCAATAACTTGGTAAGTACTAATATATGGTAGCTATGGTAAAACACATACTAATACAGTGGTAAATCACATATCATTAACCTAGTAAATACCATATAGCATCTAGGTAAGGCACGTACAAATGACGTGGTAAACTAAGCCAAACATGTGATGGGGTGCAAAGTTTAATAAAATTGGAATGAGGCCTAGAAAAATGGAAACATTTTTAAAAAGGGCCTGGACCCTAATTTACCGCATTTGGATTGGCTTTTGAAAAAAGCAGAAGCCAAAAGTAGAAGCAGAAGTCAAAAACAAAAATATGTAATTTTTGTGTTTGGATGAAATGTTGGACAAGCGGCATTTTCTAAAAAATATGTTTGGATGAATAAAAATGAAAAGGGGCTTTTGGAATGTAGTAAGAGCCCGTTTGGAATGGCTTCTAGGGAGGTGCTTTTGGCTTTTGTTCTGTCAAAAGCACTTCTAGTAGAAATTAGGTGTTTGTTTTGGCTTTTAAGAAAAAGCAAAAGCTCATCGAAAAGCCAAAAAAATGCTTCTGGGAGGTGCTTCTCCCAAAAGCAGAAGCCAACAGCAACTCATAAAATGTGCAAGGACTTAAATACCCCCACTACTTAATATAAATTACACTATAAATATATCTTACTATCATATTAAGTCGCACGCCTTTTTTGGTAATCACTACATTCCAAAAGCACTTTTCATTTTTATTCATCCAAACATATTTTTTATAAAAAGCCGTTTTTCAAACATTCCAGTCAACACACAAAAATTACATGTTTTTGCTTTTGACTTCTGCTTCCGCTTCTACTTTTGACTTCTGCTTTTTTCAAAAGCCAATCCAAACGGGCCCTAATTACCAAAAAGGATATGCTACTTAATATGATAATAAGATATATTTATAGTGTAATTTTAGTATTAAGTAGTGGGGTATTTAAGCCTTGCACATTTTACGAGGTGCTTTTGGCTTCTGCTTTTGGGAGAAGTACCCTGGACTGCTTCTCCCAGAAGCACTTTTTTTGGCTTTTCGAGGTGCTTTTGCTTTTTTTAAAAGCCAAGACAAACACCTAATTTCTACTAGAAATGCTTTTGAGAGAAACAAAAGCCAAAAGTACCTCCCTACACCCTAGAAGCCATTCCAAACGAGCTTTTGCCTTTGGTTGCTCTAAAAATCCGATCATAATGCCCGCTCCATCATATAGCTCCAATTAGAGTCTGTAACTAAAATTTTCATTGCTGATTGCACTACCCATTTGAAATTACTCTCGTGTTTTATGCAGACTGCAATAATGATTCAGATCAAGACACTTTTCAACTGAAAATTGACCGACACGATATTTTTTTTTTTTTTATTAGGAAAGGTATGAATGTATGATCAAGATTGGTACAGAGCATATAAACTAGTATTCTGCATCATAGAGAGGGAACCAAAACTGATCTTGTTCTCCCTCCTCTCAAAGGCCTCAGCTTCAGCACAATTCAAAATATTTTGCTCTAGAAACCTTTTCAGGGGTAGAGAACAAAAGCTTTGATGGCGGAAAACATCAGGCTGAAAAAAATACTAGTACTATAATGCTTGTTGATTCTCAGCAAAGACATAGCTTGTTGATTCTCCGCCAAGTTCTAGCGCATAATGCGTCTTCATATTAAGAACATTTATGTTTTTGAATATATTTACAACCAAATGTATGAATGATGAAGCCCTCGAGGGACATTAACAACCAATGCCTTTGCTTTGACAATGTTATGTGCCTGCTGCAAATCTTGGTGTATGTAAGCCTTGTCTGTTTTCGAACATTATTTGAGAAGGCGCAAAGCTGTTTATAGACACGAGTAGAGCTTTGGATAATCATTTAGTGGGACCAAAATGCCATGGCCACTTTTCATGAGTGGCCTAGCCAGATCCATATGATTCATGAAAAGAATTCCAAATCTTAGCAGAAAAGTAAAGATACGGCCCTCAACCAAAAATAGTCAACACCCCTTGAACCAAAGAATAAGGCAACTTGGGGCATATCAGATAATGAATTATTTGTCACATTTGATTCCTTTCTACACTTTTAGTTTTCGTCTAATATCAGTGGGGTACATCAAAGAGTCCAGGTGGAAACCAGCATGTGAATTACCACGAGTCCAGCCAGTATTCTCTATATCATGCTCAGGAATCGATTCTTGCCTACACAGTGGCAGGTTTTTTTAGCAGAGAGTCCATATTGCCGCTTCTCATAGTTGTCTCTTGCTGAAAGATAGAGGAATATGAGATCTAGCAAGTAGATGATAATATATCAGATGCAGACTTGCACTTCTATAAGCAGCCGCTGATAGGAATTTCACCAAACAAAAGTCAATTCTTGCATAATTTATTAGTCTCATTAGGCGATTTTGTCCATTCACGTCTCGAAGGAACAAGCAGACAAAGAATAAAGTATATGGTATGTGGAAGAATAAACATTATAGTGGAAGAGTAATAGTATATTATTACATGGAGAACATTGCTAATAGGGGAAAAATGCAAATGAAGAATTTTTAGAAATATATCTTTCACTGTGAATCAGGTTATTTCCATGGAAGATAAGAGTGGTATATAGGAACTACGAGCACAATAACAAGAACCAAGGCAAACACCTGCATCTAATACTTGCTGTTATAATAACACTAACAAAATAAAGAGTACGTAGAATAATTATTGCTGCTTTCAACTGGTCATTGTCTCACAGTTTTATTGATTATTCATTGCCCATCAGTGAGTTCCAGCACCCTTGTAGGTGTGCATGTTGTTTGATTATGCAGGTTGCTGATAAGTATGTTTTATATATGGAAGAAAGAAAGAAGCAAGCACGGTTACTTAGATCAATGTCACTGCGCACAATAAGGAAATGGATACTACGATAATAGCCAGACTCAACTAGTTCAAAGAGCAAAGTTCGCAACAATATATGAACAACAATAATAATGCTTGCCAGGTCCGTGCACAGAAACAAATCTTTATACTATATGTTTTATCATGTATGCTTAGGCCTTCAAAAACAGCCTTCGAAAACAATATTTGAGGACCTAACTTGCTCAGATTCCCAGTTGCCGTAGTGTTGCTGAAATGTGTTCTGACTACTAGCCTTCAGGATGGATCTTCACTCTTCAGAGCTTGGAGTGGCATGATCTTTACCAACTACAGTAATCAAATCATTGTGTCTGTAATTCTGCCAAATGGATATGGTATGTTTCTTTATCTGCTTTTAACATCAGCTAGCCTTGTTTTCATTCTCAGCAGCAATATGAAAGAACAGTTTTACCAAAATTTTCAACTGCTACTGAGTAGCACCAATTTTTTCAGCAGGAGAAGCCAATCTACATGCTTTTTTTCATTCCTGCAAAATGGTTAGTCGTTTAGGCTAAAAAAGAATACTGGTTAGCATCCTTTAAAAAGCATTCTTCATCCCTCCGCATAACCCCAAGTATAGGCATATATCACCAGTAATGATCAATTTAGGTTTTTCTTTGGCATGGTTTTGATTCTTCTAAAAGTGTGCCCAGTGAACCAGCCCTTGAATTACATTTTCCTACAGATATAACCAAAATTAAGATTTATTGGTAAATGCATGCACTTAAAAATAAAAAGATTGTAAAACAAACTTGGCCGCTTATCTTCAGCGAATAGAGGAAAAAAAACCATGTCGGATTTTGTTCTCCCTCCCCAAAGGCTTCGGGCTTTGAACAGTGGTGCTACTGTACCAGAAACCTTTAAGGGAGAGAGTACAAAATTTTCATGGATAAAAAAAAAACAGAAGCAGCCATAGAGGAATAACTTTTTTGGGCAAAATCACTGCTTGTTACTACTCCTTCAACAGCTCCTAGAGTTCCATGCCTCTTCATACAAAATATTTTTCTATAGACCATCTTTATGATCGATGATACTGAAGATGAAGAGCAGGCTATCCAGAAGCCATTGAGGGAGAGTAACAACCCGTGCTTTGATAGTATATTTTATACTACCAACTGAAAGCTATGGATGTTCTTTATGTTTTGATCAGTATCCAAGAAGGAGCAAACATATTTATAGGCACAATGAAAGGGCAGATGCACAGTGGGACCTAAACATTTCAACACTTGGCATGAGTGGCCTTGCAAGATGCATGAGATTCATGATAGAATTCCTAATCCTTGCAGAAAAGATATGGCCTAAAAACACTGAAGTCAACTCTCTTAAACGAAGAATAAAGCATCCTATCCATATCAGATTACTCATCATCACATTCGATTCCTCTCTACAACTTGAGGGTTTCGTCTTCTAATGGCTGGGGCATATATCTCAAAGTATAGTGGAAACGTGGTTGTAAGTTGCCATGACTTGAGAACAGAAGTGTCTCTACCTGATCATGCCAATTACTTCTAAGCAGAAAGATCGATGTAAGAAACGCAAGTGGTATAATTCCAGGGAGACTAACTCCAAACTATCCTTGTGTTGTAACAGTTTTCTGCTGTGCGCTGTTATTTTTTTATGCTATTTCTTCTTTCAAGAGGAAAAAATAAGAAAGAGAGAAAAGGTAGCCATGCTTGGTATTTCATAGTTTCCTTTGCTGAGAGATGCATATACTATGTTAGAAAGTACTTATATGTAGCTAGAGGATAATTAAAAACTAGTTCAATGAAGAAAGCTGACGAAACTCCCATGATCCAAGTCTGATAGAGTCTGTTTCTGTGTAAATCTGTCAGTGAAACCTCACGAGACATAAGCAAATCATAATTGTCAGTTCATTTTTGTTCAGTGGTGAATTATTGGTGGCGCATGTACAACATCAGACAAAATTTCAAATTTTCACTGAGAGGAGTGACTGGTGTCTCCTTTGGACAGTATTGCATTCAACAGAAAAGGGCCGGGAAAGAATCTTAAAGTGGTTTATCATAAGATAAATGTGATTCATCATTACAAGAGGAAATTACAAAACTGTCTGTAGTATGCAGTTGTCTTTTAACAGAACAATGAAAGCTACTAATAAAACTCCAACAAATCAAGTAAGAAACAAAAGGATAGAACACTGAAAATAAAACTTCAGAAATATGAAATGGCCTCGGCCCCTTTTTCACCGAAAATAAAAACTTCAGAAATATGACTGTTAGCAATATTATAGTTAGCATGAAACTTTAGAAGCATCAATTTGATCGTCCACTTCGACAATAGTTAGTAGTTTTCCCTGTCAGGTATTACCAAAGGCATTAATCTAATCCATACCCTAAAAATTACTCATGTGATTCCATTAAAAGTCTATTCATCTTCATTCAAGATAAAAAGGTTATCATGATTGTGCTATAGGACCCATGATGGCCGCCAGATCTGACCCCTAATATCGGGAATAGAATATTTACTTTAGAACAGACAGAAGCAAAATAATTGAAGTGATTGAAATATGAACAATCAAGAAATGGATTCCTGTCAAATTTTAAGGGGGCTTTGGCATCAATTATTATTTTTTTTAAAAAAAATTATAGTTTTTATATGTATATATAATTATTTTTAAACTAGTAAAAATTAATTAAATGAGAAAGTATCTTTCAAAAGTTCCCATAGACCAAATGCAGTTGGCTGAGTGGTATGGAGTTCTGGCAGTTTAAGCAAAGGTCTCGGATTCGAACTTTTGTGTATGCAGTGTTAGGTTCCCAGCAACCACAAGATGTACTCTTTATGCACAGTTCAATGAAAGGGTTCAGTCTATCACAATGAACACACAGAATCAAACAACCAATGTAAAATGCTTGACCAGAAAACACATGCACAGCGGAAAGATAAGCAAGCAACAAGCATAAAGAGTAATTAGAGACACGAGGGTTGTTGACCCAGTTCGGCCTTCGGCCTACATCTGGGGGATACCAATCCAGGAGAGAGTTTTACTATGTGGTTCAACCATGGTTCACAACCATACACATAAGTAGAACTCGGACAGTGCTTCCCTCTTCAGGACTTCCAGGAGATAGGTTGGTTGATCAGGAACCTTCCCAGCTTCTGACTAGGTATCTCCACCTATTGCAACCCCTCAAAGCTTCCCACCTTGAGTCCTCCTTGAAGACGTCAGAGAATGCACTTCCTACAGAGCGACGGAGTCGATTGGAACAACAATCCCCAAAGTCGCTTGGACAGCCTCCTTCAATGGTTGCAGACGCACCAAGGAAAGGATCAACTCAGTTGCACGCTTTCTCGTCCAAGTCGAACACTGATTCTCGCAGCCACAGATTGAGTCGATTCACACGAACGCTGCTTAATCAGTTAGGGCTCTTTCTTTTCACTTTAGGCTCGACGCTCTTGAGAGTATTTTTGTCTTAATCTGATCGGTGTAACTCTATCTCTCAGAATGCCGAAACCCCTCTCTTAAACCAAGGAACCCACAGGCACATTTGAATAATTTTGCCAATTAGGGAAATAGCCGTTGGGATAATCCAGGGTTTAGAGTACCAGCTCTATTCCTGAAATGAGGGAGTTTTCCTGAAAGAAAGATACGTTAGTATGCCTCCTCCCATTTCAGCAAAAGAGTCGTTGGGGTCTTCTCGAACTTCGGTCTCTTTCCCATAGCGATGCCCGAAATGAAAACAGTACAACCAGAAGTTCAATCCTCTAAGTTCAATCATCGGTTGTGAACTTCCTACAAATTTACATGACTCAACAATCTCCCCCAATTTGGCAGGAAGTGAGCCAGCTATTACAAATTGCAAACCGATGATGAACACCAACAACACACTGAGACATATTTCCCATAAGATAAAGCTCTTTACATAAAGGAACAGCAGACAGAGCTAATAGAGCTTGTACACAATAAGAGTAGGGGAAATATTCATCTACTAATTGGAACAAAAGATAATTAGTTCACACAGCCATTATGTCCCACAGACAAGGTGTAAACAAACACACCAGCATAGTCCACAAAATAGTCCAAAGCACAGCAAAAGTACTAATCCAAAGAAATAGATATTTAAAAAGATAGGGTTAGAAAGATTATACCAAACATCCAGGGTTCCAAAAGCAGCTGCAATTTGCTTACTCCCCCTCTGGATCAGCTTCCTTGGCAAAAATCAATCTGAGTCCCCATCATCACCCGAATCAACTCCTTCTTCTTGTGCATCTCCTTCGCCAGATTCATCAGCCGCATTGTCAGACCAATAGTCAGGCAGGAGAGCTAGGGCCTGATCAATCCTGTTCTCCTCTTGTTGGATGATGGCTCGCAGTCCTCTGAAGCGGTCACGGGCCTGGTTCAAAATCTCTTTGGCCCTAGACAGTGCACTTTGATTGCTTAAAGCTCCATCTGCACCAGGTATGTCTGGAACCTTGGCCTGAAGTTTCTGGGAGAGGACAAATTCAAAGATCTTCTCTTTTGGAGCAGCATTGTTACCACGAATCCTCAAGGATTTGAGATACTTGTGAATAAGCCCAGGATAGGGAATCAAGGTCCTTTGATCAGAGGACAAAGACTCAGCAATGTTGACCATCTGGGACAACACCAACTGTCCAAAGTTGATTGGTACTTTTTGATCAATAGCATAGATCAAATGACACATTTCTCGAGTCACCAGGGAGTGATTTCCAGTGGGCATCACATTGGAGGCACAGAACTTGTACAGCATATAGAACTTCTGAGTGAGATTCTTAGGCTGGACTCCTCTTCCTGGCATCTTCTTAATCTTGGTCTTGGTGATGGCATGGGTGACCTGGTTGCTGTCAAAGGATACCCCTTTCTTCAGAATTTCATCAAAATCGACCTCTGGCAGTTCCAACACAGAGTTGATCTTGGCAGCTGAGATGTCGTAGAGCACTCCACAAGTGTAATTCTTGTTGAACCAAGGCGTGCCAGAAGTGATCACGTCCTTTCTCAGATTAGCATAAAACTGTAAGACAAGCTCAGGCTTGTAGCTTCTGACCAGGGTAGCCCATCCCAGTAGTCCTCTTTCATCAAGATATTTAGTCCATCCAAGCTCCACATACTTTCCTCCACAGTAGGTGTATTCTTGGCGAAACTTCTTCTTGGATAGGACCTTTGAGAAGTAGGACTCACTTGCTGCATAATAGAACAACTTGGAGTGAGCTAGATCAGCATCAAGGACTTCTCGCTTCTTGGGCTTGGAGGAGGATGGTCCTTTGATGTCAAGCTTGGATTTCTTCCTGAGTTCAGGGTTCTCATCAGCATCTCGAATTCGTTTCCCTTTGCTGACAGACTGACTGGGTTGAGGCACATCCTTTGCAGTCGCAGGACCTCCAGCTGGTGCCACTTCTTCCTCCTCTTCTGAACTGGCAGAACTGTCATTCTCGCCACTAGGTTCATCCTCCGCGTTGAACTCACTGTCTGAATCTTTCTCCTTGTGGACTTTAGGAATGGGGACTGGAGCTACTTTAGATCCAATGCCAGTTGGTACTTCAGGCTCTTCAGCACTCGATCCTTCTTCTTCACTGCTTCCTTCAGACTCTTCTCCGGATTCATCTTCTCCAGAATCATCTCGTTCTTCCTCAACAGTCTCCAACACTTTGGAGGGATCATGAGTCGGTTCCTGATGTGGTGATTTGGAGGCAGCAGAGAGATTCTCAACAGCGGTGGACTCTTGAGAAGCTTCAGATTGCTTGGGCTCTCCTTGCAGAGTTGGAGAAGGTGACACTTGCTGAGGCTGATTCTCTGAGGGTTCCACAGTCTTGGGCTTCTCGGAAGGTTTGAGAGGCTTCTTGGCTTTAGATGATGCAGTAGATGCTTTCACAGTAGCAGCAGCAGTGCTCTGAGGGATGTCCGAGGGCTGAAACACAGGCTTGATAATCTTCAGAGGCACAGCAGCTATTGGTTCATTCTGAGTCGAGGATCCCTTGGCCTTTGGTACAGACTTAGAAGCTTTCTTTGTCTGAGGCAATTCTTGCACAGGAAAAGCGGGCTTGGGAGAATCAGTACTCTTCTGCTTCATGAGAGAGGCCGTGACTGGAGCTAACTCGACTAGGGCATCTGACTGAGTTTGATCCTCATCCACACTGGTACTCTGAGGGTTAGGGGTACCTGCAACAGAGACATTAGAGGTGGTAGAGGTTTTCTTTGAGGCCTTTTTACCTTTCTTGGTAGACTTCTTCGGTTTGGGACTCCCAGAGGCGGTAGAGGCCAATAACTTCAGGTTTGTCGGAGAATCCATGGAGGGTTTGTCTTTGGAAAGCGAGTCGACAATCCCTTTTGAAGCAGTGGCTCCAGTAACCGTCGAGGGTTTAACTGCCTGAGACGTGGGTAGTGCGGACGAACCACCAGCGACGGTTGTCTCCCCCTCAACTGCCACGCCCGACTCTCGAAGCTCATTTCTGATGTCCAAAGGATCAGTTACACCAGGAGCTTGAGCGGCATTTGCTGTTGTCTCCGTCAACTCCAGTTTCTTTTTGGCCATGGAACTTCCTTTCGTCGATTTAGGGTTCTTGGGACCCTGAGGTGCCTTTTCTCCAGAGTTGGAGCCCTTCGATCCTCTGGTTTGAACCATGGTAGCTGCAATAGAGAAAACTCAAGGCACCCACAAACAGTTATGAGAAGAAAATGGACGAAAACCAAGTAAAACGATTGAGCTTCTCTGGAGCGCTGTGGTAGGAATTGCAGAGAGAGAATCAAAACCAAGACGTTTTGATATGACCCTTCCCGCCATAGACTCCTAGAGTCATCATAATACTCCACTGGGCCTGTTGGGCCGGACAATACAAATAATTTTTGATTGGGCTTATTTGTCCGGTCTTTGGGCCATGGTCTCCCCCTATAAAACATAATTTCTGCACCCAACAAAGTGTTAGTGAATAAAATCTATGGACAAGAGTTGAGTTTAGAAATTTAACCAATGTGTACTGAGGGGAGACCCGAGTGCCATAGCTCATATCAGGTTGCAAAGTCCAAGGTCTCTTCTGAGCGATTCAAAGCGATCACTATTTAGAGCCTTGGTGAAAATGTCTGCATGTTGAAGATCAGTTCCAACGTGTTGAATGGACACCACTTTGTCTTCAACCAGCTCCCTGATGTAATGATGTCTAATATCAATGTGTTTCGTCCGGCTATGCTGTACTGGATTCTTAGCAATGCTAATAGCACTCATGTTGTCACACATTAGAATCAGTTCTTTCTGCTCCACACCATAATCCTTAAGCATCTGTCTCATCCATAGGAGTTGGGCGCAGCAGCTTCCCGCAGCAAGGTATTCAGCCTCTGCAGTGGACAATGAGATTGAACTCTGCTTCTTGCTGTACCAGCTTACCAGATTTGTTCCAACATAGAAACAACCACCCGTAGTGCTTTTGCGATCATCTACACATCCAGCCCAATCAGCATCACTGTACCCAATAAGTTGAAGGCTGGAATCCTTAGAATACCATATTCCCAGATTAGCAGTTCCAGAGATGTACTTGATAATCCTTTTGGCAGCATGTGGATGGGATTCCTTAGGATTAGCTTGATATCTTGCACACACTCCTACGGCAAAGCTTATGTCAGGTCTGCTAGCTGCTAGATAGAGTAAGCTCCCGATGATGCTTCTATACAGCTTAGAATCAACACTGACACCAGTGGGATCAAGACTGATCTTGTCATTTGTCCCAATGGGTGTTCTGACCGCTTTACTTGACTCCATTCCAAACTTCTTGACCAACTCTTTGGCATATTTGGACTGATTGACAAAGATTCCTTCCTTCTTTTGAGTGATCTGAAGGCCAAGAAAATAGGTCAGCTCCCCTACAAGGCTCATCTCGAATTCATTGCTCATAATCTTAATAAACTTATCCTTAAGAATGTGAGATGTTGATCCAAACACTATGTCATCAACATAGATCTGAGCAACAATAAAACCCTTAGATTCCTTCTTGATGAACATTGTCTGATCAGCACTTCCTCTTTCATATCCATGCTCCAACAGATAGCTTGATAATCTTTCATACCATGCCCTGGGGGCTTGCTTGAGGCCATAGAGAGCTTTGTTGAGTCTAAAAACATGATCTGGAAAGTGTGGATCTTCAAACCCCTTGGGCTGTTCAACATAAGCTTCTTCTTTCAGATACCCATTAAGAAAAGCACTCTTCACATCCATTTGATACAGTTTGAACTCAAAAGAACATGCCACTGCAATCAGAAGTCTGATAGCTTCCAACCTAGCTACTGGAGCAAAGGTTTCACTGAAGTCTATCCCTTCGATGAGTATATCCCTGAGCAACGAGCCGCGCCTTGTTTCTTGTGATGTTACCATTCTCATCTGATTTGTTCTTAAATATCCATTTGGTTCCTATCACATTAACATCAGCTGGCCTTTCCACAAGATCCCACACATGGTTCCTGGAGAATTGTTGAAGCTCCTCTTGCATTGCAGACACCCAGTGCTCATCAGACAGAGCTTCTTCCACTTTCTTTGGCTCGATTCTGGAAGTGAAGCAATGAAGCCCTGCCAGCTCCCTGTAGTCAATCTTCTTCTTGGCTCTGGTTCTTCTCCCTTCATTAATATCACCAATGATGTCTACTTCATCATGGTTCTTGTGAACTTTCTTTCCAGAGGGAGGACAGGTCAGCAGGGGGTTCAGTTCAGTAGAATGGACTGAACTCTGATCATCCTTTCCTGGAGTAGGTGACTCAGACGAGTCTGACTGAAGATTGATAATTTCTTGAGCAGAGATATCTGGAGTGGTTTCAGACAGGAGGCTTGGCTTATCTTCAATGACCACGTTGGCTGACTCAATCACTTTCCTAGAGGAGGGCAGGTAGACTCTGTAGGCCTTGCTGGTGGAGGAGTATCCCATGAAGACTCCTTCTTCACTTTTCTCTTGGAATTTTCCCACGTGCTCCCTGTCATTCACAACAAAGCACTTGTTTCCAAAAATCTGAAAATATGAAAGAGTGGTCTTTTTACCAGTCCAGAGTTCATATGAAGTCTTCTTAGTTTTGGCTCTCAGATGGACACGGTTAATGACATGGCAAGCTGTATGAACCGCTTCAGCCCACAAGTATTGAGGAACTCCTTTAGCATTCAGCATGACCCTTGCCATTTCTTGAATGGTCCTATTTTTTCTTTCCACAACACCATTTTGTTGAGGAGTTCGAGGTGCAGAGAACTCGTGCTTGATCCCCTCATTACTGCAGAATTCTTCAAAGGCATGGTTTTCAAATTCACCACCATGGTCACTTCGAATCCTCTTGATTTTGCAGTCCTTCTCGTTTGACAGTTGATTGCACAGTTTGATGAACGCTTTGAGTGCTTCACTCTTTTCCCTGAGAAAGGATACCCAAGTGTAGCGTGAAAAGTCATCAACACAGACAAGAACATAACTCTTACCTCCCAAGCTCTTTACATCAGTGGGTCCAAAAAGATCCATATGAACCAATTCAAGGCATTGGGAAGTCCCATTTTGATCAATGGACTTGTGAGTGGCTTTATGTTGTTTGTTCTTCATGCAGTTGTCACATATCCTTTCCTCAGGTTTACTCAGAGTGGGTAGACCCTTGATAGCTCCAGTACGACTCAGTTTAATTAGGTCCTTAAAGTTCAGGTGACCCAGTCGTTCATGCCACAGTTGGGTTTGAAGAGAACCTGTACTTTCAACAAGAAGACAAGATTGTGAGAGCATATAACAGTCATTATTGGATCTCTGACCTTTGGTGATGCACTTGTAATTTGAGTCGAGCACTATACAGCTATCTTCATCAAACAGGACTTTCAACTTGTTGTCACAGAGGTGACTGATGCTTATCAGGTTCGCACAAAGACCTTCCACATGGTAGACAGTTTTGAGGCCAAAAAATCCATCTTCGGTAATAGACCCTTGACCAACCACCTTTCCTTTGTTGCCATCTCCGAAAACGACAAATCCTCCATCAACTTCATGGTAGTTACTAAGAAGCTCCTTGTTCCCAGTCATGTGTCTGGAACAGCCGCTGTCAAAATACCAGCAGGTCTTCTTTCCGCTCTTGGATGTAGAATGGAAGGCCATGCTGCACAGCATGTTGCATTTGATTTTCCATTCTCTCCTTGATATCTTTCTCTTGATATCTTCGCTAGGCCAGATCATTGGCCTTCCTGAAAAAGCATCTCTGGAGAGTAGCCTACAAGTTTCAGTTTTGTGACCATATGACTTGCAATAGGCACATTCAAGAGGAACAGCTGGAGGAATCTTCCTTCTGATTTTCTTGGATTTGGATCTCCTATCAGGTTTTTGAGAGTCCTCAGAATCCTTTCCTGAGGTGGCAGAACTGCTACTCCCTTCTTTGACAAAGGTCCTTGGAGCGGACGAGCTGCTTTCTTTCACAAAGCCAATTCCTCTCTTATCTCCATGGACTTTGGAGGCAGAAAGGATTTCTTGAAGAACGTCCTTCCCTTTGTTCATCCTGTTTGCTAAGTCCTTAGATTTGGTGACTTTAGAGGTGAGATCTTGGACTTGAGCAGTCAGTTTGGCAATAGATTCTTCAAGCTCTACTTTGTTATCACCAAGTGAGGAGACTTGCTCAATGAGAGCTCCATTTACAACCTTCAGGTCTGTAAGTTGTTCAGTGAGATTGACCACTTGGAGTTGAAAATTGTCCCGTTGGGTGGTGAGCTCAGCAACTTGCTCTGTCAGCTCTCTTTTTGCTGTCATATGTTCACCAAGCTCAACTGCGAGTTCATCAATCTGGACACAGTACTCCATGTTGGCAGGTTTCAAGTGAGCAGCAAGATACTCCAATTCATCTCTTCTGCGTTCAGCATCCTTAAGAGCTCTCCACTGCTCAAAGTATTCATCTTTGTATTTGTTGAGCTCTTTCAGATATTCTCTGGCCTCTTCTCCTTGGACATAGTGCTTGGCAACCAGCTCATCGAGTTCATTGTTGAGATATGCAATCTCCTGCCTGGATATGGTTAGGTCAAGAAGGGCACCTTCTAGTTCATCAAGTGTCTGTTCCAACCTGAGATTTGACTCGTCATACATGTTGCTGAGTGCTTCAATCCTTTGGTTGTCATCCCTGTAGGAGGTGGAAGCAGCAGCATCAGAGGAAACAATATTGACACTGGACGAGGAAATACCTGTTTCAGACTCAGATTCGGATGCATCATCCCAGGGACAGACAAAAGCTACTCCGACCTCATCTCCACCCTCATTGGAGTTGGATTCATCATCATCACTGAGAGTGACATGGTAGGATTTCTTATGCCCAGAGGACTTGTTCTTGAGATTGGCACAATCGGCTCGAACATGACCATACCCCTTACATTCAAAACACTGAGTCCCTTTTGAGTCAGATGATTCTTGAGAGGGTTTCTTGGTATGTTTGTCACTTCTCCTCTTGTCAGGCTTGCTGCTAGTGGAGCCTTCACCCCTTCGATTTCCAAACTCCTTAGATCTCTTGTTTCTGAGGATACGAGCAACTTGTTTGGACAGCAAGGCAAGGTCCTCATCATCAGAGGTGAGGCCTGAGCCCTCAGCAGCAGGGGCAGTCTGAGATTTGGTCTCAGCCTTGAAGGAAACAGATTTCCCAGAGAACTTCTTGCAATGGCTCATTTCCCAAGATTGCAGAATACCCATTAACTCATCCACACCTATGATAGCAAAGTTTTCTTGAAGCTCCAGAGCAGCAATCTTGGCATTGAATCTCTCAGGTAGAGTACCTACAATTTTAGTAACTATCTCTTGTGTGGAGTAGGTCTTACCAAGTTGTTGAGCTTGGTTGGTTAAGGTACGTACTCTACTAAAGAAACTATTGACAGATTCATTTTCATCCATGCAAAGTTTATGAAATTGAGCATCAATAACAATGAGTTTGGATTTTCTTACAGAGGCAGAACCTTCATGAGAGTTAACCAATATTTCCCATGCTTCAAAGGCAGTGGTGCAGTTGGAGATGAGAAAATATTGGTCATCAGTGACTGCACTAAAGATGGCGTGCAGGGCCTTGGAGTTCATGTTGGACAGGGATTTCTCAGTAGCACTCCATTCACTGATGTTCTTCTCTTTGGTCACACCATCAGCTGTCACAGTTGGTACCACATACTTGACATTCACAGCATTCCAAGCCAAGTCATCAATGGACATGAGGAAGGTTCGCATCTTGTTCTTCCAGAAGGCAAAGTTGGTACCATCCAGCAAGGGAGGTTGCGTGTAGTTCCACCTTTGACTCATCTTGTAGTAGGGATCTCTCTCGGAAGAGTGTAGCTCTGATACCACTTGTTAGGTTCCCAGCAACCACAAGATGTACTCTTTATGCACAGTTCAATGAAAGGGTTCAGTCTATCACAATGAACACACAGAATCAAACAACCAATGTAAAATGCTTGACCAGAAAACACATGCACAGCGGAAAGATAAGCAAGCAACAAGCATAAAGAGTAATTAGAGACACGAGGGTTGTTGACCCAGTTCGGCCTTCGGCCTACATCTGGGGGATACCAATCCAGGAGAGAGTTTTACTATGTGGTTCAACCATGGTTCACAACCATACACATAAGTAGAACTCGGACAGTGCTTCCCTCTTCAGGACTTCCAGGAGATAGGTTGGTTGATCAGGAACCTTCCCAGCTTCTGACTAGGTATCTCCACCTATTGCAACCCCTCAAAGCTTCCCACCTTGAGTCCTCCTTGAAGACGTCAGAGAATGCACTTCCTACAGAGCGACGGAGTCGATTGGAACAACAATCCCCAAAGTCGCTTGGACAACCTCCTTCAATGGTTGCAGACGCACCAAGGAAAGGATCAACTCAGTTGCACGCTTTCTCGTCCAAGTCGAACACTGATTCTCGCAGCCACAGATTGAGTCGATTCACACGAACGCTGCTTAATCAGTTAGGGTTATTTCTTTTCACTTTAGGCTCGACGCTCTTGAGAGTATTTTTGTCTTAATCTGATCGTTGTAACTCTATCTCTCAGAATGCCGAAACCCCTCTCTTAAACCAAGGAACCCACAGGCACATTTGAATAATTTTGCCAATTAGGGAAATAGCCGTTGGGATAATCCAGGGTTTAGAGTACCAGCTCTATTCCTGAAATGAGGGAGTTTTCCTGCAAGAAAGATACGTTAGTATGCCTCCTCCCATTTCAGCAAAAAAGCCGTTGGGGTCTTCTCGAACTTCGGTCTCTTTCCCATAGCGATGCCCGAAATGAAAACAGTACAACCAGAAGTTCAATCCTCTAAGTTCAATCATCGGTTGTGAACTTCCTACAAATTTACATGACTCAACATGCAGAATTCTACTTTAGGAGAAGCAACCCTTCCCATAGCCATTAAAAATATTTTGTGTTTATAAAGTTTCTTTTAGTTACACCTATTGTAAAAAGCTGTCGGCACTTTTATTTATTTTGATATAGAGTTTTAAACCATCAAAAACACTCAAAACTCCCATGTAGAACACATACCCGTTATACAGAAAAAATACCGTAACAAATTATATATATATATATTTTAAAAAAAAAGGTACAAAGGCCATGAACACATTCGTAAGATAAACAGCAAGAAGTTTTAAAAAAAAAAAAACCACTTCTATTCCGTACTACATAAGAAGAATAATAATCATTCCAATTTAAAAAATGTTTAATGTGAATTCCAAAATAAATCCCATTAACGAAAACAATGACATAGAACTCCACAAAAAATATATTCATAAGTAGATAAACTAAATAAATACTAATTAATGGAGTAATGGGATAGGTTTTTAAAAAGAAAAGGATATGTTTGCGATGAAATATTCATAAAAAATCTGGTCCGAAAATTTTCCCGACAATCAACAAGCGGATTATTGTTCTTGTTTATACCAAATGCATGGGAGGTCCGCCAGTACCCTGCCATCTATTCAAGCAACTGATTAGAAGTATTATTCTTTTAGGGCCTGATACTTGTTGAAGTAGTAATTGTTAGTATACGATTTTCTGGAGACAGATTATCAATTTTTAATTGAGGAAATTGGCTGTTAAGCAAAAAAAAAAAAAAAAAAAAAAAAAAATTCAATTGAGGACAAAGGCCACGCTGACAGGTGAATTGAATAACAGATAATGGTACCTGTTACCCTGTCAGAAAATGCCAGAAACTTTTCTACCCGCCGCCTTACGGAAGTTAGTTTTTTACCCAAAAAGACCAAAAACCCTTGGCCCGGATACTTGGCCCGGACCGGGCCAAATATAATTGCACGGGCCAAAGCTTTAATTAATAAAATACTTAGAGTGATAGCTTGGCCCGGACATATGCACTTGGCCCGGACATATACACTTGGCCCGGACATATTTATACACCTGCCAAGTTAGGTTTTAGGGTTTCCAAGCCAAAGGGTTTAGGGTTTTTTCAGATTTTTTAATTCTTTCTTTAGCTCAAAAGTTTTGAATTCTTCATACAACTAATTTATTATTATTAATATATTATTATTATTATTATTATTATTATTATTATTATTATAAATAGTTATTTGTATAATATTTCCTCTTTTTTTTCTTTTCCCAAAATTTTCTTCTTTTCCTTTTCTTCTATTTTTTTCCTTTTTCTTTCTTTTTTTTTTCTTGTTTTCTTTTGTTCTTTTTTTTTTTGCTTTTTTTATAAATTTTTCTCTTTTTTTCTTGTTTTCTTTTGTTTTTCTTTTTTTCCTTTTCTTTCTCTTTTTTCTTATTTTTTTCTTTCTTTTTTCCTTGTTTTTTTCCCTTTTCTTCCTTTTTTTTTCTTTGTTTTTTTTTCTTTATTTTATTTTATTTTTTCTTCTCATTCCTTTCCTATTTTTTTTTTCTTTCTTTTGTTTTCTCTTTCTTTTTTCCTTGTTTTCTTTTATTTTTTATTTGGTAGTGAATATTATTTACTTGAAAATTGATTCATATGATCGAATAAATTATATTATAAAATTATAATACTAATACTAATAATTATAATGAATAAACACATATCATTTCACTTCTTCGACGACATCATTCTTGTTTTTAAATGAAGTATTGTATTGCATCAAGTGAAGCCCCGTCATTGAGATATTTTGAAGATCAAGCATATATCAGAAGGCTTCTTCACAGCTTTTCTTGCGAAGAGGTTTATATCTAAAATGCAATATAATGAAAGCATAGCATCCGAATCCTCCCATTCCCTTATAAATTGACGAAAAAAACTTAAAATAAGCTATATTTAAAGAACCGGTTAAAGTTAATAATAATAATAATAATAATAATAATAATAATATAATGGCGATGCATAATGAACTTACATTGTTGCAGATACCCATTACGGAAATGATCACATCAAGGAAGCACATTGGCACAAGGTTTTCAGTGGTGCTTACAACTCTATGTTGTCCATACACATTCCGAACATTGCTTATAGGTTCATCTTTCTCGTACAAGTGATATTTGCCGAACACGCATCCTCCGATTATTGTTGAAAATTGATCCAACAACCTTTTCATAACTGTCCACTTTCCAAATCCCTTAGAATCGAAATTTAACGGAAGCGGTTGATCACGGTGAGGTGATATTTTTCGATTTCTCCCATTCCCTATCAGTGAATATACGTTAATAAACTAGTAACTGCAGTTAAACACCAGAAAAATTAGTCTCGATTTTAATAATAACTTAAACAATTACACCACACAACTACTGTATAAATTAAATACTATTGAATGGTGTAACACACAAAATTACTTGTCTAATTTTGTAACTTTATTAATTTACGCATAATCTATTGAACTGTTACGAAATTTGGAAAAAAAAAAAGAGATTATTAAAAAGAGAAGAAGTATAAAGAGATAATTAAAAAGAGAATTGTTGTGTACTAGGTTTGTATATCATTACTCAAAACAAGCATCGAGGATAGCACATTGGCAAATGTCCCATTGGTTGTTACAACTTCTTCTTACTCCTGCACATTCCAAACATTGCTTATAGATTCCTCTTTACGTGTAGGTGATATTTATCGAGTGTGCCTCTTTCGAATCATTGTTGGAACTTCATCCAACAACCTCTCTGTAACTGCCCATTTTCGAATCTTCGAATCGAAACTTAACAGAAGCAGTTGATCACGGTGAGGTGGAAATAACTTAAATTCAGGCCCGAAATCCTTCTAATGGCCTATTTCCCTAATTCAAAATATCATGGCTCAAACATGGAAATGACTCTTCTGGTGGCCTATTTTAATTATTACCTATTATTATTATTATTATTATTATTATTATTATTATTATTATTATTATTATTATTATTATTATTATATTTTTTTTATTCTTCAAATTTGTTATTTTGTATAAATATTTTATAAACAAAATAATCTGTATTATAAATAGTTATTTGTATAAAATTTTTTTCTCTTTTTTTCTTTTCCTACAATATTTTTTCCTTTTCTTCTATTTTTTCCCTTTTTCTTTTTTTTTTCCTTGTTTTCTTTTGTTCTTCTTTTTTTGCTTTTTTTTTTTAAAAAAAATTTATCTCTTTTTTTTCCCTTATTATTATGAAGATTTTTTCAAGATTTTGTTATATTAATAGATAGATTTATTTTCTAAATATAGATATTGATGATGTGTCTGATGATGTGGCATTACTCAGTGATTACTTAGTAACTATCAGGCAAAAAAGTCTGCACAGGCAAAAAAGTATTAATGATTTATTATATAGATTATATATAGATTAAATAATTAGAAAAATTAAAATACTAATATTAATAATTCAACCGAAAAACAGTTTCCAAAAATATGTTAATTAATAATATAATAATTATAATTATAATCATATCTACATCTATAATTAAAAAATATTTTTTTTTATCAATTTTTGTCTATCTATTATACAGTTAATTAAATTTTTTTAATGATATTAAATTTTATAGTTAAACCTACTAAAAATTATGTTTAAAATTTGATTAATCTTACTATAGCGGATTATACTTTTTTAATTAAATATAAATTTTGATAGACTAACTAAAGTATATTAATTTATTATATTTTTAGGTAAATATAAATTTTATTAAATATAAATCTTACTATTTTTTTAATTTATTATATTTTTTATGTAATATTTTGGATTCAAACTTGAATATGACTAATAAAATATAGAGGTAATAACTAAAATAGGCCACTAGAAGGAGTCATTTTCACTTTTAGGCCACATTATTTTGATTTAGGAAAATAGGCCATTAGAAAGATTTCGGGCCTGAATTTAGGCCATTGGGCTGGAATTCGGACTGTGATGACCTAAAAATGGAAATGACTCCTTCTGGTGGCTTATTTTAGTTTTTTTCAATTATTTTTTTTAATTTTATGTAATTAAAATAAATAATACTCATTTTGTCATTATTTATGTCCTATTTTTTTCTTGTTCCAATATTTTTATTTTATTTTCATTTAAAAATAATTAAATATTAATCTTCAAACCTACCCATCACCTGACATTAATAAATAAATATATTAGACTTTCAAATTACCCTCTACCATTAATAATTCCAGTCCACTCCACAACCACATATCAGTAAATCATACATAAATAAATAAATTAAAATTGTAAACTCATTAAAATCATATTATATAAATTTTTAAGTTACCTTTTTTAACACTAATAATGTGACGAATGGAGTAATATAAAAAAATATTAATTCAAATATATTATAAAATAAGTAAAACAAACATATATTCAAATAAATTATAAAGTAAAAAATAAACATGTTTTATATAAGTATCCCAAAATTTTAGGACATGATACTTTATGTAGGGATAATTAGTATTAAATACAAGGATATATTAGGATTAAAAAATGTAGCTTAAGAATTTATATAATGTGGTTGTAATGAATTTATAATTTAAATTTATTTATTTATGTGTGATTTACTGATATATGGTTGTAGGTTGGATGAGAATTATTAGTGGTAATGTGTTTGAAAGTTTAATCTATTTATTTATTAATACGATATGATGGGGATATTTGGTACTTAATATTTAATTATTTTTAAAATGAAAATAAAAATATTGGAACAAGAAAAAAAGAAAGTAGAACATAAATAATGACGGAATGAGTATTATTTATTTTAATTAAATAAATAAAAAATAATTCAAAAAACTAAAATAGGCCACCAGAATGAGTCATTTCCACTTTTAGGCCATCGTAGCCCGAATTCCAGCCTAATGGCCTAAATTCAGGCCCGAAATCCTTCTAATGGCTCTTTTTCCTAAATCAAAATATCGTGGCCAAAAAGTGGAAATGACTCATTCTGGTGGCCTATTTTAATTATTACCTCTAAAATATATATTGGACATAATATATTATATAAAAGAATTTATAATATATACATTTAATATTTTTTTTATTTAACTTAAAAGGAAAAATTAATTACTAAATACAATGTTTTCACGTTGTTGCGCTAATGCGAAACTTTTCAAACGTTAATACGTGAAATCAGATTCTTTTCAAATTCTTAAGACCAAAATACGATATTTTTAGAATTGATGAGATTGAATTTGATATTTTAAAACGTAGAAGGGTGGAATTTTTAAACTAAATAAAGTTTAGATGTATTTTTTGTCAAATAAAATTCAAGGCATAAATCACCAAACTTGATAAGTTTAGGGTTATATTTTGGGATTAGTTCAAATAACAATTAATTAGTACTCTTTATTGATGTTTAATTGTTTATTTTATGCTATTTTTTGTGACAAATAAAATGGTAAATGATGTTTGATTGAATTCACATGTTTTGTACCATGTTTGAACATGTAGCATGCTCACCTAATATTAGAGTTTTTTTGGTAAAAATATTGCTACAACCAAACTATTTATTATTATCACAAATCTTTAAATATTGTGTATACTAAAATACTTCTAATATTCTTTTACAGTATAAATTATTTATAAAAAAATTGTATAACAATTTATTCCGAATTTCACATGTATTTTTATTTTATATTGAAATATATAAGGATTATTGGATATATATATATATATATATTTCTATTTTTATATTGAAATAGAAGAAGACTACTCCATCCGTTTTCTATAAATTGTAACAATTGGACATTTGATAATATTCACTCACGCACTTTGACTTTAAGTTTTATAATAGTTATATAAGTTAAAATATAACCAAGTAAGATCTTGTTAGATTTGGCTCGTCAAATAGTTTTTAAATATTAAAATTTTACAATTTTTACTTGTATCCAACTTGAATTATTAGTAATTTAAATTGTGCACTGCATTGCGTGATTCAGTGGAAGCCTGAGGCAAATTTAATTTATTAGACTTGTGGCCCCCCACTATAGCCCCGTGAATTTTCCCACAGACCCCGCTAAGACATCTAATGCCCCTGACATCTGAAGAAATAACACTGACCTGCATTTCCCCCTTCCCCTGCCTCTACTTTTATCTACTTCCCCCAATAAATAACCCTAACCAACATAATCCAATCCGTCCCAATACAATCGCTCCCGCCGCGCCTGAGTCCACAAAAGATCCGCCGATCCTTGTAAACACACCCAAACGGTAAGCGCTGCCTTATTATAACTAAATGTTTCCTCCTTGGAGTTTATTCCTTTCGCTTTGCTTTGGCTTTTACTTTGCTCTATCATTTCGGCATCTGATTCGGTCATTTTATATCTTCATTCTGATTCTGCTTTTAGTTCTTATCCCCTGTTATGATTCTAAATCCTTTGCCACATCAACGCAAACTTTTCGTTAAAGAAGCTTGTATATAGATGCCTTACAACTGTTTGCCAAAATGCTTCTACTACCCAGCGTTTCTGCTAAGTTCCAAATTATGCAAAAAAAAAAAAAAAATAGAGTGTGGAAGTATAAAACAATTAACTGAGGGTATATTAGTTCAGAGTAAATTGTTATACAACTATTTTTATAAATAATTTGTACTGTAAAAGAATATAAGGAGTATATTAGTATAAACAATAAGTAAAGATTTACGTAATCATAAATAGATTGGGATTGTAGCAATATTTTTACCCAAGAAAACTCTAATATTAAGTGATCATGTTGCATGTCCAAACAGGGTATAAAACGTGTTAATTCAATCAAACATCATTTATCATTTTATTTTTCGCAAATAATAGCCTAAAGTAAACAGTTAAACATAAAATATAACTATGAACCTATCAAGTTTGGCCATTTATAATCTTAATTTTTTTTGACAAAAATACACCTAAACTTTATTTATTTAAAATTTATACCCTTATACTTTTTAAAATATCAAATTACACCTCATCATTGCCTAAATTTAGGCCCGGAATTCCAGCCCAATGGCCTAAATTTAGGCCCGGAATCCTTCTAATGACTCATTTTCCTAAATCAAAATGTGGTGGCCCAAAAGTGGAAATGACTCCTTCTGGTGGCATATTTTAGTTATTATCTCTTATTATTATTATTATTATTATTACTACTACCCGGGTATTGCACGGGAAGTAAAATTTATATATTTTAAAAATTCAAATAGTATATTACATAATATATATGTGAGTGAGGTTGTTGAAATTGGGGAAGAAAAGTTGGATGAGGTGTTGAAAAAAGGGGGTGGGAAAGTGGGGGAAAATTAGACTATATTATTTTTATATATAATAATATAATATATAGATATATAGATATATAGATTAGTAGTAGTACTACTACAATTATTATTATTTTTAGTAAATATATAATTATATATTAATTTTCGGAGCAGTGACATATTTTTGCGAACGTGACATATCTATATATATATATATATAGATAAATAAATAAACATATATTTAATTGGGTATCGGGTAGGGTAATCGGGTAATATATGAAATCCATACGCTACCCGCATCCGATATGATTTATTTCGATTTCAGGTAATAACCTACCTGTTACCCGATTATTTCTACCATACCCGTGCCCGATACCCGATTACCCGAAGGGTTACCCGACCCTACGGGTAAAGTTGACATCCCTAATAATCAAATGGTATAAAAACTGAAAATGTATAAATAAATAATAAATTCAGGATTAAAATCTAAAATAAATAAAATAAAAAATGGAAAATAATAAAATCTAAAATAGATAAAATAAAGAATGCAAAGTAATATAATTCAAAATAGATAAAAATAAAATTTCAAATTTCAAATTTCAAACATTTTTTAAAATGAACATTGTGGGAATTTCATATAAATTGAAAATTACATATATTTTAAAAATTGAAAATATATAATGAATAAATAATTAAATGCAAAAATTTAAACTTAGTAAATTAAAAAATACAAAATTATAAAGATAAAATAAAAAATGAACAATTTCAATTTCAAAACTTTAAAATATATTTAAGAGTGAATGTTAATATAAATTAAAAATTCCATATATTTCAAACACATAAAATCTATAATGAATAAATAAATAAATGCGAAAAAAATAATAAATTAAAAAATATAAAAATCTATAAAAATTAAAAATTTAAAATGGAGACACCCGGTTAAATTTATGATGAGTTGTTTACTAATGATTTAATATATATATATATATATATATATATATAGATAATCTGTAAATTTAAAAAGAAAAGAAATGGAAATGGGCTTGGCCCGGACATTAAAATTCACGGGCCAAGCGTTAAAATACCTGGGCCAAGCATAAAAGAAAAAAATGGAAATGGGCTTGGCCCGGATAAATTAAGGCGCGGGCCAAGCAAAAGGACACGGGCCAAGCAAAAGGCACGGGCCAAGTTATCCATTTCTACTTGGCCCAGTCCTTCTACAGCTTGGCCCGGACGGGCCAAGCATAATTCTTCCGGGCCAAGCATTAAGTACCCGGGCCAAGCACAAAAGAAAAAAAATGGAAATGGGCTTGGCCCGAATAAATTAAGGCGCGGGCCAAGCAAAAAGACCCGGGCCAAGCAAAAGGCACGGGCCAAGTTATCCATTTCTACTTGGCCCGGTCCTTCTACAGCTTGGCCCGGGCGGGCCAAGCATAATTCTTCCGGGCCAAGCACCTCTAATCAAAAATAATTTGGATAAGCCTGGATTACACTTGGCCCGGGTATTTCTACTTGGCCCGGGCCGGGCCAAGCATCCGGGCCAAAGGGTTTTCAGTCTTTTCGGGTAAAAAACTAACTTCCGTAAAGCGGCGGGCAGAAAAGTCACTGAAAATTACTGACAGGCCACAGTGATCTTTCACCCATTGAATAATAAGTACACAGCACAGCAGACAACTGTATTGATGAGTCTTCAATTTAGGACAGGGGTCCCAGGTGTAAGTTCACGACAAAGTTACAAAGTCTGAAATTCAGTTCAGTGTACGAGTATGATCATTGACCCCTGACTACACTAGACGGCTACACCCGATGAAGCTAAAAGCATAATATACTCATTTTGGTATTTTACTCGAATATTCTTCATTGTGTTCGCGAATCGCAGGTATTCCCATTTCCAAAGCCTCTTGTACAGTTGTGCTAAAAACAATGAAAGATATGTACTTGTTTGGACATACAATTCGGCCAATCAAACTTATTCAGAGTAAGCATATCAAATTATTAATTAATAGAAACGCATAGTAAACGTATATGTTAATGGTAGCTGAGAATATAGTTGGAAAGAATCGATCTTTACCCAAACATTCCTCCAAAAATTAGGCCCATTTGTGCCTAAGAAGAGGAGGAGAAATTACCGGGCACATCTTCACGATTTCTTCCCATAAAACAACAGGGGGTTCTAATTTGGCTGGGTTCTTGTTTTTTTGCACCATAAAGTACAATCCAATTTCAGTAGCTTCTGACAAAAGCCATCCCGTGTTTGCATATATCGTCCGCTCCGATTCTTCCGAAGAACAAAGTATTCGGAATCAATAAAAAATGGACGGCGATGCCTTCACCAATCTCCCAAAAGATGTAATCCTCCAAATCCTCCAAAAGCTCCCCACAGGAGCCCTTCTTCAACTCAGGTGTGTGGCCAAATTATTCATCTCGTTGATTTCCCTCCCTCACTTCATTAAACTCCACCTCTCCTCCTCCATAGCCACCCATCACTTTCGCCTCGTCTACTTCGAATCCGCTGACTACTTAAAAACATGCTTTTCCTTCCACGTCGACGAAACCCTTTCCTTGTGCAAAATTCTTGATACTCCATTTAAGAGTGTCAATGGTTACTTGAGGCTTGTGGGTTGTAGCGGGGGGGTTGTATGCTTATATGATACAAACTATTATACTTTTGTGGGTAAGCTGATACTGTGGAATCCCTTTATTGGGAAGTTCAAACTCCTTCCTTGCCTGAATGGGTTGAATCATCTCAGAATCAATTTTTCTCATGCAGTCGTGGGGTTTGGGTTCGATCACAGGGTTGTTGATTTTAAAGTTGTAAAAATTCTATTTGATTGTGATGATAATCAACCAAAGGCCTTTGTTTATGGTGTAAATATCGGCCTTTGGAAGAGTGTGGACCAGGTTGTTCCTTGTTTCATGCCCAGGACTTGGTCCAGTAGTGTGTTTGTGAATGGGGTCGTGCACTGGTTGGTTTATAAGCAGCCCCAATTTCATGGTCACCCTAATTGCATCATGGGGTTTCACTTGGGTGAGGAAACGTTTAGATTGATGGATCTACCCCAAAACCTTGATCCCAACATTAAGGAATTCCGATTGTCTCCCGTGGTTGGGGAGACATCAGTGGTCCTGTTTGTGTGTAAGCTCAGAAATGGTGGAGAGATATGGGATGCTTGGTTGATGAGTGATTATGGCATGGACAACACTTGGGTGAGAACGCATACTATTGTCCTGGACCAGATTTTATTCCCCTTGAAGATTGTGAGCAATGAAAAGGTTTTAGCTGCAATGAGAGATGGGAAATTGGCTTTGATTGATGTTGAAAAGGAGGAAATTAAGGATCTTGGAGTTTGTGGTTTATCGCAAACCTTCTACACTTCAAATTATGCACCAAGCTTGGCATTGCTTGATGTAGGGGAGAAACTGATCATGTAGGATGATCTGCAATCTGCAACAAAAATGTATGATGAATTGATGATTGATGATGAAAAGTAGGCAGGACTGCATTGCCTTCCTTTCAATTTCTTGGTAGTTGATGTTTATATAGCTATTGATTTCCTTTTTTGCCTCGTCGATGGTACATTGGAAACATATTTATGGTATATGTGTTTTCGTCAGTTCCATAGCCTTGTGCACGGCTAGTTCTTGGGTATAGACTTACTGAAAGTTTGTTTCTGTCGCAATACATTTAACCTAGCTCTTATGTTTTTTGGGTTATCTTGCTCTTGAGATTGTTTCTGCTCCTTAATTGTTATTCTGGAAACATGTGATTTGTGCATTGTAAGAATCTCATGAATGGTATGTAGACTTTGGCCCTTGGGATCTTTGTGAAACAGAAGGCATCTGTTTGTCAATGTTGTGCTCCACATAGTAAGATGAAGATTTAACCATCGAACATGAGATGAGTTGATGTTTGATCTGGATTCCCCAAGAAACAGAACAGTATACAGATATGTGTAAATGGCAGAACACTGGGTACTCCAGGAAAACTTGCGTGTGGCTCCGTTACACAGGATTATCAGGGAAAGTGGCTGGTTGGTTTGTCGCCAAATGTTGGGTTTGGGGTTGGTTGTTGGTGTTAGTTATATTGACAGCAGAATTAGGGCCGGGTATAATATGGCTTGTCTGGGAAATTAACTGAGGTTTTCAGAAGGCTCCTCTATAAAGCGACTCTCAGTTGGCAATTGGGTTGGTTAACATCGTCCACAGCTCCTACTAATCTGGCTCTGGCGCTGGATGAGCACATCTCTCCCATGGTCGTCAGATTGAGCATTGCAAGTTTGAGCATATTTCTCAACCAAATTCCGTTGTTGTTAGGAAAGCACATCATGGACAGAGACTGCAACTGGGGCTCTATACTTTTGACACCTGCTTGCCTGGATATCATGACACCAAATGCTTGACACTGTGGGGGCATGACTTGGAGAACTATCTGGAGGCAAGCTTAGCTTGGGCCTGGTGTGTTGAATTTTTTTTATTTTTTATTTTTCCCCGTGTTTTCTAATTTTTTCTTTCTTACTGAGTCCACAGATGCCTAGATCACTGTCCGTCGCTTGGAAACCATCAGGTTCTGAAGCAGCATATGACTGTATCCAGTTGAGGCCGCAGCCAGTGATGTGAAGCTGCCCTTGCTTGTCTGTTATGACATATGAAGGTTCTTAAAGGATACTGCCAATTCAATCTATTCCACACATTAGAGAAAATATATAATACTGTATAACTTAGCATGAATACTTCAATGTGACAAAGTGGAATGATCTTGTACACGGAATAAGGAAGGATCCTATTTTGGACTTATCCGACCAAAACTGATGCATGGTAAGCTATATATGATATATCTATCTCTTAAGCTATCTATGACCAGAAAGTTGTTTTTGTTGTCTGTTTTTAACTTGAAAAATGTTGCATAATGGCCTGGAATAACTAGGGTATTCCAGGAATTCTTGTCCAAGTAATAATAATGAGCTGAGTGATTTAGCTGAAGCTTATTAATGATAAGGCTAAGCTATATACTTCACCCTGACTTTGTTTGGTTCTTTGTGTTAATATGGCAATGTTGGGAATAGCTGTGTGGAAGGAGAGCATATATTAGTGCCGCGTCCGGTGGTTCAATCTGAGGAAAGGAAAACTGTGTAATGGACAGCAATGTATACCACAAGAAGCCATCTTCCAAATTCCTCAAAAGCTGCCCACCAAGGACCTTTACCCAGCTCCATTGTGTTGCTAAATCAATTATTCCGTTGATTCCCTACACCCCACTTCACCGAACATCACCTCTCCTCCTCCATTGCTGGCTGCTGGCCACACCCACCACCCTGTCTGCTACGACACCACTGACAACAGAAGTTCTCTTTTCACAATGAAAAACCTTTTTTTCTGTGTGAAATTCTTAGGACTTCATTATATTCAAGAGTTGTTAATAGCTGTTTATGTCTTTTAGATTGTAGCAGAGGGATTTTCGTGCATGTGTTGGTTGGACACAAACCACTTTTCTACTACAGGTACTGTATTATTGTGGAACCTCTATTTTGGTAAGAGTTCAAAATTATAACTTGTTGCAGAAGAGTGAATTGCTTTGGGAATGTATCCCATGTGGTTGTTGGGTTCAAGAACTAGGGTTGATTGATGTTGAGTAGGAGGAAATCTAGGATCTTGGCGTTTCTGGCTTGCCAAAAAAAAAAACCCTTCTACTCTGCCGGTTATGCGCCGAGCTAGGCATGGCTTGATCTCGGCCAGGCAGAAACTCATCAGTATTTAAGGCAAGGCAAGCAAAGCCTTCACAATCCCTAAAGCTTACCTTCTTATTGTACTGGATAATTTTGATCCCTTAACGTTTTATTTGGATCAGATTATTATAAGAAGATTGGGATATGTGGATGAATGTAAAAAGGAATATAATGCATATTTGAAATATTGCTTGGGAAATTTGAAATACAAGAGATCAGGGAAATTGGAAGGAAATTTGAAAGGATGGATTAAGAGGAAAGAATCCATCAACTTTCCTTGGTCCACTAGTTTAAATTCCAACTTGTTGTTTAAATAATTTGTAGCATGTCAATAATTAAAAAAAAAAAAAAACATTTTATATTCTCATATAGGTGTAACGTGGAACAAGTCTTACATATTCTCATAAAAGTATATAGTAGTAAGAAGCCAAGGCAAAGGCATCCACAGACCTCATGTGTGGGTGTGGTTCATTTGGATGAGAATATAGTATGAGATAGAGATACAGAAGAACGATTTTAGGTAATTTGTTCTTGCAAATGCATTATTAAGATTGTGAATATGAAGAAGCCAATGCTATTTATTTAATCTCGTGAGTTTATTTACTGTTCTTTTCTGCCTTTGAAAATCATTTGGAGGACCACCTACTAGGCTTGTTTTTGTTGTCCACATACAATCATATCCTGCCTGCTGGCTCTGCTTTGAGGGAGACATGAATATGATTGAGTACTGCTTCAACTTGTTCTTCTGCTTTTTCATTGTTTTGGACCTGGTCAGGTCTTGGTTGTAGTATGTTTTAAATACGTTTGATTTTGAGAACCCAAATTCTAAGCCCAAAGGTGGGATACGCGTTTTTGCTGTTGTCGTTTTCATGAATGGGTGATAATATATAGTACGACAAATGATATGTAATGTAAACTACATTTTGCCAATGGTAATAATAATATCTTTGCTTTGTTTGATCATCACAATTCAGGTAAGGAGAGTTTTAGAATTTTGGTTGGAGGCTGGGATGATGTATGATGTATGATGTATGATGATTGATGGCCATTGCCACATTGAGTCATTGACATACTCCATATATGTATGGAATTGGATTCAATTGTTGAAATATACTGTAGTTTATTAATTTCAGTTAGTGGCCCACACGCCTAAGGATCATTATTGATTCATCATTAATTCACTTGTTTGTCCTCATCTAGACATTTTTTCCTAGATAGAGTAAGCTTGTAATTGTTGCACGAGGAATCGCATTCACACTTCCAATTTCATCTCATATAGTAGAAGTAGTATTCACATCCCATCTCAGCTACTACTACTTATAACAACAACGAACCCACTCTAAGGCTCAAGCCCCACCCATTTTATATTTACTCAAAACCCAGAGAAAATGAATTTAAAAAAAAAAAAAAAAAAAAAAAGAGAGCAAGAATTAGATAAGGGTCACTCAGACCCTATTCATCTGTTCCAGAGATGAACCAATTAAATAAGTGGATGTGACTGAATTTTTTATCCAGGATGGATTGTTTTGTCAAAGTTATTATGCTGTATTTTCTTTAATGTTTCTTTTTATAATTATTTTTGAATTTAAAAAAAAATGGTATACATGAATGACATGTAAACTTCATATAGAAAAAGCATATCAAAAATTCGAAGCGGTTTTTGAATTTTTCAAGTAGGAGTAATTCTTTAATAAAAATAATACTTATACTTGATGTACTATAACCAGAAAACCTCATCCAATCTCACAATAAGTGACTAACGGACAAAGGGAGTGACGAATGAGGATTGATGTCTCCAGGACGCGTAAAGGAGGACATGTCTGTGTTTGTGGCCTTTTTCTAAAATTACGCGTCAAATAGGAAGGAGTGAGTACTATGTACTAATAATCTTGAAAAGTTGCAATATTTGTGTTTTTACATAATTCAATACATATTTTTAATACTTAATATCTCAATTTGTATAAAATTAAAAATTATAAAATTTTAATATTCTAAAACTACCTGATATTATAAGATAAATCTAACAAGATCTCACTTGACTATATTTTAATACTTAATCCGTATTCAAATAATTCTAACATTTCATTTTTTCACGCAATCCAGTATACATTTTTAAAGAGTAATATCTCAAATTTTATAAAATAAAAAATTATAAAAATTTAATATTAGAAAACTATGTGATTAGACGAATCTAATAAGATCTCACTTGACTATGTTTTATCTTATGTAACTGTGTTAAAAAAGTCGAATCAAAATTACTCAATGAATAGTGTTTACTATGCTAGTGTTAATATCTTTCAAATACGGAGGGAGTATTACTATTACTATGTTGAAAAATTGAATCAAATGCATATAATAAATGGTACTATAAACTATTCACACGTTTCAATTTATAACAAATAGAGGGAGTACAAATCGATATGATAATAATGGTTTCTTGCCATATGCCAAATATGTACAAAATAAAATTCAGGCCACGTGGCATGGGGTGACGGGTGGCCACCTTCTATTGGTTCCTACTACTTCATACTCATCATCCATCTACTTGTACTACTACTATATGAATGAATAATATGCCTTACCATTTCGCACGCATAAATAATGAATCTACCACTACACTTTACTACAATTCAGGTGTGTGATATCATCTTTTCCCTTTTTGCCTCCCTTTATATGTATATTTTATATATTAAATAAATCAATGTATACATATAAACACACAGACACACACGAGCTCGACCACATGACATACCATCGTGGCCCATCTTCCCATTGTAACAAGAAATCCCACACGATCAAAATAGTAGTAGTATTACGGTATTTAAATCATTATTTATATCTATTAATTTGAACTAATCGAAGTGATTTTTTTTTTCCTGGAGGATATGAAGCCAGAGAAAATGTGATAAGAGCTCATGCCACACAAATTATAAAGAATAAATAAAAGGGATATGGGGCCGAATGGGGAAACAAACCCCCAACACTAAGATAGTAGGATTGGAAGACATCAACTTAGCCGCTTGGACATATACCACCAATAATTTCAGTGAAATAACAATAAAAAATGAATGGGAATATATAAAGTAAATGGAGAAATTAGTGGAAAATCTACCAAATTTACTCGTAAATTATTAAAACCACAACCGCATTATTGAAGCTTTCGTGGACCTTTTGTTGAATGCTTGAATTTCCAAGGGGTGGCATCGGTCATTTAAATTATAAAATGTACGTGTATGACATAAAATAAAGTTGTAGTTATAAAAATTAACTAGCTCCCAGAAATCTAGCCTGAGCCTCTTTCAAGAATACTCCAAGAAATCTCCTTCCTCCCTCAAGTTTTCCGACGGTGACCTGCACCATGGGGGACACTGAAATGTCCGACCACGGTGGTATTCCACCAGATTCTGCAGATGAACGGGCGTCTAAGCGTCCGCGGCCTCTCTATAGTGATGTAGCAAAGCGCAGAGATGGATTTATTCACGTACCTACCGAGGATCTCACCCAAGATTTCACTGCCGATGATGAAGACATCATTCAATCTACATTTAACGGCATTCCTCGCTTCCAATGTTCTGAAGCATTCAAAAGGGCCCTCCTCCATCCGTGGAAACATGCCGTTGTCATCAAGGTTGTGGGGCGCAGTGTATCATATCGAGTTTTAAAGGCTCGGTTGGACAAAATATGGCCGGCCTCGGCAACGTTATCCCTAATCGACGTGGATAACGGATACTACATACTGCGTTTCCTTAAAGAAGATGATGCACTCCTCGCTCTAACAGGTGGCCCTTGGATGGTTTCAGGCCATTACCTTCATGTTCAACCATGGCATGAGAAGTTTGATCCGGCGAAGAACGAGATAAAAACCATGGTTGCTTGGATCCGTATTCCGAGTATTCCTATGCATCTTTATAATAGACAATACTTACTTCGGGCGGCTTCGGCAGTGGGCACGGTTTTAAGCATTGATTTCAATACGGATACCACTGCAAGAGGTCGCTTTGCCCGCATCGCCGTCAAGATCGATCTAGATCAGCCTCTCACTTCCCATGTTATGCTCGAGGATGAAGTGTTTAATGTAGAATATGAAAATATCAAACTTATCTGCTTTACTTGTGGCAGGTATGGCCATGGAACTAATTCTTGCACTGTTCCGAAATCTGATCCCCCTCCAGAGGCTAAAGATAAGCAGGACCATGTTTCTGATAAAAACCAAGAAGAAAAGACTGGATTTGGACCTTGGATGATGGTCCAATCTAGGAGAAGGCCACGTCCGCTAGTTGGATCTATTTCCAATGTTAGAAATCCTAATTCTAATCGCTTCGATGTGCTGGTGGATGATTATGAAGTGCTTGCTGATTCCCTCCCCGAGTCCGCTCCATCGACTAGGACTGCACCACAGATCACTCGTCCTCCGCCTGTGCAGCCAAAATCTTTGCCCATATCTAAAAACCCTAACCACTGTTCCATTGATCCCAACCCTAATTCATCTGCATCTCTCCCCAGTTCTACCTCTCAACGATCCACTCGTAGGTCTCCCTCACGTTCCAGATCACGTTCGCCGCCAGGTTTCATAAATTCTGATCTGTCGCCATCCTGGAAGCGACAACAGTCAGGCGCCTGGACAAAATCAATTCCATCTTCTCTCCCTCCTGAACGTCGTTCGGTTGTCTCGGTCATTGATCCTTCTACTCATACCAGTACGAAGTTCAAAAATAAGGAAGGATCTATGGGTGGCCGGCCTCCGGACGCCTCTAGCAACCACCATGCGATTACCCATGGACGCGCGGTTTCATTACCATTGCCTGAGCCTGATCGGCCAGACCATATGCTATCTTAGTTTTTCTTTAGTGCATCTATCTCTTTTCTTTTTTCCTATATTTTTCTATGCCTTTAAAGCTGTTATGTTGGAATGTACAGGGAGCAGGATCTTCTTCATTTCGAAGGGAGTTTAATGACCTGACTTCAAGTAAGCATGTGGATTTCGTTGCCATTTTCGAACCTCGGATCAGTGGAGATAGAGCCGATAAGTTCATTCACAGATGTGGATTCTCTTATTCTTTTCGTGTGGAAGCTTTGGGTTTCTCGGGTGGCATTTGGATTTTATGGAAAAACCATGTTATTGTTGACATTTTGGAGGTTCATTCTCAGTTTATTGACTGTTTAATTAGAGACTCTAATGGTGATTTTTTTGTCACTATGGTGTATGCAGCCCCTAATAGGTATAGGCGTTCCTATCTATGGCCTGAATTGATCAGGATTGGCAGAAATAGAACTCAACCGTGGCTTGTAGGCGGTGATCTTAATTGCATAGCAAGGTATGAGGAAGCCAGAGGAGGTTCTGTGTCTCATTTATCTTGTTCTGAACTTCGGGATTGGATGAACACAGCTGCCCTTTCTGAACTCAAAACTTTTGGCAACCGTTTTACTTGGGCCAGAGGTTCACTGAGACGTCGTCTCGATAGGCTTATTGGTAATGAGGCTTGGCATGATAATTTTGCTGAATGCACCACTGAAATTCTTCCTAGGGTCCAATTAGATCATTCACCTCTCTTCTTGAATATTAAAAATGCTGGTAGTCTTACAAACGACTCTTCTTCTAAGATCTTCCGATACAAGGCGGCTTGGCAGAGCTATCCTAGTTTCCGTAAACTAGTTGCTTCAACTTGGATGGCGCACACTCATTTTAATCTGATTATTCAGGATTTTCAACAGAAGGCAACCACTTGGAATGATCAAGTATTCAATTCTTTGGCTAAGAGGAAATCTAAAATTCGAGCCCGATTAAAAGGCATCGAACGTGATTTGGACTGGTCGGATAATGCTTTTTCTAGACGCCTTCATTCTCAACTGAGTACTGAGCTTGGACAGATTCTGGAAAAAGAGGAGATTAGTTGGATCCAAAGAAGCACCAGAAATTGGTCTTTGGCAGGAGACCAAAATACGAGTTTCTATCATTCCTTTGTTAAAGCTAGGAAAAGGAAGAAGACTTTTACAATCCTCAATGATGCTCTTGGAAATACTTTTTCGGGCGAGGATTCTGTCCAGAATATGGTTATCAATTTTTTCGCTCATCTCTATCAGGATGTCAATATTATTCCCCAGCCTCCTCCTGTGGCCTTTGGATCCCTCCCTATTCTTTCTAATTCTGATGTTGATGTCATGGAACTTCCTCCTACAAAGCATGAAGTCTGGCTAGCTATCAAGAATATGGATCCTCTTAAAGCCCCTGGACCGGATGGCCTTCACGCTTTCTTTTATCAACAAAATTGGCCTCTTGTTGGTGATATTGTATTCAAGTTTATCCTGAAGTGTTTCCAAGATCCCAGCAATGTGAGCTCTATCAATCAAACGGCCTTAGTTCTTATTCCAAAAGTTACTAATCCTACTTCTGTCACGCAGCTCCGTCCTATTAGCCTATGCAATGTGATTTATAAGGTGATCACTAAGGTACTTGTGAACCGCATGTCCCAATTTCTCCCAAGATTGGTCAACCAGGGCCAATCTAGTTTTGTTAAGGGCCGTGTGATTCAAGACAATATTATTCTTTGCCATGAGCTTACTCATTATCTGACTACTTCAACAGCACAGCCTGGTTATATGCTCCTCAAGCTTGATCTAGAGAAAGCATATGATAAATTAAATTGGGAGTTCATTTCTGATACCCTCCTTTTGTTTGGATTTCCTACTTCCTGTATTAGTTTACTTATGAGTTGCATTAGCTCTTCATCTATGCAGGTTTACTGGAATGGTAAAGCTACTAGATCCTTCAAGCCTTCTCGTGGAATTCGTCAAGGTGATCCTGTGTCACCTTACATTTTTATCCTTTGTATGGAACGATTGGGAGCTATGATTAACCAAGCCGTTGATGATGGTCGATGGCTGCCTCCTAGTTGGGACAAGGGGCGCCTCAAAATTCCTTATTTGTTCTTTGCGGATGATATTTTACTTGCTGCCAAAGCTTCTGTTAGCCAAGCTAATCACATTAGAGATATATTAAATCACTTCAGCCATCTTTCTGGTTTAGTAGTTAGTTTATCAAAATCTCAAGTTCTTTTTGGCAAATCTGTTCATCGTGATACTAGAAGGAATATTTTGAATATTTTAGATTTTAAATGTGTTCATACTCTTGGTCATTATCTTGGTGTTCCTATGACAGTAGGGAGAGCTTCTTATTCTGATTTTGGTTTCCTTGTTGATAAAGTTAAGAACAAGCTTAATGGTTGGTCTCAACATCATCTTAGCTTAGCTGGTAGGCTAACTCTTATCAAATCAGTTCTCTTTCCTGTTAGTACGTACATTATGCAGGTTACTCTCCTTCCAAAGAAAATTCTTAGTGAACTGGAGAAATTGTGCCGTGACTTTCTTTGGGGTTCTTCCAATACCCACCGGAAAGTTCATCTTCTTGCCTGGGATAAAGTCACTACACCCACTGAACAAGGTGGTCTGGGAATCTGTAAACTCAAAGACTTTAATGAAGTGCTCCTCTTGAAGAATTGGTGGAGCCTCCTTACTAGAGATGTTCTTTGGACTAGACTTCTGAAGAAACGCTATGGTTGGAAAGCTCGCAGATTTACTCATCGCCCCCAATCTCTCTCTCGCTTTGCTAAGGATCTCTATTCTACCTGCAATACTTTTCATTCCATGCTTGGGATGAAACTTGGGAATGGTAAGTCATCCTTATTCTGGATTGATAAATGGACTAAACATGGTTTCCCTTTGCAGGAGCTGGCTAGTCATCCCATCTCGAATGATGATTTATACCGTACTGTGGCGTCTTATTCTTTGGCCTCCTCCTGGAATATGGTTGAACTTGATCAGACCCTCTCAAACGAAGGCCTCCAAGTGCTTTTGCAGGAACCACCTCCTTGCAGCCCTGATGCAGATGATAGGCCTTTTTGGATACCTGCTACTAACGGTATATTTTCTGTTAGTAGCACGATGAGGAAGCTCCGAACCCCTCCATCCAGTTTTAATTCTAGTTTCTGGAAAATGATTTGGAGATGGCCTGCTCCTTTCCGTACTCGCATGTTTCTTTGGCTTGCTTCCCATAATATTCTCCTTACGGGCTTGGAGAGACAAAAGCGGCATATCTCTGTTGATGGCTCATGCTGGAAGTGTGGTGCTGTTGAAAGCAACCTTCATGCCCTTAGAGATTGCCCGTGTTCTAATGCGATATGGATTCGGTTAGGTTTTTCATCCTTCAATAATTTTTGGTCCTATGATATTCTTGATTGGATTTCTTCCATGCAGTGTAAGACTGTTGGGGACAAGGTAGCAGCTACATTTGCTTTTGGCATTTGGCTAATATGGAAGCATCGATGCCTCGAGTTATATGGTAGTGAATCTGTCTTTTGGCCCAACCTCCATGCTATAATCAGACGGCGCACAGATGAGTACCTGGCTGCTAGGAAGGAACTCCAATTCTTTGGTGTTAAGGCATGGAGCTGTAGCAGGGCCAGATGGGAGAGACCTCCAAGACACTGGATCAAGGCCAATTGCGATGGAAGTTTCAAGAGGAATAAGAGCTTTTCTGGGGGAATTCTTCGTGATGAGCATGGTGCTTGGCTGGGTGGCGTTCGATCAAAGAATACTTTCCCTGATGTTCTTCATGCTGAAGTTTGGGCGATTATCATCACATTACAGTTAGCTTGGTCATTGGGCATACGCCATCTGGAGGTGGAATCAGACAGCCTTGAGGCGATTTCTCTTCTTCAGACTGAAGATGCTTATTCTGGTGCTACTCATCGCCTGATATCGCAAGTTAGATCCATGGTCTCTTGGGAGTGGAATGTTCGATTTTCTTCGGTTCCCCGTGAATGTAATGTTTCGGCAGATTGTTTCTTAAAAGGGCGTCCGTGGATTGAAAATGTTCAACACTTTGTCCGTCCTCCGGACTTCATGCTTGATGTTCTCAATTCTGACCGGTTAGGTCTGTACCATACGATGCAAATTTTGCAATAAAACGGCCTCGGCCCTCCTTTTTTCCCGAAAAAAAAAAAAGTTGTAGTTAAAAAATGCACTGATCATCCTTATTGTTTTAATTTCAATATTTTGAATATACTAATTATAACACTATTATCTTTATTTATATAATTTTAGAATACTATTTATTACACTATATTCTTTAATTTCATGATTTGTTTAGTTAAGTGAATAATCTTAATACGTAAACTTTTTTAAATGAATAGTTGAGCTAGCGAGTATTACGTGGATCATGAGGTCATCCAAGCTTACGTAGGCATAGAGGCACTGTATTCATTTCATTCTTTTGTCCGTCTCCAACCCTCACCCTTACAAAATTCATTACTAGCATTTTTTATTTTTTTTTCTTATTAAAAAAATGTGAACAAGCAAGAATAATCAATGATCAATCCCATATGTCGTTTTTAGTATTTATTTTTCTTTCGTAGTAATATCTTTTAAACGCGGAAGGAAACCAGCAGGAAATTTCTTGGCATCCCACCCCTTTCTTCCCTTCCCTTGACTTTCTTGCGATGAATTCTTCCTTTTCAATTTTCATAGAAACTTCTATCCCATTTCCAAAAAAATAAAAATGAATCTCCTTCTAATCATACCCCTCATCCGATCAACACACTAGTAACACAGCCCATTACTTTTCAACTCTGTCCGTACCTGAAATTTCCAAGAAATGCAATTCCTACAATCCTACCCTACTCTGCTTTGACACCATCAATTTGGGCATATCCAATCTTGCATAATAATTAAATGTTTTTAGTAGTCAGTAGCACTGGTAATTAATACTGATGAGGGAGAAATCTACACTGAATTGAGACTGGGAGTGAGTGAGACTTTGTGATTTACCATACACTGCGACTGTTGTGGACATTCTGAGTCTTGAAACAGTGGTCAGCAAAGCAAATTTGCACTCAATTCTTGTGTGCATGTCATACCAATTAGTACAGATTACTACTAGTAGTACTAAAATTAGTGCAGAAAGGATATTTAAGATTATTCAATTTCTTCATTTCTTGTTGTGATGGAAATTAATAATATTGGTAACAAGAGAAAATAATTTGAAGTCAAAAATGCCCTCGGGTCTCATGACATTTCCTCTTTCACTCTTGTTTTCTTGTTTCTAACTCTTTATCGCTCCTCTCTGCTCCATTTTACACGCCCTTTATTCGCCTATAAAACCATACTCCCCTTTTGTATTTTCCTTACCTGCCTGCCCACTTCAATTTCCATTTCCCACTTCAAACATACATAAAAATATTTCCTTGATCAAATCATGCTTGTTAAGAATGTCCTGACTCAGAGCATCTGTTGTGTCTCTTCTGCATTCTCTATTTCTTCTGACATCATCTTCGTTTCACTCCACAGTTTGTGTGACTAAACCTAAATACTCATTGCTTAAGGAGCTAAGAAATCAGTCATCTTTTATCTCTTCCTTTGGAAAATTTTTGAGATGGAGAACAAATCTGGAGCTTTGGACAAGAAGAAGAATGTGGTGAGCGTGCTGACTCAAGGGAAAGAGCTGGCAACCGAATTGCGGAAGCATCTCCACCCCTGCCCCAATTCGACTCTACAGACCTGTGATTCACTGCTGGAGAGAATCCTTTCTTCCTATGACAAGGCACTCGGTCTCCTCGACTGCATCTCTCTACTTCAAAGTGGTGCGGCTGCGGCTGCGGCTGCGCCGGCCCTTTCGCAGGCGCTAATTGCGGTTACACCTATGATGGATTCGCCATGTTCCATTGAGGTCAGTCCTAGAAGTGAAGGCTTCGGGTCTGACCAGGATTCCACGGATCGAGCCCATAAACTCAACCCTTCCAAGAAAAGGTAGCTCCTTTTTTAGGATTCGATCATCATCATCATTCGTGTAATATTCTTTTTGTCTTTTTGGCTAAAAATCTCCTTTGGGGTATTTGTTATTCTTGCAGAAAGACGATGCCCAAATGGAGCGAAGAGGTGAGGGTGCGCACCGGGACGACTGGGTCCAAAGGTCACCTTGAAGACGGATACCAATGGAGGAAATATGGGCAGAAAGATATCTTGGGGTCCAATTTCCCAAGGTCAGTGAGCCCTAGGGATTCATCAATCCTGTCTTCATTATTAAGTACTACTACTACTTCTCTGACTTGTTAAGGATTCCGTTTGGTTCTGTCATGTCTATATTCATCCTTCGTTTGGAAACTTTATAAGCTGAAAGTCGCATGTACAAACTTCATTAAAAATTGAATCTTTATGACTTTGTTGCATGTTACAACTGATTAGAAAAGCCCACTTTGTAGTAATGATTAACGATGCAGAGAAAAATCAATGAGTCTGGCATACCATTTGTCCAAACCACTTTTGTCTAATTAACCCTCCTCTAGAAGTGGCCCCAATTACCTTTTCCACATGTAGTGGTTCTCCAGTTGTCGTTTGTTTTATACTACTATTATTACAAAGGTTGAGACGATTATGCACGAAATATCTAAACCTGTGTTATATGCGGATTGCAGGGCTTATTACCGATGCACACATCGCAACACACAGGGATGTCTGGCCACGAAACAAGTGCAGCAAGCAGATGAAGACCCTTCAGTCTGTGTGGTGGTGTACAAAGGGAAGCACAGCTGCATCCATCACAAGAAAGAAAACGTTATCTTTCCCAAGAAAGAAGAGGATAATGATTACCAAGAAACGGTGATCGCCAGCCCCAAACAAGAAGCTCAAGATTTGAACACCAAGGAACATCATTTTTCCTGCTTTTCCATCCCTTCCACACCAACTGATGTCGATCCATTGTTGTATGAAAACATAGATACCAATTTTCTTTCAGAGCAGAGCAGATTAATAGAGACGAGCTGCTGCTCGCCTCATCATCAGTTTCTGTCTCCCACAACAGCAGAGTCACAACAATGCCCCATTGATGATTTTGTATTGGGTCACCACACTGGTCCAGTTTTCTCAGAGGTGATCTCATTTCCAGGTTCGGGTCTCAGTATGCAGATCTCAGACCTGGATTCCTTTCATGAGATGAGTTTCGACATCGATTACTGGAAGTAATCACGGATCAGAGTACATAAAAATGTGTTCTTTCGCTAATCTATGTAAACACTTAGTCGTTCGTAGGCGCCGCCGCAGGAATAGGAAACATGTTGATGCTTGCGGCTGGTGTTGAGTTTTTCAGGGCAGCCCAGATCGAGCAGGTCCCGGTGGATGACAGAAAAGCCAACTTGGGAGAGTTTTACTACATAACTACTAGTACATTTGAGCTGTGAGTAACCAACTTTATACCCCCTTTTTGTCTCTTTAGTTGGTTTAATTGTTTCTAGGATTATCTTCCCAGTTGTAACTCTTGTACGTACTATTACAAACTTTGGTTTATTTTCTAATAGTATTCCTCCAATGTGCAAAATAAAATTGAGAAACAAAAGACTAAAGAAAAAATTATATCGATATGATGAAACAAAAACAATGAAAATAACTGAATGTTCTGCAAATTGCAAAAATAATCAAATATATCATAGTATAAAAGAAAATTTAATTATTTTTTTAACAGAGTTTGGGTTTGCTATCTACTAAAATTTAAAATTCTTCCAAAACGACAACATCCATCCTTAAACTAAAGGTACATACTATATAAGAACAAAACTTTTCTGACAAATTAATATCTTATCATAGTTGCAACTTGCAAACTTGAGTTTAAGGAATTTGTTCTAATTTAGTATTAAATTGATGAATTATGGAAAGTAATCAACGTCTAACCAGTTACCACCTATAGAAATAACATAAATATCATCACACCATCATATAGTAAAACTTTTGAATAAAACCGCCAAATTATTCCAAGAGTTTCATCATTCCCATTAAACAAGTGACCATAGCTTGGTCAGTTCAGAAGTCCTGTTGCCACTCCACCAGAAGATTTCCAATTCCTACCAAATGTGGATGTAAAACAGAACAAAATACGGCGGCTTTCAGAGCAATCCGATTACTACATAGAAGCAATACATTTAAATGATTGTACCAAGTCTCTTGGCGCAAACAATACTATCTTTAATTGTTTTCTCAGCATCAAACTTGTACTGAAATCCCAGATCCTCCAGCCTTCTTGAGCCCCACTTAATTTCCCTCTTTGTATCTTCAATAAACCTGAAAAAAAAATTAAAAATCAGTAACAAAGCATACTCGGACATCAAGTTCTGAAGTTGTCCAAACAACATAACAAGTAAGTTCACCTTTCAGGGATGCTTATGCCTTGTCCACTCTCTAGAATGACAGAAGCTATCTCTGCTGATTTCAGATAACCATTGGCACATATGTACCTGCCATTAATCCGCGGGTTCTCTATCGCGAAGACGTGCGCTTCAGCCATATCCTGTATGTGAACAATTGGCACTTTACCCATCGTTTCCTCCAAAGCCGTAAGATTCTTGTAACAAAACTCATCCTGCGTCGCCTGTGATATTAACACCAACATGCTGTCCCCTGGTTTGGACTGAACCGTGTCGCCTCCCACGAGCCCAAGTGCAAGGCTCACCACTCGTATGCCTTTCCCATTATAGCTCAGCACATGCTTCTCGGACAGTGTCTTGGAATGCACATAATCCTGCCGGGAAATAAATAAGCATATATGTTAATTGCATTAATCGGACAACCAAAAAAATTGGGCAATTCATGGACTCTCAAGTCCATCAGGACATACGGTGATCACGCCGTATTCACGGTTGAGAGGCGTCCAACAGGTTTCGTCCATGGAATCCTTGTACACTCCATGTGCACCGCCGTCAAGCTCCTCCTCCTCCAATAAAGGTGCAGCGGACAACACTGTGGCAGCATAGATCAGTTTCGTCACCGTGGTGGATTTCAAGCAGCTTTCCATTATTATCCTCAGCCCATCGACTGCTGCCTCGCTTGTATTCTTGTACTGTCCAAAAATTTCCAGTCAACCAAACAATCAGGTTTGTGAATCTGTTGGATACCATAATGACTGATGATAACAGAGTAGAGAGTAGTCCTAAGAACCGAATTGATAAAGCGCCAGCCAGCAGTTCCAAACGTATGTATAGTTAGTAGCGGTACAAAAACGGAATTCGGAACTCCAAATTTGAAAATTAGGTGCCGATTTTTTAATTACCTGAGTAGAATGGGCGTAGTGTTGTAAGGGAGTGGCCATATGAACCACAACTTGACAACCTTGAATGGCAGCATGAAATTCATCGGGCTTGTATATGTCGGCTTCAAATAGCTTCAACCTCGTCCCGCTGGGATCCAGGTTCTCCAACAGTCCCACCTTTGAGCGATCACCTGCAACAAGGTCCACCCATCCCATCCATCAAAACCCTAACCAAGCTTATTATATATACACACATACATACAGAGAGAGAGAGAGAGAGAGAGAGAGTATGAGGTGGACCTAGATTTCTGAGGGTGGCATGGACGGTGTAGCCTCTGAGCAGGAGATTCTTGATGAGGAATGAAGCCAAGTAGCCAGCGCCACCAGTCACGCACACTTTCACACCTTCGCTGCTGCTCTCCATCACCAATTTTTTCTCACTTCTGTCATTACTTCCTTCATATTCATATCCTCTCACCTGTCACCCTTTTATATAACGCCCCCAAACCTTTTTGTTTTTACTATTTCTTTTACTGGGCCGACAATTTTGCCCTTTTCACTCTCTTCACCTGTAACCCACTTTTTTTTAAAAAAATTTTTTTTTTTTTTACCTGTCTACTTCCAACGACGGGACGACTGCTTTACTCATTTGGGTGAGTTTTAACAAATTGTTAGTAATCCGTTAGTCATTTTTCTATTTAGTACAAAATCCGATGCAATTATTAAATATTTTATATTTTAAAATTGGTATTACTGAAAATTATATAAAATGTATATTTTAAAACTATACAATTAGACGATTCTAGCAAAACCACATTTTACTATTTTTCTTTTCTTGTATCAATACAATAAAATTAAGTCAAAGTTAAATAATGAACAGTGTCAAAAGTCAAAAGGGGACCACTTTTAATGGGACGGATGGAGTAGTATAGTAATTTCTACTCCTAGCATATTGAGACAAGTTACCCATGCTACTATAAGTTTTTTAATTACTTTAAAGACATGTTGCTCCCAAGTCCCAACCTTGAGGGAACTTAAGAAATACTGTCGTAGGTACCTCAAATTAAAAATAATAATAAAATTTTTACTCCCTCCGTTTTTTTTAACATCTCCCTTTGCATAGTAGTTACTATTCATTGAGTAACTTTAATTTAAATTTTTAGCATAATTATATAGGATAAAACACAGTCAAATGAGATGTTGGGTTTGTCTAATCACGTAGTTTTAGAATATCAAATTTTTATAACTTTTACTTATGTATAATGTGAGATATTAATGATTGAAAATGTACATTGGATTGCGTGCAGTACAGAAATGGAGAAGTTATTTAAAAACGGAGGGAGTATTACTTTTTTTACCAATTTTTTTTTTTTAATTTTTGTACTTAAGATTAAAAAAAAAATATATACGTCTGTCCTATTTTTCAAAAAATCCTAGGTCCGCCACTAGTAGGAGGAACTTTTGCTTTCAAAAAATCTTGGGTCCGCCACTAGTAGGAGGAACTTTTGCATGATGATTATAAAAATATTGAAATGTAGAAAGAGTTATAAAAATTGGGGCCTTGGCAATTTGTCAAAGAAGAAAATTATTAGGCAACTTTTTCAGATTGACTAAATTAAAGTTTAGGAGAGAAAAAGCCCACATTATAAAAATATAAAGAAAATTATGGTATGTTATGGAATTAATATAACTATAGTCTATTAGCTCTTATATTTATATATAAGATGTAGTAGTAGTGAATATACTATATTGTATAACAAAGCAATAGAAAACAAGGGCAAAGAGAATATTGTAAGTAATGAATTCTCTCATCTTATCTATTGTTCATGAAAACTCATATTTATAGTAGCCAATTACAACTTAATCATATAGGTAAGTGCACATGTACATTCACATGTATGCAAGCCTACTTAGTAGAATAAGAAAAATGGGTTTCTTAGACATTCACATGCATAACACTCCCCCTTGAATGTCGTCAATACAAAGAATATGCCTCGTTAAAACCTTACTTGGAAAAAACCCAGTGGGAAAAAATCCAAGTGAAGGAAAAAGAGTACAATATTCTTGTATCAGATGCTCCCCCTGATTTGGACATCATTTTAAATTTCGAAGCCGCCGCATTCCAATTTTCTTCACGAGTTTCTCGAATGTTGCAGTCGGCAATGCCTTGGTAAATAGATCCGCTAAATTATTTTCTGATCGAATTTGTTGCACATCGACTTCACCATTCTTTTGAAGATCATGAGTGTAGAAGAATTTTGGTGAAATATGCTTCGTTCTATCTCCTTTGATATAACCCCCTTTCAACTGGGCTACACAAGCCGAATTATCTTCAAATAAAATTGTTGGGGGCATTTGTGGTTCAATGATTAAACCACAACTCTTCAATATATGTTGAGTCATTGACCTCAACCAAACACATTCTCGACTTGCTTCATGGATTGCTAATATTTCGGCATGATTAGAAGAAGTAGCAGTTAGAGTCTGCTTCATTGACCTCCAAGAGATAGCAGTTCCACCACACGTGAAGATATAGCCTGTTTGAGATTTGGCTTTGTGTGGGTCTGATAAATAACCTGCATCGGCATAGCCAATTAACTCATGTCGAGAGTCTTTTGGGTAAAATAACCCAAGATCAATTGTTCCTTGGAGATAGCGAAAAACATGCTTTATGCCTTTCCAATGTCGTTGAGTAGGGCAAGAGCTGAATCTTGCGAGTAGATTGACTGCAAACGCGATATCAGGTCGCGTGCTGTTTGCAAGATACATTAACGCACCAATTGCGCTTAAATATGGGATTTCTGGGCCAAGTTGCTCTTCATTATCTTCTTTTGGCCTAAATGGATCCTTTGCAGAATCAAGTGCTCGAACGACCATTGGATTATTTAGCGGATGAGCATAATCCATTCGAAATTGCTTTAATACCTTTTGGGTATAAGCTGATTGATGAACAAATATGCCCATTTCCAAATGCTCAATTTGTAGGCCAAGGCAAAATTTCGTTTTCCCGAAATCTTTGATTTCAAACTCCTTTTTCAGATATTCGACCGCCTTTTTCAACTCTTCAGGAGTTCCAATTAGATTTAAATCGTCAACATAGACTGCGACGATCACAAATTCTGACCCATTTTTCTTTATAAATACACAAGGGCTGATCGGGTCATTTGTATAGCATTCCTTTATCAAACTTTCACTGAGGCGGTTGTACCACATTCGGCCAGATTGCTTGAGCCCATACAACGATTTTTGCAATTTGATGGAATAATTTTCTCTGGGTTTTGAGTTGCAAGACTCAGTTAATTTAAACCCTTCAGGTATTTTCATATAAATATCATTTTCCAATGAGCCATATAAATATGCAGTAACAACATCCATCAGCCTCATTTCGAGATTTTCTCGTACTGCTAGACTCATTAGATACCTGAATGTTATTCCATCCATAACTGGGGAATATGTTTCCTCAAAATCAATTCCCGGTCGTTGTGAAAAACCTTGGGCTACAAGCCTTGCCTTATATTTGGCAATTTCATTATTTTCATTTCTTTTTCTCACAAACACCCATCTGTAGCCAACAGGCTTCACATTTTTTTGATGTTTGGACAATAAGGCCGAATACTTTTCGTTTATTCAGTGAATCTAGTTCAGACTGAATCGCATCTTTCCATTTTGGCCAATCATTTCTTTTCCGACATTCTTCAACTGATCTTGGTTCAGGATCCTCGATATTTTCCATTACATCAAGTGCAACGTTGTATGCAAAGGCATTATCAACGTTTGTTTCTTTTCGGTTCCAACATTTCCCAGTATTGATATAATTGAAAGAAGTTTCAATAACTTCATTTTCTTCTGGGTGAATATTTTCAGGTTCAACCTTTTCGGGGGTTGAATCAATTTCTCCTTCGGGAGTATCATCTGTGATTGATTTATCACCCATATGGATAATTTTCTTCTTTCGTGGATTTTTATCCTTGGAACCCAAAGGCCTACCACGCTTCAGGCGTGCAGTAGGTTCATTTGCACTTGGAATTTGCCCTTCTGGGACATTTATATTGGCTGGTGCATTTGCTGCTTCATTTATATATGATTTTGTGACTTTAGCAGCATCATTAAAAGCATCGGGTAATTGATTTGCAATTCCCTGCAAATGCACAATTCTTTGAACTTCAAGTTCGCATTGCCTTGTACGAGGATCAAGGAAATCAAATGGACTTTGCCAAGATATTTCCTTTTTCAGTTGATCATTTCCTCCCCCTAATGTCGGGAATTGAGTTTCATCAAAATGACAGTCTGCAAATCTTGCAGTAAATAAATCACCCGTTTTTGGCTCAAGATATTTAATAATCGAGGGTGATTCATACCCGACATATATGCCCAACCTTCTTTGAGGTCCCATTTTTGTGCGTTGTGGTGGCGCAATCGGTACATAAACCGCACACCCAAAAATTCGCAAGTGGGATATATTGGGCTCCTTTCCAAACACAATTTGTGTAGGGGAGTAGCTATGATAGCTTGTCGGCCTTATTTTCACAAGTGCAGCTGCATGCAATATAGCATGTCCCCAAGCAGAAACAGGGAGTTTTGATTTCATTAACAATGGTCTTGCAATTAATTGCAATCGCTTAATAAATGATTCTGCCAGACCATTTTGCGTGTGCACATGAGGCACAGGATGTTCAACAGTAATTCCAATCGACATGCAGAAATCATCAAATGCATGTGATGTATATTCTCCAGCATTATCAAGGCGTATTTTCTTTATCGGATGATCTGGAAACTGTGCTCGCAATTTTATAATTTGTGCAAGTAATCTTGCGAATGCCAAATTGCGAGTTGATAATAAACAAACGTGTGACCAGCGTGATGACGCATCAATTAATACCATAAGGTACTTGAAAGGTCCACACGGTGGATCAATAGGTCCACATATATCGCCTTGAATTCTTTCTAGGAATGTAGGGGATTCAATTCCCACTTTTACTGGAGATGGTCTGGTTATCAATTTCCCTTGTGAACAGGCTGCACAATTGAACTCATTTGGGTTCAATATCATTTGCCTTTTCAATGTATGGCCATTTGAATTTTCAATAATTCGCCTCAGCATTACACTGCCAGGATGCCCAAGTCTATCGTGCCAGGTAATAAATTCACTAGTAGCTTTCAAGCCTACTAGGTTATGTATTTCTGCGGCACATATTTTTGTATAGTATAAGCCAGAGGAGTAACATGGCAATTTTTCATTCACAAATTTTTTGCCATTTTCAATTCGAGTTATCAAAAGATACTCGTGATCTGCCTCTTTTGAAGTTTCAATGTGATATCCATTTTTCGAATATCATTGAAGCTCAGTAAATTTCTTCGGGCTTTGCGTGAGAACAAGGCATTTTCAATTGCCATTTTTGTCCCTCCAGGGAGAAATATAACAGCTCTACCGGAGCCTTCAATGCATTTTGCATTACCGCTTATAGTTTTCACTGCGGTCTTTTCCAATTTTAAATTGGAGAAATAGCTTTTGCTTTTCAAAATGCTATGTGTTGTTGCACTGTCAATGAGGCAGATATCATCTCCGACTTTTGAATTTCCAGCATCCATTTCTTTACAAGAATATAAGAATGTTATTAAACATCAGCAATATAAATATTATTAATGCAAAAGCATATTTATATTATACATGGATAATAAAAGGGAAGTACAAGATATCATTATTTATATTAAACAGGAATTATAAAAGACAAGTACAAAATATATATAGCTATATAATATATTATTTGGTAACAGTATCTGGCTCAACAAAATCATCAGCTTCCAGGTGCGTGATATTATCATTTAATATATCATCATAAGTATCATCGTGGGCATTATGGTGTGCTTCAACACCTGGTCTTTCTTTTCGTTTCGAGGCCTGATACAGTTCAGCTAAGTGTTTAGCTGTGTGGCATGTTTGAGCCATATGGCCTTTAATTCCACAACGATCACAAATTTCATCATTTTGTTTATGCTTTCTTGCATAATTTCTTTGTTGTGGTTTGTAAGGCCTTCTGGTATCATATCTGCGATTTTGCTCAAATCGAGGCTTATTTCGATAATTATTTTGACGAGATGATTCACCTCTGCCTCGATTGTGATACCGATTTTGGCCACGATCATCATTTTGATTTTTAAAGTGCCCACGATCACGCACATATTTCGATGATTGAGCCGCGTTCACCTCAGGGAACGGTTTTGCACCTGCGGGCCTAGATTCATGATTTCTCAACAACAATAGGCTGTTTTGTTCAGCCAATAATAAGCAGGTGATAAGATCAGAATATCTCTGAAAACCTTTTTGACGGTATGTCTCACTCAATACTGTGTTTTTAGCATGAAACGTAGAATACGTTTTTTCAAGCATTTCTGGTTCAGATATCTTTTGCCCACATAATTGCAATTGGGCCGTAATTTTGAACACAGCGGAATTATATTCCCGGACTGTTTTGAAGTCCTGAAGTCTCAGGTTTGTCCAGTCATCAAGGGCTTTTGGAAGCACCGTCTTTTTAAGATTATCATATCTTTCTTTCAGCTTTTCCCACAATGCCAGTGGGGATTCCACAGTCACGTACTCCATTTTAAGTGCCTCTTCGATATGATGGCACAAGAAAATCATGGCTTTTGCCTGATTTTGATGGCTGGGATTTTTGCCTTCAGCAATAGTATCTTCCAGACCCATTGAAGTAAGATGCATTTTTACATCTCGGGCCCAGGACATATAATTGCTTCCTTCAACGGTTAAGGGAGCAAATTCCTGCTTTGCAAGGTTAGTCATAATCTTATTGAAAGTTTAGAAATAAGAGATTATACCTCAAATGATAATTTGGACAGAGTCTCCTCGTGCTGATAACGTGTTATGGAATTAATATAACTATAGTCTATTAGCTCTTATATTTATATATAAGATGTAGTAGTAGTGAATATACTATATTGTATAACAAAGCAATAGAAAACAAGGGCAAAGAGAATATTGTAAGTAATGAATTCTCTCATCTTATCTATTGTTCATGAAAACTCATATTTATAGTAGCCAATTACAACTTAATCATATAGGTAAGTGCACATGTACATTCACATGTATGCAAGCCTACTTAGTAGAATAAGAAAAATGGGTTTCTTAGACATTCACATGCATAACATGGTAGTATTTGTTTGTTGTTTTCCTTGTGAAATTCCACCCAAGCTTTGATTGTTGTACTAATTAAATTATGTAGTAAGTATTAAATACTAGCCGCGGAAAGGGAAGATCAATCACAGCCAGGGGGCCATTGATCAGTAGAGATAGAAATGGTTCGGGTCCGAACTAAAATGGTTCTAAATCAATACAGAAGACTTGAGAATCTACCCGAACCTAATTAATTTAACTCGGTTTGGGTGTTAATTTTCGGGCAATGTGTCCGTGCTGGGCCGGGTCTATATTACCCTTTTTGGGACAATTTGGGCCATGCTTTGAGCCCGATCTAATATTTTAATATATACAACCATAATAATTCTAATTGTTTTATTTTTGTTTCCGTCTTTAGAAAAGAAGTAGCCTCTAGTTGCTCGTATATTATGTGTAATGTATAATTTATGAAAGTTTGAGTAATCTAATAGTATGATGTTCTTGGATCCTTGTTGTGTTAGAAATGATTGGGTTGTTGTGTGAATTTGAATTTTGGGCACTTAGAGGTCGGGTCTATAGTATTTTTATTAAATTCATTCGGGTCCCAGGTCTGGATTCGGGTCTTCGCGGATCGGTTCTATTCGGGTCCAAAGAAAATATATGTTGAATCAGGTTATGGACTAAAAGGTTTATTCAATTCGGTTCTGAATCTGATCCGGTCCCAACTTGCCATCCCTGGTTAGAACCTAGTCAGATCCGAGTTTGGGTTGGATTTTGGTTCTTATTAAAAAAAAAAATAAATGGATTCAGAACCGACGAAATATATACAATCCCTAAGAATGACAATGATTTCGGGTCGGACCCGAAATCCTAAACCCATAACCAAACCGAAACTGAATCTTGGGTCTTGCTTGCCCCGACCCATTGACATCCATGGATCCCAACAAAATAATCAATTGTTTGTTATTTGTGGAAGTAATTGTCATGAATATTTTCTCGCTGCTTCATTAATTTTAATTTGGGCCACAGCCACATGCTTGTAACAAATGTGTATGTGACAGTAAAACTTAGCGGAGCTCATTGTTGTTGTTGACAGGTACTCCTATCAATCTATCTCATGGTAATTTCACTAGATTATATTCCACTTAATTGTTGCACATTCTTTTGGTCTCTTTGGCTAAACACCCACAGTATATATTTTTGAGTTTTGAGGTCAAGAAAACCCTAGCTGCTGCTGCTGCTGCTGCACAATTAGAGGTGATTGATTAACAAAAACATTCCAGATCAGACAAGTTTTATTAATTGTAAGCATCAATGCTCATCCAAATTAGTTTAGTTTATTCAAGCCCCCGGCCTTGACCAACATCATGCTGCAAACTGAAAGTGATTGTTCATTATTCACTCTTCACATTGGCAATGAATCCATTATTTTAGAATAACATTTTTGTGCTACTTTTCTACAATTTATTTTATGAATTTAAGATATACTAATAATAAATAAAATAGACAGATGGAGTAATAAATTGGACAATTGCTTCTTTTTCTCTTCCATGAATGAAATAAGTGTATTGTGTGCCACCTGGACCATTTTTTTGGTTCCGTGTTTGTGTTTAAGTTACAGCTCGTTTAGGTTACGGCTCGAAGAAGTAATTGGAACTAAAGAATGCTGTGCTGACTTGAATTACATGCTTTGTTTTTTGTTTGTTTTGTAAGGATGGTTTATTAGTAGTTTCCTTAGCAATTTCCTCGGTAGTCTGATACACACAATTTGTAAATCTCATATGTGTTCTCTATTCTGTTTCAGTGAAAAACAACACCCGTTTATTTAGGTTTTTGTCTTTCCCCCAAAATCATCAGAGTTTGGAACTTGTCATCGACAAGACACTGCACGATTCTACGACTCAGATTTATGTGTTGTCATCGACAGGACCATTTATGTATGTGAAATAATTCATCCAATGAGCATAATTTGAGGTGTATTCGATGGTCCCTCTCGTTTGGGTTGTCCTTCACTCAATTTTTTGTGATAAAAATGGGTTTTGTATTTTGGTTTCTTCTTGGCCTTCTTTAGTCATTCACAGTGGAGTATAAACTTTATTGTGGTCTGTGGTGTGCCTCCCTCCACTCTCCAGTCTCCACCCGCAATTAATGAGTACATATATAGGGCTTTATATCCTCAAAAATAAAACTGATATTTTTTTTAATGAATTTCATGGAGATTTTTCTAATCACGATAGAGGAGCAATGGCAATACCTGTTGCTTTATTATTTCCCCTTTGGATGAGGTCAAGTTTTACATATCTAATGAAATTTCTGAAATAGGACAAATTTATCTTGTACTTATATACAGGAAAAATTTTGTAATGATGACAAATTTAATTTGTATAGACTAGTGAAATTTTCCTTTTTTTTTTTTCGTTTTTGTCATCATATTCTTTTTTAACAATATCTCATACTACTATTATATACTTACTACTTTGTGATCCTTAATATTTGTCACGGATCCATATTTCACGTAATTCAACACACATTTTTAATTGTAATAACTCAAATTGCATACAACTAAAAATTATGAAAATTTGATATTCTAAATCTATGCGATTAGACGAATCCAACAAGATCCCACTTGACTATATTTTATCTTATATAAATGTATTAAAAAGTCCAATCTAAGTTACTCAATGAACAGAAATAAAATACCCAATGTGTCAATAATTTATGAACAGATGAAGTATATGCCAAACTGTTGTTATGAACAGTACTTGGTTGTTATGAACAGTGCTCTCCAAAAAATACTTTCTTTATTTTTTACTAATTCTTATGGACTAGATTTTTTAGCCCGCTACGCACGGGTAGTGGCGGAACTACATGGGGGCTTGAGGGCCTCTGCCCCCGAGTTCGAAATTTATTAATTTTTATATAGTTATGTTTATTTTACCTATATTAAAAATTCTTTTTATATAATTCCGTCCCCTCAAATTCAAACATTGGCATTAATATTTTATATAGTCGTGTAAATTTAATTATATTTGAAATCAATTTTCGGTAATTTACGGGTAAGAAGAGGAAAAAGAATGCAACATATTCTTTGTTAGGGAGTTTTTTTAATATAGGGTTATATTAGCTAGAGTTACATGGAGAAAGTGACATCATTAGCAATCTAAAAAAAACGAAAAGCAAGTGATATGTCATATGGAAATTAAAGATGAAATAAGCAAAGTTATTTAGTTGCATCCTCGACCCCCCAGACACTCTGCGTCTGCCACTGCACACGGGTGTTAAACTTATATGCGCATTGGTGTTGAACTTATATGAGTTTGTAAAATGAGAATATAATTTTTTGGATTACATGAGGTTGGGGATGGAAATATGTTAGACTACCCGACATGGGCCTATGGTCTAGTCTGCTGAAGACCATGTCAGACCATACCTTTTTTTATAAATATGCTAGGTTTAGGCTTTTTTAGAAAGTATATTTAGCTAAATAGGTCCAAACCAGACTTTATAAAAAAACCTATTAGGCCTACCAGATTGGCATAGTTATCATTATTATTGGTATGTTTATTTTTATTGAATATAAATATGTGGTATCGTTGTTGTTATTTTATATGGAAATAATTATTAATTTAATTTTATATAGGTTTTTAAAATATTTATGTATTTTTCCCGTATATAAATACTCGTGGATGAAGACTTATCCAAGTGCACAAATCTATGTCTTCCAACCTTATGATCACATCCGAACATATATAGAGAATTTTAACTTAATTTTAAAATATAATTAATCAGACTTTTAAAAGGCTTAAAAGATGGTCTATCTAATTTTAATAGGTCATGCTTAGACTTATAAGGTAGATCTATCAAAGGTAATAGGTCAGGCTCGGGCCTTAAAAAATCCACACAGGCCTAGGCCGTTCAAATTTAACTCTAGCCTGGCCTATAGCTTATTTCCACCCCTGCATGAGGTTTAAAGTTTTTTGTTTAAAATGTGATAAGAATGCATGCAGCAAAAATTTAAAAGAGAAATTAAGGAAAGAATAAGGTGATAGAAGAAAATTCAAACCCCCAACCAGGTGAATATAATATGAAATAGATTGCTTTCACCATTGAAAAACTAAATATATATAGTTTTATTTTTATATCTAAAATAATAAGAGCAATTGAAAAAAAATACCCTTAAACTATTCAAAATTCACCACCAGCAGTTGACTTGAGTGAATTGGGGCTCTAGTCTCTTAAGCAATGTCTCACGTTCGAGCCTTGTGTATGCAAAAACTGCTTTGGGAGAGACGCCCTTCATTGCACATGCAGATCCTCAATGGATTAGTCTTGGGTCCAATGTGGCCTGGGATACCCGGTTATTCACCAAAAAAATCGAATAAATTATATGTTTGCATATTAAGGTTCTAAAAAAATATCATTTTACTCTTTAATGTGTTGTCCATTTTGACTATTATGCTTATACTTTTTAAATAATATTATCTATACTTTTTTGTTATATTTTCATTTTATTTTTTTTTGGGTTGGGGGGAAGCAATTCCCAAAAGATATACTCCAATTAAAAAAAAATATATAAAATTAGTACTTAAACTAATTTTTTGGGAAAAAACAGCCCCCAACTTTATAATATTAGAAAAAACAATCAATTTTCCCATTTCCTTTGGAAAAATCATTTTCACACTCATCAACTTTTCAAAGTTTCTATTTTGACCCGGCCCTATTTTTTTAGAAAAAAATATTTTACTCCGTATTATACTTCCTCCGTCTCACTCTATTTGTTACAAATCATTTTTTGACACTATTCACTGTTTAACTTTGATTCAAATTTTTATCATAGTTATATAAGAAAAAATATAGTCAAGTGATATCTTGTTAGATTCGTCTAATCTTGTAGTTTTTGACAATCAACTTTTTATTACTTTTCGTTGTATAAAATTTAAGTTATTAACTGTTAAAAATGTGTATCGGCATGAGTGTCAGAAGGGTGTGTAACAATTACACTGAGACGGAGGAAGTATTATATTGTGTAACACCCATAAATTTATAGTATTTAATGATTAATATTAAATATATATACTTTTTGATAAATTGACTGATTTTTACAAATTAAAATTTTAATAGCTTATTAATTTCTATTAACATTTTAGGTTCAAATTTTAATATAATTATAATAAAATTTATTTAATATATTATATATAAAGATAAATAATTTATAATTATAATTATAATTATATATTTACAAAATATAAAATATAATTATATAATTTAATTTTTTTCAATTTATATTTTTTTAAATACACAGAAACATTTTATCAACATCTTTTATACTCCCTCCGTTTTTTTTTATCTTCACCATTAGCATAGTAAGTACTATTCATTGAGTAACTTTGATTCAAATTTTTCATATAGTTATATAAGATAAAACATAGTCAAGTGAGATATTGTTGGATTCGTCTAATCACGTAGTTTTAGAATATCAAGTTTTTATAATTTCTACTTTTCTACCATTTGAGTTATTAACGATCGAAAATGTTCATTGGATTGCGTGAAATGCAGGATGGGTGAAGATAAAAAAAAAACGGAGGGAGTATTAAACCAACAACAGTTCGCTTGAGTGAATGGGGCTCTAGTCGCTTAAGCAAGGTCTCGGGTTCGAACCTTGTGTATGCAGAAAACTGCTTTGGAAGAGGCGCCCTTAATTGCCCTTGCAGATCCTTGAGGGATTAGTCTTGGGTCCAAGGAGGCATGGGGATACCCTGGTATTCACCTAAAAAAGATTTTTTATATTAATATGTAGATTTATTTTCTAAATATAGATGAAATCTTATAAAGATATTTTTGAAGAATACCAAATTAATTTAGAATTTATTATATAGATGCCACGTGGCAGCATTTGGTATTTTTGAGATGATGATGTGCAGTTTATTATGTGTCGTGATAATAACCGTAGATATGTTTCATGATGTTTTATAATAATTTATAGATGTAACATTGAGTTAATATTTTTTAATAACAATTAAGATAAAATATTAGATTCAATAAGGGCAATACAGTCTGCACATGCCAAAAAGTATTCAGGATTTATTATATAGATTTATTAACCATCAAAGATATTATAATATGTTTAAAATTTATATCTTTTGAAAATATATAGAAAGATTATTTAAAGATTTATTTATAATATATTATAGATTTATAATAAATATAGTATTAAAAGTTGATAATATGGCAAGTATAATTAATCAGCGCTTACGTCTATCATGTATGATTAATCAGCACTGACCTAGATTAATTGTAGCCATTGATTAAAAAATTATGGTATAATTACTGATAAAACCCTAAAGATTAAAAAGATTTAGTTATATTGAATAAGGACAATACAGTCTGCATAAGCTAAAAAGTATTCAGGATTTATTATATAGATAGATATGTACTGTAATTTCTTCCCCAATTCTTGCCCAACCTTCACCAATGCAAACTCCATATGTGGACTAAATGAAGAAAAATGAAACCTAGGTTCCCAAATCGGAAACCCTAAATTCGGGACGCCACCATCTGTCTGCCCCTCAGACTCCATCTCCATCGGCGCTTCCTCCATCTACCGCAAGCCCTCGTCTTCCAGGCGGGAGAGGCTATGGCGTCGGTGATTCGGCGGACGCCACAAGGCAGCGCTGCCCCCTCCTTCTCTGCCTCCGTTTCATTTTCTTTCTTTCTTTTTTTTTTGTTTCTAATTTTTTATTTGTGGGTGCTTCAGAGTACTTAGATGATGATGTGAGGGATGGTGACGAGAAAGGAAAAGTGCCGCGATCGTGGAGGTGTTAGATTTGTATATATATATATATATATCATATTATATACATGTGAATACGAGGCAAAATGACACATGGAAATATCCTTTTGCCCTTCTAACTATTAAGTGTTTTTAATTGATTATATAAAATGACCAATTTACCCTTGCGAAAGTGAAGTGACCCTTTTGCCCTTGAAAGTATTAAGGGTTTTTATCTTACTACATGAAATGACATTTTACCCTTGAAAGTATTAATGTTTTTTACTTTACTATGTAAAATCACCATTTTACCCTTACGGTGCGTTTGGTTTGAGGGATCTTAGATTATCAATGGAAATGTGATTGCTGTGAATGTAAGATTACTAGGAATATGGGATTGCTGGGAATCTTATTTTTTATGTTTTAAGATTATTGCGTTTGCTTAGATTGGGAATCTCAGATTTCTAGTTCTTATTAATTTACCATAACGTCCCTGAATTTCAATTGAACGAATGTTATAAATATGTCATTTTGCTACACAATAAAAATATTTAAGCCGATTTATTTTTAAAATATTGAAAATTCTTTATATGTAATTTATTGGGTGATAATTACTTATTTAATACGAGAATATATTAAAATATGAGAATATATATATTTAAAAAATATGTTTAAATAATTTAAAATTTTTCAATTTATTTTCTAAAATTAAATTTCATATATCATTTTTTAGAATACAAATAGCTAAATTTATAAAATAAATAAGTATAAAAAGTGATGGTATAAAGTCAAATTCATATAAAAGTATGTAAAGTGGAGGTGGTAATCTAAGATTATCTGCCCTCCAGGTGGGAGTGTGATTCCCACCTAAAACACACAACATTCTCACCTCGGTGGGAATGTGACATTCCCACATGAAACATGCCCCGAACCAAACATGGGCATGTTTCATTCCTTACCTAAGATTCCCAGTGAGAATCTCAGATCCCCGAACCAAACGCCCTGTTAAAGTTGTGTTCATTTACTACAAATAGCAGTTATTATTATCTTAAGTTGTTCTTCTATTTAATTCAAATGTTATTATTGGGTCTTGTTTCCTTTTTTATTTATTCCAAATATCTTTAATTTTGCATTTGACAATGCTAAGATTTACATAAAATATATATATATATATATATATATATATATATAGACAGGGTGTTTATTTTGACAAACAGATTTCTGAATAAGTTTTTATTATTTAGATAGTTATTTAATTTTCTAGCATGAATAGCCTATAGGCTCTTCAGTTAAATAAATAAATAAAATAAAATAAAATAATTGAAATAATAACCTCATCGGAGTTGGGCCACAATGGCCAGCCGAATAAATGTACCTATTGCACTTATCTATGTAATGGGCCGGGATAAGAACGGAAAATTAGAGCCCAGTTCCTAAGCAAAAATGTTTGTAATTTTTTAGGCCCCATGTCAAACTTTCTTATAGTTTGCACCCCATTTTATCTTTGACTCAATAAAAAAGACCTAGCCAAACTCACTAATTCAATTAACTTCTAATACTCTTGATTAAAAAATTCTAAACCAACGAAAGGGACAGTGATATGGTGACTTGGTAAACCCTTTACACATAACCTGGTAAATTCGCTATAGTGACTTGGTAAACCCTTTACACATAACCTGGTAAATTCCCTATAGTGACTTGGTAAACCATGTACACAAAACTTGGTAAATAGGCTATAGTTCCCATTGGTAAACCCACTACACTGGACTTGGTAAATAGTCTAGTACACTAACCTGGTAATTAGACTTTGGGATCAATTGGTAAACTATTCACACAAAACTTGGTAATTTGGCTAGAGTGCCTATTAGTAAACCAGGTACACTAAACTTGGTAAATTGACTATAGTGTCAATTGGTAAAACCTTTACAAACAAATTAGTAAGTTGGTTATAGTGTCCATTGGTTAACCGGTACACGAAACTTGGTAAATGTGCTATAGTGTCATGTTACACCCAGTACAAAAACTTGGTAAATTGGCTATAGTGTTTGCGGTAAGCCCGGTACACTATACCTGGTAATTAGACTTTGGGATCAATTGGTAAACCATTCACACAAAACTTGGTAATTTGGCTAGAGTGCCTATTAGTAAACCCGGCACACTAAACTTGGTAAATTGACTATAGTGTCAATTGGTAAACCCTTTACAAACAAATTGGTAAGTTGGTTATATTGTCCATTGGTAAACCCGGTATACGAAACTTGGTAAATTGACTATAATGTACATTAGTAAACTAAATACCCACCTGTCGAATCCAGTGGATGTTGGACGTTTATTAGGACGGTCACTAAAACCGTTTCATGACTGTCCTGATGAAGATGTATGGTTTAGTGGCTACAGGACGGTAAAAACCGTGCACTTCTATTTTTTCTTTAAAAAAAAACACAAACCCACAAAGTTGGTAAAGATAAAGAGTGTAAATGGTAAAATAAATCATTTATTTGGTAATATACTTAACTGAATGTAGTAAACCTAAATAGAAAAAATTTAAATAAAAAATTCGATTTCTTGTCAACGGGAGATTTCTACCATCCAATATACCGTCCTCACCTCCTAAACCCTTTCCATTTATAATTTACCAAGTCATTCGTTAGGCCTTACCATAATCATCAAGCGAACATTTACCATATCCTAGATGTTCCAGGGTACCATGTTTGTGAAGTATTAGTTACCACGTTAAAGAATGTTCGCATTTGCAATCGTGGAGCACCTTAATATTGAAGGAACACCTTTAATTACACACGTGGAGCATTAATACGAAAACATCGACTATTAGTATATGGAATGCAACGTAACATCGGATAAGGTACGACTGAATATTGAACGAACACCTTTAATTACACACGTGGAGCATTAATACGAAAACATAGACTATTAGTATATGAAATGCCGTGACATCCGATAAGGTACGACTGAATATTGAACGAACACCTTTAATTACACACGTGGAGCATTAATACGAAAACATAGACTATTAGTATATGGAATGCAACGTGACATCCGATAAGGTACGATTGAATATTGAACGAACACCTTTAATTACACACGTGGAGCATTAATACGAAAACATAGACTATTATCGTATGGAATGCAGCGTGACATCCAATAAGGTACGACTGAATATTGAACGAACACCTTTAATTACAAACATGGATCATTAATACGAAAATATAGACTATTATCTTACGGAATGCAACGTGACGCTTTCACCTAGATGGTTATTTCAAGTATATACACACACTTGGTACATAGATGCTCATAATTTTTACTAATTGAGATATATGGAACAACTTGGTAATTCATTTAATCGTAATAAGGCAATCAATTTTACCAGGTCTCTTGTATTTGATTTACCAACATAATGATACATGGTTTACCAAGTTTTTGTATGTCTCCAACATAAAGTTATGGTTTACCAAATTTCTTTTATTTCACTTACCAATATAGTATACGTTTTTTTTTTTAGAATACCAATATAGTATACGTTGTTTACCAATTATGTTTTTTGTCACTTACCAACATGGTGAAGGTTCACCAAATCTTTTTTGTCACTTACCAACGTAAATATATGGGTTACCATGTCTCTTTTATGTCATTTACGAACTTAGTGATCCGTGCTTTACCAAGTTTGTTTTTGTCACTTACCATGGTAAATCTTACCAACGTTTTCTATGTCACTTACCATCACGATGATATGGTTTACAAACCTTTGTTATGTTAATTACCAACATGATGATATGATTTACCAAGCTATTTTATGTATCTTACCAACTTTCGTTTTTGTCATTGGAGGGAGTTTAGGGCTTTGGTGGGTATTTCAGTATTTTCTCCATTTGAGGGCAATTGGGTATTTTCACACACTTTTTAGTCTTAATTAAGTTAGGTGGTTTAACTTTCTTAATTGGCAGGGCCTAAAATGTAAGGTTTTAAAATATGGGGCTTAGACTATAAGGAAGTTTGGGGAGTAGGGTTTGGGCTGGAGTTTTCCCAGATAAGAATTGTCATCGGATTACCTAAATCGTTTACACTTAATATTTTTCTTGTAAATCAATGAGAATTCTCTGCATTTACCTAAATCCTTTTTTTTTTCTTTTTTTTTTTTTGCCCGATTGAGGTTTTGGGCACTATTCACACAATAATTTTAATTTAAAATTTTATCATAGTTATATAAGTTAAAATATAAGTAAATGGGATCTTGTTAAATTGATCTCGTCGTATAGTTTTTAAATATCGGATTTTTAAAATTTTTACTAATATTAAATCTTAGTAATTTATGGTTTACTATTGGATTGCATACTGGGTGGGTCCATAGCAAATTAAAAAACTGAGAAAGTATTTGATAATACAACCTTACTTGAGTCATTAGAGATCAGATGGCAATCACTCAAATCAACATTAAAATGAAAATTTATAAAATGAAACTGTTAATAGAATGTAGATCATTGAGTGTAATTTAATAGGGGTGGGAATAGGTCAGGCTACCCGACAGGGGCCTACGGCCTAGCCTACCGAAGGCCAGGCCAGGCTAGGCTTTTTTTATAAACAGGCCGGGCTCAGGCCATTTCGAAAGCCTATTTAGCTAAATAGGCCTAGGCCAGGCTTTGTAAAAAGCCTATTAGGCCTACCAGGCCGGCCTATATATCATTATTATTAGTGTGTTTATGTTTACGATATAGGAATGTGTAGTATTATTCTTATTATTATTTTATATAGAAGTAATTATTTATGTAGAAGTATTATTAATTTATTATTACGTGTGTTTTTAAAATATTTATAAGTTTTTTCTCGTATATAAATAGTTGTAGATAACGACTTGCCCAAGTGCACAAATTCATGTCATCAAACCTTATGATTACATCCGAACATATATAAAAAAAAAATTTAACTTAATTTTAAAATAGGTTTAATCAAGCTTTTAAAAGGCTTAAAAACCGGCCTATTTAAATAAAGAGACCAGGCTTAGGCCTATCTTATAGGCCTATCAAAGGTCATAGGCCAGGCTCAGGCCTTAAAAATTCGACGCAGGCCTAGGCCGTTCAAGCCAAGGCCTAGCCCGGCCTAGCCTATTTCCACCCCTAAGTGTAAACATAATCTTTTAAACAAACGCGATGTGCGATTAACTAATGTGAGTTAATACTAATGTGAGTAGATAATTCCGATGTGGGAGTTATCAACTTTTTCTTTCAAGATCGAAGTTCACTTTGAAGTTTGAAGTTTGATTCACTATTGGTCAAGCAACAAAATGTCAAAATCCTCTATTCCCAGCTTTGCAGTTAGTTATCCATCAAAATCAAACTGTGAAATCATTATAGTACTACTATTATTCAACATTCAATTATACCACCTCACGTAATTCATTATGCTCAAGTCGGAATGTACGTAATTTTTCTGATGCCACCATTGTATTTTTGGCTACTAAAAAAATGGCGTATTATTGGTCCACAATTTATGAGATAATAATCCCTAATAATCGCGCGATTGTCCTTCCGAAAATGAAAGTAAAATATTGTAGCCACATTTTTGTTTTTTTTTCATTTAGCCAATCGCTTACAATAGTACTACTATTATTCAACATTCAAATTTCTTGTACTTTACAGTACATGATATTATAGGGGCATGTTTATTTGGTGTGATTAGGGGATTAATCTATCATTTATATAATTAATTAGGCTCCGCTCTTTAAAACTTATTTTCAGACCTTATTACTTTTTTTTATTATAAAAATCAGATCAGACCAGATCAGATAAGATCAGATCAGACCAAACCAGATCAGATCAGCTCTAATCAAATCATTATAATAATATAGAGAAAATAAGATCAGACCAGACCAGATCAGACCAGACGAAATCTTATAAATTCAGATCATACCAGAAAAATTAAGGCCTAAAGAAGTATTCTTGAAAGTGCACACTCCCTCGAATACTAGTCTCATTCTCACTTTTTTTTTCAATCACTAAATTTTTTTTTTGAATATTGTTCCATTGCTATATACTCCATACCATTTAAAAAATAATAATAAAAAAAAATTACTCCAAGTCTCCTACAGAGACCAGAGTACGGGCTACAAAAGTTCTGCTAGCTTCTGAGAAGCTAAGAATATAAAGTTGAAACATCAATTTTTTACTTTATATTTTCTTAATATGATCACTGTATTCCTATTCCCTAATAATCTTCCTATGCATATGTCGACATCACTTAAGCGAGAAATGGGATCGAGATAGGTGTCGCACATGCAACCACCATTTACGTAAGGTATGTTATATTGCGTGATAGATGCATTAATATATTTTTGCGTTATGGGAAAAATAATTTATATATTGAAGTAGAAAATTAGTATATGATGTGAGAAATGTTTTTTTTGTACCGTAACCGCTAAATACATTTATTTTCATATAAATACATTCCCATCTTTTAAAAATAAAAATTTTATGTACCATTATAAATACAAAATTTTATGTACATTATAAATACGGTCATGTTAGGGGGGACCATTTAAAAAAGCAAAAGAAACGACAAATAGTAGCTATTTATTATTTAACCACATTCAAACCGACTCTTTAGAATGGTTTACAGATGGGATTTTTTTGAATGGTTTAATTTTAGAGCATTTATTATTAAAAAATATAGATAAAACAATTAAATGTAAAATTAATTATTTAGTTTAAACATTAAATTATTAAAAGTATTACTATACTCATTAAATAAGCATCGTTAATCATTTAAATTTATTCGGCGGAATATATATTCACTTATTTAGTGAATAGTGTATGTAAACCACTACTAGAAAAAATCCGGATTCGGTCGCTAAAATTGTGGTAGCTAACGAGTTTCGGTCGCTAAAATTATGGTCGCTAACGAATTTCGGTCGCAAATTCAGTCGCTAACCCCTTTAACTACCGAATTTTACCAAATTTTTTCGGTCTCTAAATTAGAAAATTCATGTAGTGAACTAATTTATATTTTATACTTACATGAAAAGGAAAGGCTTTTAAATCAATCATTAACCAATAACAATTGGCTAGAGTTGATTAGGATTCTAGTTGTTTAAGTAAATTTTTGGGTACAATGTGTCCTGGATACCTAATTATTTTTTTAAAAAAAGTCAATAAATTAGGTTTTCAAATTAAAATTATTTATGCATTTCGAATCATGTATATGTAATTTTTACATAAACAATTATTTGATGGGATTGATTCTTTAATCTTGTTTCTCACCCAACCTTTCTCATTATTACTGTCAACCCACTCGAAAATTAAATTAAATAGGCCAGAAAATATTTGCCCACTGATTTGTCAAAGGTCTTCCTCAACACTTAACTGTTGAGTATTTAAACAGACCTCCTGAGCAATTATCTGATCTTCTTCATAACGATGTAATTCACTACAAGAAATCTGGTGATTCCCGACCGCAATTACCGACCGAACAAAGACGGGTCGTTATTACCGACCGCATTCCCGACCGAAATAGTGGTCGGGAAAAATATTTCCATTATTGCGTAGGGGTTTTTTTGGCGACCAAAACACCGACCACAAAAAAATCGGTCGGTGTTACCGACCGAAATTGCGGTCGGTAATTTTTTTTACCAATGTTTTAATTTTTATTATTTTTTAAAACAATAATATACTTTACCGACCAGATTACCGACCGAAATTGCGGTTGCTAAAATTTTTTCCAATTTTTTTATTTATTTAATATTTTTATTAATTGTTTCTTTGATTATTTTTAGAATTTTATGTATTCCTTTATTTATTTATTTTATCATTTAATTATTTATTTCTTTGAGAAATTTAATTATTTATTTATTTTATAATTCAATTATTCAATTATTTATATATTAATTTATATTTATCTTAATTTTGAAATGATCTTATTATTTTATTTAATTTATTGATTTCATTTTTTATTTAATTAATTTTATTTTATACTTCTATTTTATTTAATTATTGAATTCTCTTTATTATTTAATTAATATAATTTTAGTTTTTATTTTATATTTTAATTTAGTTTCTAATTACACATTTATATGTATATATGTATTTATATAGGTTATATATAAAACACTTCATATGATGATATGAAACATGGGGCGCACAAGTGGTACACGCGCGAGGGGACATGAGACACACCCGGGTTCGAGACCTCTCTTCAACAAATTCTCCCAACATATTTGGGAAGGTATACTATATAAGACACATGGTGGAATATGATTGATGGGCTAGAGAGCTAGCCAAACTGGTCAGGGTTGTAGCTGGGTGATGTTGAGGGGCTTGGTTCGAGCCCTCCTGGGCACATTTTTTCCATAAAAGAGAATTACCGACCGAAATTGCGGTCGGTAATTCGGTCGGTAAATTTCCCCGGGACCTTTTGGGACCAAATATTACCGACCGCATGTTCGGTCGGTAATTCGGTCGGGAAATTTGCCGACCAACGTGCGGTCAGTAACGCGGTCGGCAGGTCCCCGACGGCAGTTTTTTTTTGTCGGCGGCAAATTTCGGACCAAGAAATTGCCGACCGACACTTTCGGTCGGTAATGCGGTCGGTAACACCCGAAACGACCCGTATTTTGGTGTTACCGACCGCATTTTTCGGTCGGGAAATCCGTTTTTTCTTGTAGTGATTGAATTGTACTCCGCAAAAGAATTTTTGGAATAAAATGGCTACGGCCCTCCCTCCACTTCCGTTGGACTTTGGATGTTGGGATATGGATCAAATAATAAATATTCTTTTTTAGGTGGATTAAGAGCTCCTACTAATTCCTATTGAATTAATTAATTGATCGGCGTGCTATCGAGTGTAATAGGAGCATCCGTCAACAAAATCTGCAGGAGCAAGTCAGAAAACTTAAGAAATAGAACCAACTGATATGACATATTTTAACCAAACCTTTTACGTGGGTTCATGATTAACAATCAGATAATTCACAAATCATTAAGTCAAATTGCATTTTCGAGTTGTAAAAATTCTTTATTGAGAAAAAAATAATGTCCCCGAAAAAAAAAAGAAGAAAAAGTAGTAGAGTCACTCATACTTTTATATTAGCACTTGGTCTAAATTACCCATAGAAAAGTCCCCCCCCCAAAAAAAAAAAAAAGAGGAGGAAAGAGGAGCAACGGACAATTGAGGTGAAATTGAACAAATTTGGCCACACCAATTGGACTTCAACAAAGAAACCCTTTTCCTTTAGGCGTTGAAAAATATTTATTTAATCGTATTAATAAAATCATTTGATCTTATCTTATAGTGGTAAATATTGTTGGGGAAAAAAAATAATAGGAGTAAGAAACAAAGAGGATAATACTGGTAATTATTAGGTGGCGACTTTCACATTTGCGCGCAATATGTACAACATGGAATCCCAAATGAGTACGTACAATAAAATATAATAGCACCCGGGCCCAGCTTATGCTAGCTAATCATCAAGACACGTATCGCACACACGTGTGCTGTCATTCATGATAATCAGCGAATTACCGGACGTTGTGATTCCCCTCTCCACTCGCCGCCGCCGCCGCCGCCGTCTTCTTCCATTTCCCGGCCAATTCCGCCATAATCTTACTGGAGGCTCCACCTTCGCCCAACGCCTGCAATGCCGCATCCTTCAAATCCTTCATCCGATTTCTTATCCCTTTCCCTTCTTCCCCTTCCATCAAACCCTTCACCACTCTCGCCATCTCCCCTCTCCCCACAATTCCATCCTCCATCGCCTTCGGCCGCACCGCCACTCTCACTTCCTCCACCAGCATCACCGCATTCATCCTCTGCTCAGCGTACAGCGGCCACGCGATCATCGCCACGCCGTTCACCACGCTCTCCAGCGTCGAATTCCATCCGCAGTGCGTCAGGAATCCCCCCGTTGCATCGTGCGCCAATATCTCCGCCTGTGGTCCCCACATCGGCACCACCTTCCCCTGTTTTTGCGTCCGCTCTAGAAATCCCTCCGGCAAATACGCTAGAGGGTCGTCGGAATTTAACTCTGCGCTGAAGTACGAGGCGTTGGAAATCTTATCATTTGGACAACGAATCACCCATAGGAACCTCTGCTCGCTCATTTCTAACCCCAGCGCGAGCTCGATCAGTTGGGCATGGGAGAGAGTCCCGCCGCTTCCGAAGGATACAAACAGAACTGATCCGCTCGGCTGCTCGTCCAGCCAATTTATAATATCGCAGTTCGACTTTGTTGAAGATGGGCCATTTCGGATTAACGGACCGATTGGATACACAGTTGGTGAAGTTCTCTGTTGCAGAGCACGAACAGCGCTGGGCTCTAATTCCTTGAAAGTATTCACGATAATTCCATGGGGCATCGTGTACCTTTTGGCGTGATGGAGGAGCCATTTATAGGCATCGTTCTTCCTGTCCTGAAGTGGATCCAACAAGTCCCTGCCGTGAATCGGTACGCATCCCGGAATCCTCAATTTCTCCGGCACGTCGGCGTACTCGCAGGCCACGGTCTCGTCAAGCTTCGGCAGGTGAAATATTAGGGACAGAAGCATCGCGGTGGAGGGGAAGAAGATGTAACTAGGAATTTGGAAATCCGTGGCCAGTTCGAAGGCGTCGGTCCCGAACAGATCGACAACAAAAGCGGCTAGGGTTTTCGTTTCCTGCAGGGATTTAACGGCGCCGCGAATCGACGGGAGGGAACGGGTGATGGTGAGAGAGATGCGCGTCTCAATTTTAACGTCTGGCGGAAGATCGTCGAAATTGACGGGGGGTAGGATAAGGCAGTGAATGAAGGGAGGGAGGGTGGAGAGGAGGTTGTCCTGGGCGGCGGAGAGGGGGCCATCGGTGGGGAGGATGAGAGTGGTGGAGATGCGGTGGCGGTGGTGGATGGTCTTGGCGAATTGGATTATGGGGATGAGATGACCCATGCCAGGGCTGGGAAGAAGGGCGATGTGGGCGCCGTCTGGGGCGGGGAGGGGCTGGGAATCTGCCATGGCCGCCATTGATGTATTGAAGTTTTCAGGAATGGCTGAAGATGATGATGATGACAAGATGATAGTAATGGTCTAATGGAGGAATCTTTTTCTTCTCTTTATGAAATGGGATGAGATGAATGATTGTTGTGAAAAGTGCGGTTTATATAGACACGTACGGTATTACTACAATATATTGATATTAATATTGCACTTAACACTCCGGCACTCCCCAAAATATATGCAGTGCGCTACGTTTTGGTCACCGCATTTTTTTTTAAAAAAATAATAACAATAATAAATAATAATATTAAATTAATTTTGAATTTCCCCTCAGCATATGTATCAGTATGGTATTGTTGTAATTAAATTTGATTAATGTATGCTTCATATTTCGTACGTTTCATTTGATTCAGTAGGAATGGTAACAGTGAATTTAATGGTTATTACTAATATTCTTAGAATTCGAGATTTATAGTATAAAGGATTACAATTATTGTAACAAAATAATAATAATTTTTTTAAAAAAAATAAATATGAAAGAAAGAAATTATATACGAGGGGCATGATTGAATTGTGTGAATGCTGGAAAAATGAAAGAATATTATTGTGGCCTTTATATGTTGGGTAAGGTAGGTAGCCTGTTGATGACGTATGTATGGTGTCATGGTGCCGTAGCCTAAGCATTCATGGTGATGAAAATCATTACCAAAATCATACACCATGCGATGCGGGAGAATTGTAAATTGTTGCACGTAAATCATGTGTAATTTAATTACCAATGCAAAAGTATGATTGTACTATTGCACTACTGTCTACTGTATTATGATTATGAACACACACACACACATATATGAAAGTTGCATTTGGGAAATATCGAATTGATGGATAATGTTTACTCGAAATTCTAAGATCAAATGTTTTCAGTGTTTCATATGTTTGGATCGGGCTTAATCCAAACGTGGGGTCTTTGGGGTGCAGGGATTATTTATAAATATGAGCAAGTTGTTATTTATTTATTTACAATTTTTTTTCTAAAAAAATAATAATTATACACTTTTCTTCATGCAATTGGTATGCAGCATGTATTTTTTTTAAAAAAAAAATAAATTAGAGGGAATGCACGCTTGCATATTGATGGTTAAGTTTGTCTTAATATTTATCATGTTTTGCTGCCGCATATTGTGTCAATATGAATTGTGAACAAATTAATTGTGTATTAATTCGGAGTTTGTGACCAAACTATTTGTGAATGTGTTGACAAATCATCATTGTATTAATCAATGGGAATTATGTGAAATGTGTTTAGTGTCAACAAGTGCTGCGGCAGTAACTTCATAAAACTAAATAGCCGATGCCCGATGGGCAGTTGTGTTGATATGTTCCAGAAACTAGAATCTGCCCAGCTTCTCGAATCTCGGATAAAATATTATTTTATTAATAAAAATATGTTATAATACCGTAACAATATTTTATTAATAAAAATATGTTATAATACCATAACAATAAATAATGTTATAGTACCAGTGCTTCATATAATACTCCTACCGTCTCGCTTAACTTGTCTTGTTTGACTTTTGCACACAATTCAATACATATTTTCAACCGTTAATATCTTAAAATATGTATAATGAAAAATTATGTAAAATACATATTCTAAAACTATACGATGATACGATTCTAACAAGACCCTACTTGATTATTTTTTTCAAATATATACATGTAATAATATTATGTCAAATTTAAATAATGAATAGTGTAAAAAAGTCAAACATGACAAGATTGGTGGGACGGAGGAAGTAATAGTAGTATTTACTAGTATTAATTACTCCCTCCGTTTCTCTTTAATTGAAACATTTGCAAATTTGACACTGTTCATACATGCACTTTGATTTAAAGTTTTATAATAGTTATACAAGTTAAAATATAGTCAAGTGGATCTTGTTAGCATCGTCTTATCGAGTAATTTTTAAGTATCAAACTTTTAAAATTTTTATTTTGTACCGAACTTGATTTATTTATAATTTAAAATATGTATTGAATAACGTGTATTGTGGGCCCGTTTTAATTTTTAGAAGTCTGAGAGAGTATATAGCATAAAGAATTTAACACGTACATTTAAGTACAGTAACAATAATTTATTTGAAGGTACCGCTGAAGTCTAGACTCTAGACCTTGTAGAATAATGTAGTAGTGCTATGACGTCAATTCTTAAGCAATCATGACGCCATAGTTATAATGATTAGTGTTTTTGTGTGGACCAGAATATCAATCAAAGGCTTCTCGTGGGATTCAATGCCTCAAGTGTACAAGTTTGTGCAGATTTTAATACTTCCTCTTTTTTCTTTTTTTTTTTTTTTTTTTTTTTTTCTACGAATCAATCCAGCACGCAGTTCAATGCACATTTTAAATAATTAATAACTCAAATTCGATACAAGTAAAAATTCTAAAAGTTAGATAGAAGTATTTAAAAACTACAAAACGAGACGAATCTAACAATATCTCACTTGGCTATATTTTAACTTGTATAACTAAGATAAAATTTCAAGTCAAAGTGTTTGTATGAATAGTGTCACATTCACAAATGTAGCTATCTTTAAAAAGTGGAGGTAATAATAATAATAATAATAATAATAATAATAATAATAATAATAATAATAATAATAATAATACTCCCTCCGTCCCACCAATCTTGTCCTGTTTGACTTTTTACACTGTTCATTGTTTAACTTTGACTCAATATTTTTGCAAGTATATATTTGAAAAAAAAATAATCGAGTTGGGTCTTGTTAGAATCGTATTATCATGTAGTTTTAGAATATGTATTTTACATCATTTTTTATTATACATATTTGAAGATATTAACGGTTGAAAATGTGCATTGGATTGTGTGCAAAAATCAAACAAGACAAGTTAAGTGGGACGGAGGGATGGAGTAATAATAATAATAATAATAATAATAATAATAATAATAATAATAATAATAATGAACTTTTAAATAAATAAAGTCCAGTCTCCCACAGTTGACAGTCCCACACCCAGCAAAAATAAAATTAATTAGAGACGTACAGCTCACAATTGTGGTAAACCATCTATTTCTATTTCCATTTCGGTTTATTTACTGATTTTAGTGAATCGGATTAATTATGTGAACCCACTTCCATTATTATTATTATTATTATTATTTTAACTGATTTTAGTGATTCAGATTACTGAATCCATATTTCCATTTATTTACTGATTTTGCTAATTAAGATTTTGGATTAACGAAAGATGGATTGGTATTTGGTGGCAATACAATTCACTGGCGAGTCCGAAAAGGTTGCTGCAGGGGGATAAAGACCAATTTAGTCCCGTGAGATATCCCTAATACCAAAATGGTCCAAAATGTATTCTAATTTCTTAATTAGTCCTATAAATTACCTAATTACTACCAATTTGATCCTCAGCCACAATAACCATATATTCCATCAATCTTTTAACACAAAAATAAATTGTTAAATGCATTTCATCTTACGTTTTCGTTTTTTAGTATACCAAAAATATAGATTTTTACTTCTTCAAATAACATTTTATTTATAAATATTTATCTTTTTTTTAAAAAAAAATACATTTATGTATTTTATCCTTGCAATTAATGTAGCACATATTAATTTTTTTTTTTTTGCTAAACAGCCTATACAGGCTATGATAGGGTGGTGAGAGTCATGCCACTCATTAATTGGTACTATATGAATCAATACATTCGCCCTTATTGTTGATGAGATTCAATTAATTACTAATTAATTAATTACCATGCGTTTCTAAAATAATACTAATGAATAATTTGTATGGCATTGACTCACATCACTTCTTTCTTAGCATGTATAGGATGTTAAAAAAAATAAAAAATAACACAAAACAAAAAACTAATACTAATGAATAGCACAAATTAGTAATGAATATTAAAAGACAATGATGTTATTTAGAAGTCAACAAATTCGCTAATACTTATTAAAAAATGTTAACATTCATTATTTTCATGTCCGATACACATTTTCAAAGAGTAATATCTAAAATAAAAAAGTATAAAAATTAATATTATAAAACTATGTGATTAGACGAATCTAACAATATCTCACTTGACTATGCTTTATTTTATGTAACTGTGTTAAAAAAGTCGAATCAAATTTACTCAATAAATAATGTTTATTATGCAAACGTTAACATTTTTTAAAATCGGAGGAAGTATCAAGCAAAAAAAAAATTCGCTAATAAATATACTCCCTCCGTTTCAAAATAAGTGTAACATAAGGATATGACAAGGGATTTAATGCAAGGAATAAAAGTGTTTTAGTGAAAGTTTTATACCTTTAAAAGCATTGTATATATGGTAATGTAACATTTATTATGATGAAACATAAAAAAAGTAAAGTGTTCCACTTAAAAAGAAACGGAGGAAGTAGTAGATTTAACTAGTATAAAACAATCTGTTTACACGTAGTTTAGATCGCCAGTTGACGACGCACTAATAATTCAAGATTTCAGTATAATCTGGGGCCAACAGGGTGTATTAGGCGTATAGTATTAATATTATGCACCAAAATAATGCTATCCTATGTTTGATGTTTTTCAAGAGACGTATATGTATTATTTTAATGAGCGATTTGATGTATTATTTAATACATAGTGAAAGGGTAGTTTTACGGTGTATTAATTTTTATTCATTCTTTTTTCCTTATTCATCTCATAATTATTAAATATTATCTTTTATATATTATTTATTAATATATTAATTATTTTTTAATTATTATTTTTAAATATTTTTATTAATATATTAATTATTTTTTGATTTAATTATTTTTCAAATAATATTATTTTTAATATATTATTTATTCTTTATTTATAAAATAGAAAACTAATTTTTTATAAACTGTTTTAAATATAATATATCATCATGATGTAATACAACATCAATACCAAACACTGTATATAATATTAATTCAATACAATACAAAATAATACAATACACTCGCATTAAATAATACTCCCTCCGTCCCAGGCAAAATGTCTGGTTTGACTTTTTGGCACTGTTCATTGTTTAACTTTGACTCAATATTTTTTCAAGTATATGTTTGAAAAAAAATAGTCGGGTTGGATCTTGTTAGAATCGTATAATCATGTAGTTTTATAATATATATTTTACATAATTTTTTGTTGTATATATTTTGAGATATTAACGATTGAAAAAGTGCATTGGATTGTGTGCAGAAATAAAACAAGACATCTTAAATGGGATAGAGGGAGTACAATACATCATAATACAATACAGTGTTCCAAACGTGCCGAATATGTTAAAACTGTCCAATATACTCATGAATCAAATTTGGTCATATATAGATATATAGTATATTACTTAACAAACGAGCATTTTTTATTTTGTTTGCATTACCCAACGAGCATATTAGATAGTCAAGAAGTATATTAATTTTATAATTAAATTATTTGCTTTCAATCCAGTGTCTTTTTTCACCATCATTTTCCTAGTTAGCGGTTTAAAAAAATGTCTCTCATAGTACAACCGAAAATTGAAGTGTCACCAATACACACTAAAGTAGCAATAAATACCCTTCTCTAAAATATCAACGAATTTATTTTCCAACTAATTTAGCTTTAGTAGTTTTTTTTTTTTGGTAAACATTGATACCTACGTGTTGGCAAAGGTGTGTGGGAGTCCAAACCACACAAATTACAAAGGGATAAAGGAGAGGGATAGGGGGCGGGTGGGAATCGAACCTCCAACTTATGGTTGGAAAGGCAGGGAACATGATCACTTGGGCCAAGTCCCATTCCCAGCTTGAGTAGTAGTGGACAACTAGTAAAATTCTAGCAATTTTATTTGTTCCTTAAAAGATGGTAGAGATCGCAATATCGAATTATACTAAGGGTGCCCTTGAAGCATTAAATATGTGTGTATAATATACATATATTTATATTTATATTTAGGTCATTTTGGGGAAGGCCTGCAAATAGGGGTGAACACGGTTCGGTTATCCTGAGTTTTTGATGTATTTGTATTTGAACCGGACAAATACTTAGATGGAGTATTTGTATTTGTAACCGGACTCCTTGATTAACCGGGGGTTCAGTTTCGATTCGATTCAGCGGTTAAACGATTCGTTTCGAATATTTTATCCAAACCTATTAAACTTTATATCAAATTGTTTTTGGCCCTGGTGTGCCAAAATGATCTTTTTCTCCTCAAGGGAGGCTACCGGAGAAAGGATCAAATCGGTTACGGGTCCGGATTAATGATAATGCGCCCAAACTTGACTAATTACGCCCAAACTTGACTGAATCTTCTTTAGTATTCAAATGGCAACAAAATACAATGGAGAATCTACCTATTGTTAAGAAACAACGGCGAATTCACCGGAAAAACTAGAACCAAACTACAGGTTGTTGAGAAACAACGGTGGACTTGGAAGTAACCGCTATGAGCTAAGCTAGAATCTAGGAAAAACTGTAAAAGGAAAGCAGTAAAGATACAAAGAAGTAAATCTGATAAAGGGATTTTGGGGGTTGGATTGATCTCTCTGATTTTGTGCATGGTATCCCCTATTTATAGCCGGAGCTGAAATAACCGCTCTCCGGCCGATTAAGCCGACTCCACTGTTCGCTTCAATCGGCTGACTTGATATCATTTCTGCCGAATGGATTCCTTCCCGGAGCTTTCTTCCTTTCGGGCCTCTCCTGCTGTTCTGGATCGTTCTCTTTTGATTCTTCGGCCCAATGGATCTCAAACTCAATCTTCTTTAGAAGTCCCTCTTCGGCCCATCTTTTATGGCCCAATTTTTTCTCTCCGTGGCCCAATATCCGTTGTGGCCCCAACAGATGCCCTCCTTACTTGGGCGGTTTTTCGTCTGGAAAAGAGCTCAAGTAATTTCTTCTCTCGTTCTTCCTGACGGTTATTTCTTCTTTTCGAGGAATCCCGTCATCATTAACCTCTGCCTTCAGCATAAAACCGTCCTTTCAACTTCATTCCCCTCATTTCTCTCTACTCGTCTTCGTTAATGGATCCCCAATCTATTCCCGTTCCTTCGTCAGAACTCCTCAAGATTGAGAGCTCTTTCGCTTCTCATTCTGCAGTTCGTTATCTTCCTGAAAATTTCTATTCCTTAGGCCCATTGGGTATTCCTGAAGAAATTGATGAGTGCACCGCTCGTATTTTCTCTGAAAATCGTTCTATACTCATGTATTCCTCTTACTTCTCCTCCCAACTCTTCGCTTCACCCTTCACTAACTGGCCTTCACCCCCTGCCGATTATGTGGCCTGGTATCGCCATCTCGAGCCCCACTGCCGTGGTTCCTGGTCCAACTCTTCTATCCGTCGATTGATCGTTCTCAGTACTTTGCCTTTTCCAACTGACCTTCTCCCCATTCAGGCACTTTTGTGTTTTTGGAATCCTTCTGTGAACTGCTTTTGTTTTCCCTGGGGGTTAATGACTCCCACCATTCAGGATGTGAAACTCATCTTAAGTCTTTACGTTCGCGGGGATAATCTCGGTGTTTCTTTTGAATCTCGCCCTACAGAGAAGTCTACTGGTTTCCCGTCTTCCAACTCTTTCAGTAATTGGATAGTTAACCATCAGAGTGATGCTTCCTCTCCCGTTCCTCACTCTCAAGAACCATTGGCTTTCTTGATGTACTTTCTGACGCGGTTCTTCTGGTGCGCTTCTTCTAAAGGGGTTCTTCTCGAAACATTTCCTCTGGCCTCTGCGATTATTGCCAATGACACCTTACCATTGGCCGATTTCTTCCTGGCTCATCTATATGCAGGCATATCGGCTACTGTTTCGGGTTGGGAGAAAGGATCCTAGGACAAGGCTCGAGGTCCTTTATGGTTTCTTCACCTATGGTTGGTTTGGCATTTCCGTGACATTTCTGGTTTCCCTCCCCATGACATTCGGCCTGACTATTTTATTGGCCCCGATCTTCTAATGACGTCGTTTCCCGCTATGTCGGTTCCTCATTGGATCAGTTATTTCCTAGGCCGAACTGCTGATCAATCCTTTTCTCAGTATCACTATCGGGGAACCGAGTTTACTTGGCTGAAAGAGATTGCCACTGCTCCTTTTGGCGACCTCCTTCCCTTATCTCTCGCTCAAGTTTGGAATCGTTGCATTCTTCCTCGTCACATTTTCAATGGTTCTATGGCTCTTCCAAATGCTACCATTCCTTCTGAGGTTTATAATCCTCATTTGGTTAGCCGCCAATTTGGTTTCAGCCAGGATTTGGTAGAGGCTTGTCGGGTTGACAAACGACTTACTCCCTCTTCCAGCCGCCGGCTATGTTCTACTCATCCTCGGCGTTTAATCAGTTTTGATGTTCCGAAATTCCTTGTTCGCCCTGGGCTTTCCACGCCTCGTTTTCGACTTTGGTGGGACGGTGTTGCTCTACTTTCTTTAGTGCTGATCTCAACTCACTACTGCGTCGGAGTGGTTTTTTGCCCATTTTGCCTTTCTCTTCTTATCATCTGTCGTCACCGGATTCCACTCTCCAACATCGTCTTGATTCGCATTCTTCTTCTCGCCCAGGTATGCTTTTTTCTTAACTATTATCTTTTTTCCATCTTGTGTTATTCATTCGGTTGCCATTTTGAACTTAGGTATCCTCCGTCCTTCTACTTCGGATCCTGGCCGAAAAAGACCTGCTTCGTCTTCGGCCCCTTTTGCTAGCTCTCTTCCTCATATACAAACTCGGAAGCGTTCCTCTCGCTCTCCCCTCGGCAGAATTCCCTCCGCTGGCCTTATGGTTTGTTGTTTTCCCACTTCTCTTCTCCTTCTCTTTTTTTTTATTCCATTTTTTCATCCGATCATCATTCTTTCATCATCATTCGTTCATCATTTTTTTTTAGATTTCTTCTGTTCTACCATTGTCCACCATTTCGCCTGTCTCGACCACAGCTTCGGATTTCCTTATCACTGACCCCCGTGTTTCGACTGGAGCTACTGATTCGGCTATTCCCATTGATCCTTCTTTGGCCGAACCCCGGCAATTGGTTGAGGATCATGTTTCAACTAATCCTGTTATCTTTCCTTCTGTTGACCTCCTACGGCCAGTCGGGGATTCCATTGTACCTCCATCTTCGGCAGTTTTGGCATCTCTTGATCCTATACCTGGTAGTACGACTGTCGATAACACCTCTACCGACCCGGCCCCTTTGTCTCCACTTCCTGATCGGCATGTCTTGGATGAATTCTTCTCTCCTGTGCCTTCGACTTCTCTCCCATCAGATCCTTCAGCACATCTCGGAGATTGTTTAGGAAAGTTGTGTAACCTGATCGCTAGACAATCCGATGTAGAATTTGTCAATCCGAAACCAATCCTTCTTCTTTTGTCCCATCTGGAACAGCACTTCCACGAGGAGATGGTCCTGTTGAACCTGAATGGCCCTCTTCAGACGATTATGAAGTCTGTCCTTTCCCCGGATCAAGAACTGAGAGCACACTTAGAGATGTGAAGCAAACTTGCCGCCGAACGTGAAGCCGTAGCAACTTCTCAAGTTATTTTCAACAACTATTCGGTGGAGTATCGGGCTCAAATGGATATCCTTTCTGAAACAGAATCCCGGGAGCATAAGTACTCCGAGGATCTTTCTTCGATCCGCTCAGAGATAGCCAAACTTCAACAAAAGGAACAGGAGCTGCAATTAGTTCTAGATCAATCTAGACAGAAATCGGCCGGTTTGAGACGATCAATAAAATCTCTCCGTCAATCGGCCGAAGCTCCTAAAGCAAAGATTTTGGACTCCCACCAGAATGCTTCTTACTTTTCCCTGCGGTCAAATTTCAATGACTACATAATTGGTACCTTTCAGGAGAAGTGGGCCGATATTCAATCTTTGGTTGGCCACCTTGATACGGCTATCAAAAGCCTTGGTGGGAAGAGTACGGCTCACGTTCTTTCCCCTCCAACTTTATTCCCTTTGGACCCGTTGGAGATGGAATCTTCCCCGTCGGGTGATGTTCCTTCATCTTCAAAAGTCCTTGCAAGTATTTTGTCTTTTCCCCTTTTGTCATTTGCTTACTCTTTATGTCTTCTTACCTCATCGTCCATTTTCTCCTACTTGTCTCAGGGAAGTCTGATGTTGGCGCTAATTTGGCCACCGATCGTCCTTCTTCAAGCAACGTTCCTGGCCCTTCGTCGGCAGCGGATTCGGATTTGATGATGTCTACGCTTAACCCTTCTATCGACGCTCTCCAAGGATTGGACGACGATATCCATTTCTACGACAGCGCTGACCATTAGTTTCCTTCGTGTTACTTAACTATGTAAATGGGCCGAAATTTCGCCCTATTTTGCTTTTGCATATAACTCTCGGCTATTTCCACCAACTGTTGTCGGCCCCTTTTTTTTGTAAATTGTATTGGCCGACGGAATGTACTTGGATTCGTATCTTTTTATTTCTGCTATATGATTCGTATCTGATTCATTTCACGATTTCTTCGGTCTTCTTCATGATTGATTCCTGGATGTTAGCAGCTTTTTCCGGGAATCAGTTGTAACGTTTTCCCATAAATATCATTTAATATTGACCACTTCCTCTGCTAAGTACTTATCCTTCTTGTATAAATACCTGGCTTTTATCCATGTTTATCTGTTGCTTCTTCAACTTGGCATGGCTTTCCTTTTTCCTTTATTCAATCCTTTATCTCCAGTTCCTGATAATGGCCAAAATTGACCATTATTTTCAATCTATTTCCGTGTCTAATACGGACATTTGATCGCATTCCGGTCTTATTTAAATAAGAAAGCAGTTGAATTTGACAGATATATGCAAGTTTGTATAAATAATAAGCTGGTATTGAAAAACACAAAAATATTGTTTATTTTATCAAATATGTGTTAAAAAATCCAAAAACATGATAAAAATACTAAAAATCATACACTTGATTAATTTGGTTCGATATTGTCTATTCGGTGGAACACGGGTTCATTAAATGGAGCACAAACCAAATAATCAAGTGAAACAAAATATGCATATTTATATTATTTTATATGTTGGTATATATTTATTTATATTTTCTTTATGTTTATTTTTATCTCCATTTTGTGCCTTAATAAAATTAATTGGTCCATTAATCCATTTTAATTAAGTGCAATTTATTAAATGCAGGTGTCCATGTCCAATTTGAATCTGGCCCAGCAATGAAAATCAAGTCCAAAACCTGTAAGCCCACCAACATTAGCCCAACACTTTCAAGCCCAAACCACAATTAAACCAAAGCCCAATCACCCCAAATTCTAACCCTAACCCTAACCCTGCCTCTCCGGCGCTGCCACCACCGCCGCCACCGTCGGCGGCCCTCCGGCGAACCACCACCAGCAGCCCCCTCTCTCCTCCTCCGCCAACACCACTCCGGCCATCATCCAAATCCGATCTCGCCACCAACCATTTCCGCCCCTCCGTTCACAGCCCAATTTCCAAATCCGCATCTCCGGCCATCTCCAACTCCACCGCAGCTCCGCCTCAAAGCGCCGCCATCGCGCCACCACTTCGCTCCTCCGCCGCCTCCATCTCCTTCAACACCCATCTCCAATCGACGCCAGAACCAGCCTCGACCAACTCCGGCGGCCACCTCCGTCCGTCCACTGCCGCCATCCCTTCCTCCATCTCAAACCCCCAATTTCAGTGAGCCACAAGGAAAAATGGAAATGGAGAAGAAGCTGTCGAAGAAAAATAGAAGAAGAAGAAATAAGAAAACAGAGAAGAAACGAGAACAAGAAAGAATGGAGGAGGAAAAGAAAATGGAAGTAGAAGAGAAATTGGGAAAGAAGGGCCTGTCGAGATAAAACAGAGAAGAAGATTGGAAAAACTGAAAACGAGCAAGAAAGAAAGAAAAATGGAGGAAAGAAAGATGGAGAGGAAATAGAGAATGGAGAAGAAAGAAAATAATAAATGAGGAAAGAATTAGAGAAAAGAGAAAACAAAAAAGCCAGTCGAGAAAGAAAAATCCCAATCCGGGTCGAGATACCATGTATAGCGACCGGGTGTTTAGAGACAGGGAAATTGTTTAAAGACTGGGGATGTTTAGAGAACAAAATTCGTGTCGCTAAACAAACCCCGGGTCGAGATACCATGGACCGCGACCTGGACAGAAAATGGTTAGAGACTGGGAGTATCAAGACACAAAGTCTGTCGCGGAACAATGTTCCGCGACAAATGGAACGCGACCGCGACCGAGCAGTACCGCGACCAGGACGGAGAGAAAATAAAGCAGAAAGCACACCTCACGTGCTCACGTGACATCCCTATTGTCAAATTCATCACATGCCTAAATACTTGGGGAGTCCATGGAGCTGAAGTCCCACAAGCTTAGAATTTTCGTCTTCTTCCTCTGGACCTCGAGCTCCCGCCCCCTCCTGTGCGCCATCCTGGAGCTAAAAATTGTGTTCTGAACCAGATTTGTTCCGCGAACAGGCACAATTGTTTAGCGACTGGTGGGCCTTGAATGGGCCTAGGGCTTAATTCCACCACTCTATAAATATATCCTCCCAACCCCTTTGAACAGTAACCTAGCCACACTTGTAGTTTAATTTCTGTTCTTGGGGCACCACTGTGCTCTCAAGTAGTTTTAGTATAGATAGTTTTATTTTTATGCAATGTAGATTGTAGTGTAGCTTAGTTTAATTTATGTAATAAATTAGTGTGGCTAGTGTTCACTTTTTCCAGCTTATTTTATTTTTGTATTTTGGGTTAAAAACACTTAATCTATAGGTGTATTTTAAACCATATTTTGTTGGAATGATCAAGGTTTTGCCTCCCAAAAATCTGTTATGGAATCCCCTCCATGGGTTGTTACTGTTTGTTGCATATTGGGCCTCTTGATCCTTTTCTTATTTTTAGTTAGGTTTAAATGCTTTATGTAGACTTAATAAATGCATAAACACTTGTATTTGGCCCTTGATAGATTTAGTGTAGTGTCCTGTTCTTACTTTTTCTCCTCTAGTTTAGTGTAGTGTCCTGTTCTTTTTTTTTTAGTTAGTGTCCTGTTGTTTATTTTACCTTTAGTGTAGTGTTTTTATTTTTTTTAGTTTTATTTTTTATTTCTCATGCACTAGATCTAAAAAGGGATAATATTGAAGTGTTTGTGCATATTTATTTAAAAATTGCATCACCCATATTGTATTGCATCACGTTGTAACCCCACGGGTTGCAACGTAATTTTCCGTTGTGATCCCACGGATCACAACGCACTCCCCCGCAATGCAATATTAGGCGTTATGCTGCCAAAATTTTTATAAAATTTTTTAAATCCTTTGGTCGAGAAGCAATCCTGTCGCGGACCCACGGTCCGCGACACAACCCTTGATTAGCGACCAAGGACCCAAATTCTTGCAATTTAATTCTAGAAGGGCTCTGGTCGCGGAACCCCCTGTCGCGGACCCACGGTCCGCGACACACCCCTTGTTCCGCGACCAGAAATTATGCCCTTGTTGGATTTTCAAACCTTGTGTCGCTATCCCCCTGTCGCGGACCCATGGTCCGCGACACAAATTTTGTTTAGCGACACAACAACCCTAATTTCCAAAATTTCAATTTCTCTTATTTCCCACCTCTCTGTCGAGATCCTCCTGTCGCGGACCCACGGTCCGCGACACAATTTCTGTTTTTCGACAGGCTTGTTTCTCGACAGGCTTGGCACCTTTTTGCCAAATTTTTATTCTCCATCTCACCCCATTAATTAATTGAACCTTTGTATTAATATTTTTGAGGTTGAAACCCAATGATCTCAACCCATGATTAAATTGATATAAAGAACTTTGTTCAATTTCCATTAAAAGAGTTTTCTACAAAATTAAACTCTAATGATCTAAGTATATAATCCGGACTGTAATTAATTAATTAATTATGGAATGAGTGATTATTTAGACATAAAGAGTAATTATGGATTTAATTCCAAACCCTTGCATGAGAAACCAATGTCTCTCATACAAGATGACCCAAAAATATTTTCTTTTATTTTATTTTGTCTTTTCCGTGTTGTGTGAAACAGCTAGTAAGAGATATAACAGACTAATGTTGGCGGGTATTCCCACACGGATAAACTAGCTCGTGGTCTGAATATTAATTACTAGTTGTTATTTTGCATGGTCCGGATAGTGGTCGGTGGAAGCCTTGGCGGTTCGTCCATCCGGGATTATAATAGCTGCTCAGCTGATTCCTATCCGGATACAGTTTTATTTTCTTTATCTTAATTTCAAACCTGAATTCAAGTTGTAGTATTATTAAATGATGTCGACCAACATTATTTGAGAATTATTACAGCGAGAAAATATGTGGGTTTTTCTTCCATTCACAGACAAAATGGGAGCTGAATGACGGTGGTCACCGTCACTTGGAATTCCTTTCTGTCTAAAAATCATTCCACCTGGAATAGTCAGGACCTGGATAGTAGATGTTTGCAGTCCGGATTATCCTGATTATTTTTGTCATCTTTTTAGCCAAAATAAATCCTTCTCATCTCTGGCTAATCCATCTCTGTGTATCAACTTCTGTCTAAACCCACCTTATACTTTGGGTTATTTAATTTTACACTTCTTTATAAATTTATGCATGATACTACTATGTAAATATTGTGGTCATAATTATTTTGGGATCCTTCCCTTGGACACAGGAGTCTTGATTTTAATCAGATGTCTCATAATAAATTTCCAACAAAAATTTCTTTATAAAATCCGGATCTAGTAAGGGATAAATTCCTCAGCTATGACTAACTCATATTCGACTGGGGGTTGATTTTGGGAAATTAGAAGCAGAGTCAGCGATTAGGTCTCACCTAGACTGAAAGGATCTGTGTTTTAATTGAGAGTCTAGTACCTGTTTAGGGAATGATTTTCAAAAATCTATTATTTTCCAAAATTGCTGTATGTTGGAAATCTTATATTAAATATTGCACTGACTCAGAGTCCACTTGGATTTAGATGAGGTGTAATAGATAATATTAGAAGAACAACATGTGGGCCTTGGCTATTTTCTAAGGTAGGGCTGAGTTTCTTTCAACTGCTGTCCTCTTCTGCCAAAGCCTATTTTTGAGTCCTGAGTGAGTGCATCCGGAACGAACTAATTCACTAGTTCGTTTCATTAGTTTGTATCTCATAACCACCCGGAAGGAAGTGAACACTGCGAGCGGTTCACCGAGAGCTGGGAATTCTTGATCCACACCCGGTCACTATGACTGGGGGCTGTCTTTTACTACCAGGGTCAGACTTTCAAAAAACCTCCGAGTGATAGGATTTTAAATGCTTTCTTTACCGCTTTCTTTTAACTGCTTTCTTTAGAGGTCACTCGGTTGTATTGAGAGTTGCGTAACTGCTACTAGGACTGATAGTTAAGGGATAGTTCAGGGCTTGATTAGAATCTTCGGGTGTGACATGGGGGAATGATAGCAGTACTCGGCATTTCAATCTATGGAGTGTCAGGTGTTGCTTGTCCACCACAGATAAATGACACGCTCTGACAGGAGCAGTTGTAAGTCTGTGGTATCTTAGAATTTGTTGTCATTAAGAGCATGTATATTCTTACTGTAAATACCTGTCTGTTAAAGGGAACATAGTACAGAAAGCATGAGAGTTAGCTAACTGAAAGGATTATCCCAAACAAAGATCTGTGTATTAAAATGGAAGTTTAATTGTGTCTCGTCTGAATCTTGTCCAATTTTTATTATTTCCCTCCTGTCCCTTCTGTCTCATTTTAAATATGCTTTCTTAGAATAATTTTAACCGCTTTCTTAGAATAATTTTATTGTTTTCTTAGATTATATTTAATTCGCTTTCTAGAATAATTTTATCTGCTTTCTCTGTCGCTTTCTTAGCTTAGAATTAAATTATGTCAAGTAGTTGATAGTCATAACACAAACTTAAATCGAGTAACCGAGTGGAAAATCTTAGTAAATGACGTGGGCCCTGCTTCCATCGTACATCCTCCAGTGAACGATCCGGTACTTACTATAAATACTGCAATTTTTGACTCCGTGCGCTTTCGGGGGCACAGTTTCTTAACACGAGTAATAAAAACGTGACAACCTATAAATATATCCCTAATCCCAACTCCATCTTCATAAATTGGTTTCATTAAATAAAATTGAACACCAGGATCATGATTTTTCAGAAAATACTCATGTAGTGGGAACTTGTCAAAAGTTTCATGGCAAGGATCTTCAAGGCAGGAAATTTGTCAAAAGTTTCATGCCGGGGAGGTCCACATGCCGTTTGAAATCAAAGTTTCCCACATGAGTAATAAAAAGTGAAATATATCATTAAACCCCTTCCCATAAATCATAACTCTTTTCTTTTAATAAATTTAATCCTGATTTATTTTATTGAAAAATACTCGTGTTAGTGAAATTTGTCAAAAGTTTCAGTGCCCCCATGGTTTCTGGATCATGTGTCTTCAAGGATTTCCAGACGTGATACGAAAACTTTCCGCCCATGTGGCACGAGTTCAGCTAACATCCTTTCCACCATGTTCATTTGTGCGAGGATCTCTACTGGTTACTCCAAATGAAGGTTTCGACGGTTATGCGGGCATTCCTCGTTTCTACTTTGCGGTTGCATATCCTGTCGGACCTTTTCTAACGGGGAATCCACTTCTTTTTGTGGTTTCCCCATTCTCTTTTCCCTTCTACCACCTTTGGTGACTTCCTCGCTGCACTTCTCATCTTCTCGTCTGAGATAGTGCGGAGGCTGTACCTGAATTTGACTTCTATCTCTGGGACGTTGTACTATTCGTTCTAGCATTCCCAGGGGCTGAGGCTAGGTGGTTGGGTTAATCGGCGGTGCTGCTGTTCTGAAATCAGTGGTCTAGCCTTCGCCGATATCTCTAGGCGACATTCGTATGAGGCTGGGAATCCTTCAATTTCCTTTTGTTAGGAGATTTCCCTTGTATATGCCTGCTTAGCATAGGACGTTTCCCTTGTATATTGTAATTTCGGACTATCGACGCCGTCTTCGGCTGAAGTAGTACCGTTTCTGTAATGCTTGTTTACACAATAAAATCTTTCCTTTTTCGCCTCACTTGATGTTTAATCCCATGCTGATGGATAATATTTCTTCATATATATTGCATTTACTGGATTTGACATCTGTTCGCCATTTTCATCCACCAACATGTACGCTCCATTCGGTAATTTCGTCTGAACAATAAATGGCCCCTCCCAATTGGGGCTCCACTTACCTAATCGGTCATCCTTCTGTTTAGGTGGCCATATAACTTTCCAAACTAAATCGCCGAGTTCAAATCGTTTCACACGGATTCGCTTATTATACCAATCGGCCACAATATCTTTATTTCTCTGCAAATTCTCAAAAGGTTGCACCCGATCGGAATTAACTTCCAATAATTCATTCTTCATCGCACAACCATATTGTTCGGCCGTCGTTAGATCTGCTTGGCTTGTTCTTAAGGTCGGCACTGTTATTTCGGCTGGAAGTACTACGGCCATTCCATAAGTCAGCCGAAATGGTGTAAATCCAGTGGCTGAAGTCTTGGCATTTCGATAAGCCCATAACGCTTCCGATAACTTCTCATGCCACTTTCTTGGTTGATCTTCTATCATTTTCTTTATAATTCCTATCAACTGCTTATTTGTGGCCTCTGCATGTCCATTCCCTTGCGGATAATAAGGCGACGAATGCACAATCTTTATCCCATATTCTTTCGCAAAGGCCTTAACTTTTTCTCCCACAAATACAGTTCCTCTGTCCGTTAGAATCGTTTGTGGAATTCCAAATCTATATATCAACTGTCTCTTAATAAATTCAATCACTTCTCCTTGCGAAATGCTGACATAAGCCTGAGCTTCGGCCCATTTTGTGAAATAGTCCGTTGCCACTAGCACAAACTCATGCCTTTTTTTGTGAAGAAGGATGAATCTTCCCGATTATATCCATAGCCCATCCCCGAAATGGCCATGGCTTAATCATTATGTGCATCTCTTCGGCCGGTAACTTTTGAATCGGCCCATGCTTCTGACATTCGCGGCATCCTTTGACATATTTCTCACAATCAATTCCCATATTCGGCCAATAATATCCCAGCCGAATAATACTCCATTTCATCGATTTTCCTGCACGATGCGCGCTGCATATTCCTTCATGGACTTCTCCCATTACTCTTTTAGCATCTTCTTCTCCGACGCATCTGAGTAACACTCCATCAATGGCTCGCTTAAAGAGTAACCCTCCTATCACTATATAATCCATCACTTTCTGCTTCTCGACCGGACTAGCTTCGGATGGATTTTCCAAGGTCTGCGCTATCTTTTTTATCCATTCGGCCTTTTCAGTTTCGGCCAAATATATTTCCAAATTTCCCGCTATCGGCATCAGCCGATACCTAGCTGCATGCTGAGCCAGTTCGTTAGCTAATTCGTTTTTCTCCCTTGGAATATGTTCGATGTATACCTCGTCGAATTCCTCTAACAAACCGATTGCTTCTTCGTACAATCCAATTAATTTGGAACTTTTGACCGAAAAATCTCCTAACAGCTGCTGAATAACCACTTGTGAATCTCCTCTGATTACGATAGCTCTTATTCCTTCTTCTATAAGTCGTCGTAATCCCGAGATTAATGCCTTATATTCAGCTTGGTTATTCGTATATGACTTCGGTAACTGTACGAAATACTTGTATATCTTGCCCTCCGGTGTATGTAGAGTAAACCCTGCTCCAACTCCTGAAGAGGCTCTTGAACCATCGAACATCATTATCCATGGTTGCAGATATACGATTCCTTCCTTATTTATTTCTTTCGGCCGAACTTGATCCCCGATGTCCTCGGACACTGGGAACATTACATGATCGGCCAAAAAATCGGCTACAATTTGCCCTTTCATAGCCCTAAGTGGCTGATATTTCAAGTCATATGCATTTAACTTCATGGCCCACTTGGCCATTCTTCGGCTACTGATGGGATCGTTCATCATAATTTTTATTATATCAACCGAAGCTACCATTATCACTTGCCGTGGTTGAATATAATATTCCAACTTTTGACATGCATGATAAAGACTTAAACACAATTCATGAATCGGCGAGTACCTTAATTCGGCATCTCTAAGGATTCGGCTTAGATAGTAAATCGCCCGATCACTTTCTTCATCGTCCTCTTGAGCCAACAACGCTCCAATAGACTCTTCGGCTGCTGCTATGTACAATTTGAGCGGTCGACCCAAAACTGGAGGGACCAACACTGGTGGATTCACCAAGGCTTGCTTCAATTGCTCAAAGGCTCTCTGTTGATCACCTCCCCATATGAATTTCTCCTCTTTCTTTAACCTTAGTAAATTGGTTAATGCTTTCGACTTTCCGGCCGCATTTGCTAAAAATCGCCTCAAGAAATCGATCTTTCCAAGGAATTTCTGCAGACTCTTCTTATCATGTGGAGGCCTGGCTTCTTGGATTGCTCTGGTCTTATTCGCGTCAACTTCTATGCCCTTATTGTGTACTAAGAACCCAAGAAAATTTCCTGCTTGCACTCCAAAAGCACACTTAGCTGGATTCATCTTCACTCCATTTAATCTCATTCTTGCGAAAATCCTCTGCAAATCGTCCAAGTGGCTTTCCATATCTCTAGATCTGACCATGACATCATCGATATAGACTTCAACACATTCGCCTATTAGATCATGAAAAACGTAATTCATGGCCCTTTGATAAGTAGCTCCTGCATTCTTCAAACCGAATGGCATTACTACCCATTCGTATATTCCTATGGCTCCCGGGCACCGAAATACAGTTTTATGAACATCTTCTTCGGCCATAAAGATTTGGTTGTATCCTGAATATCCATCCATGAATGACAACATCCCCTGTTTTGCGGCCGAATCAATCAACAAATCAACAATAGGTATCATATACTCATCTTTAGGAGTGGCTATATTAAGATTTCTGAAATCGATACAAACTCTCAACTTCCCATTTTTAATGATTACAGGAACAATATTCGATAACCACTCTACATATTTAGCTGGCCTCACAAATCCGGCCGCTAACAATTTTTCTATTTTTCTTTTATTCTAGGAACTATCTCGGGCGCTGCCCTCCTGGCCGGCTGTTTATGCGGCCTGAACCCTTCTTTGATTGGCAGTCTATGCTCCACAATCGATCGCTCCAGTCCTGGCATCTCTGTATAGTCCCATGCGAAACAATCCTTGAACTCGATTAGGACCTCCTTGAATCGGCTTGTCATCTGTTGATCTAAATTTGCACTCAATGGGATCTCCCTCGGGTGCTCATCTGTACCAATATTGATCATTTTCCAGGGGTCTTGAGCTTTGAAATCCGGTGTTCGTTTTGGAATTGCATCCATTAAGTCGCTCCATCCTGCTTTGTCGTCTGAAACTCCTAGTTCGGCCGATTCGAACTCGATTGCTTGATTCGGTTGTGCATCCATCATTTACTTTCTTCTTCGACTGGCCGTTCGTCGGCCTGATATCTGACCTCAAACCCCAAATATGTCCAATCACACTCGACAACCTGCGGGTACCGATTCCCTACCACCGCTAGGAATGGTTGTATGGGTTCTTTGTATAACACCACATCAATTCGGCCGGCTGAGCTGACTGGATACGGAGGTTGGTCTCCTTCCACTTCTTCAACTGTGCCATCCTTTTTCCAGAACCACACTTTCTGGTGCAGCGTTGACGGCAAACAACGAGATGTATGTATCCAGCATCGACCTAAAAGGGCCGCATACGGAACTTCGACATCTACAACAAAGAACATGGTCGGAATCGATATCGTTCCGACCGTTACATCCACCAAAATACACCCTTCGGCCGCAGTTTGGGCTCCCACAAAACTCAATACTTTCATCCTTGTAGGGAGTAGATCTTCCTTTGAACGGTCTATCTTTGTCAGTGTAGCCAATGGCATGATATTGACGGTTGCTCCTCCGTCAATAAACATTCTTCTGAGCGGTCTCCCATTGACCCAACCCTTCACATACAAAGGTCTCACATGTTGAGACATTTTTGCAGTCGGCGGTAGAATCGTGCTTGGTTGAGCTTCCGGGACAAACGACTCATAGCCTTCTTCAGCTACTTTCTCAGTTTCGGCCTCAGGCCGAAATGCTTCAAGTTTGGCGAAACAGAAATCCACAATGGGCTCTTCATCGCCGAAATATTCTCCATCTTTCTGGCAGAAGACCACGGCTGGTTCGGAATCAGACCAGTACTCCTCCTCTGCTGTTGTGGTCACCCCTACCATGTTTGCACTAGACCCGAAGCCGAACTTAAACTGTCCGATTGAAAGTGTATCAGTATTCGGAACAATACTTGTTTTTGGCTTCCACTCCCTTCTTCGGATTTGCCTAGGCTTCCATTCTTCTTTTGTTTTCGACTGTTCGTTTTCGGTTTTCGGCTGTATTACTTTCGGCCGAAATTCAGTTTTGTTCTTTAGCCGATCCTGTCCTTCTTTCGGCTTCCTCTCTTCTTTTCCTTCAGACTTCAAACGAGCCGAAAATACTCTATTGAGTATTTTTCCTTCCGAGAACGAACAATCGTCTTGGAAGTCCTCTTCCATATACATCATATCGTACTCCTCTTGCTCAGAAACAACAGCTGCTTTAAGCCGTTGCATTCTTCGTTTGAAAGTACGATATGATCCCTTTCCTTTCGGAACTTTTCTCTCCTCCGCCCTCCAGGCTGAATGGTCAAACCGGCGCTGGCCGAAATGCCTCTTTTCTGGAGAATTTTAAACCCATCGGCCTACCTGAGTATTTGCTTGTGGCCTTCTGAGCTTCTTCATTTCGGGACTGACAACTTCTTCAGGAACTGTGATCTGAATCACAGTTTTTCCACTATGCTTGTCTGCTGTTAACTTCATCTCTGAATCCTATCCGTTAGTTATGATTTTCAACGTTGGCCTCTCACTCTTATCTCCGATCTCGATCTCCTGATGTTTCTCCGATTGCTTGATCCACTCCTTTACCTCATAATTCCCCAATCGGTCGAAAACATCTGTAATTTTCTCCTTTCCCTTTGGAGATCATAATCGTTTCCATACTCCTGACTTCTGAGCCGATGGCCGATCTCCAAGCCGATCGTGCACAGAACTCTTGCTAGATGATGTTTGATCCCCCAATCGGTCATGCACAGATCTATTCTGGTCGGGATGCACCATCACCATGTTGGCAACAGGGAACGGATTCTTATTGATCGCCATTAGCCTATCTGGGAACTTCAGCTTCCCATCATCGACATGCTTCTGAATTAGCTTCCTAAAATGTCCACAAACCGCCGTGGAATGAGTAGCAGATCCATGGAATCTACACCATCCGGCTTCCAACTGATCCTTGGTGGACTGTGGATGGTTTCCTTTAAACTCTAGCAATCCGTTCTTCTGGCAATAATCAAATATTTCGTCCATTTGTGACAAGTCGAAAGAGTAAAACCTTTGAGATTCATCTCTTCCTTCTTTCTCCTTGCCTCTGGCTGGCCGAAGTGCCGGACAAGTCATAGGCTTTTTTATAATAATTTCTGCCCTTGCAACTTCGGCTAATGCGGGAACGTCATCCATGTTGTACTCTTCCTGGACTTCACATCTATCCAGAGACTCAGCAAATGAGGTAGCTGACTGGATAGGTTGTGATCTTCCACTTTGACTTCGGCTTGATTTGAAAGCCGCTTGTTCTGCCAAATAAGTCTCCATCCTTATAGCTTCGGCCACAGTCCTTGGTCTTGTAACCATCAATCTGTCCTTGATGGCAAGCTTCAAATTCTGTTTCAGGATTTGAATGTATTCATGCTCAGGCAGCATTGTTTTTATCTGAGCCTTCACTGCATAAAACCTTTCAATGAATTCAGTAACTGATTCGGACGCCTTCTGCTTGGTTGACGTCAGATCAACTACCGAAACTTCAGGACTGGTATTATAGAATCGGTCATGGAATAACCGCTCCATCTCGGCCCATGTATTGACCGATCCCGCTGGCAAATTGATGTACCACTCAAATGCTGGGGCAGTTAACGACAAGCTGAACAATATCAACTTTATGAAAATCATTTTGCGCGATTCTGGTGCATTGAGCTGTAAATCGGCCAATATGCTCAATTGTAGAGCGGCCGACTTCTCCGGAAAAAGTGTTAAAATCTGGAACCTTTACTCCTCTAGGCAGTGGATACTGCTCCTCAATATAATCTGGATAAGGTTTTCGATACATCGGCCTATTCTCCTGGCCGATGATATTTCCAAACTGAGTACGAATAATTTCAGCAATTAACTCCCTGTCAACCAGTTGTGGTGGATTCTGCTGCTGTGGTGCGTATTGTTGTTGGACGACTGGAGCAGGCGGTTGATCAGCTGGTTGAGGCGGTTGATTCTGTTGCTGATCGTACCTTTGCTGCGGAGGGACAAAAGGCCGAGCTCCATGCCCTCCTGGCGGCCGAAAGGCCTGCTGTTGAAAATTATGATGATTTTGCATCGCAGGTGGTGGATTTTGCGCCATTGGAGCTTGCTGCGTTCCCATTAGATACATATTCCTAGCTATTTCGGCTCTGAACATAGCTGGCATCGCTGCCAGGATATTGCATTCTATTTGTCTAACCGAATTAGTAACTGCCGCCTCCACCATAAATTGAACCTGATCTCGGAACCGCGGGGTTAAATCATCGTTTGAAAACTCTTGATTGTGGAAGTGTGATGGTCCGGGGAACCCTGGGGGGAATTCTCCGGTTTCTGCTGCGCGTTCTTCCTGGATCGGCGACAAATCAGTCCTCGCCGCCGTGTTAACCGCTGGAGTTGCTTGTTCGAATGCCATTTCGCGTCCCACTGGGCGTGCCACTGTTTTTGGCCCTGGTGTGCCAAAAGGACCTTTTTCTCCTCAAGGGAGGCTACCGGAGAAAGGATCAAACCGGTTACGGGTCCGGATTAATGATAATGCGCCCAAACTTGACTAATTACGCCCAAACTTGACTGAATCTTCTTTAGTATTCAAATGGCAACAAAATACAATGGAGAATCTACCTGTTGTTAAGAAACAACGGCGAATTCACCGGAAAAACTAGAACCAAACTACCGGTTGTTGAGAAACAACGGTGGACTTGAAAGTAACCGCTATGAGCTAAGCTAGAATCTAGGAAAAACTGTAAAGGAAAGCAGTAATGGAAAGCAGTAAAGATACAAAGAAGTAAATCTGATAAAGGGATTTTGGGGGTTGGATTGATCTCTCTGATTTTGTGCATGGTATCCCCTATTGATAGCCGGAGCTGAAATAACCGCTCTCCGGCCGATTAAGCCGACTCCACTGTTCGCTTCAATCGGCTGACTTGATATCATTTCGGCCGAAATTCTTCCTTCCCGGAGCTTTCTTCCTTTCGGGCCTCTCCTGCTGTTCTGGATCGTTCTCTTTTGATTCTTCGGCCCAATGGATCTCAAACTCAATCTTCTTTAGAAGTCCCTCTTCGGCCCATCTTTTATGGCCCAATTTTTTCTATCCATGGCCCACTATCATTTGTGGCCCCAACACAAATCTTAATTTCCTAATTCTTAACCTTTTGTAGGTTTATTTTTTTGAGGTTATTACAATACAATAAAAAAATCATATAATTATTGAATTCAGTGGTTCCTTTTAGTGTTATCAAAATATATTAGTATATTTTAAAAAAAATTATCTAGTGTTTATTTCAATAATGAGTATTCTTAAGGGCAAAAAATCAATATAGGACGTATTTTTGATAATAATCTTTACTTTTTAATATTTATTTTATTATATATACTTAGAGAATTAAATAAATAATAATATATTTTATTGATATACAATTATGTACCATTAAATATGTATAATATATACAATATATATAATTTTTTTAAAACAAGAAATATATTCGGTTCGGTTTGCTTAATCGGGGAAAAAATTAAAGTTTTTGTATTTGTATTTGAACTGGTATCCTCGATTGACCGAAAATTCGATTCGGTTTCAATTCGATTTTGCAGTTCAGCGAATCGGTTCGAATATTTTGTCCACTCCTACTGCAGGAACCCAAAACTGGGTGAAGTTATCAACCACCTGCAATCGTTCAGTTATCAAGCACCAGCAATGAAGAGTGGGCTTAATTGGGCCAAGCAAGATGATTGGGCTCAACATGAAAGGCCTCATCTATATTCACTGTACCCAATTTTATCCAAATTCCTAAACAGTCAACACACCAATACACCATCATCTCACGAAAAATATGGGGAAGCAGGCTCAACTTTTAGATGCCTGTTTAGATATGGGCCTCAACGGGCCCAACTCACAGAGGGCGGGCTTTTGTGGGTTAGGCCGGTGGCGGGATGGGCCTATCCGCGGGCTTTCAGTTTTTATTTATTTATTTATTTATTTATTTATTTTTACGTTGTGTATTTATTGAATTTATTATTCTTTAGTATGAATGTTTAGCATAATGTCATCAAATATTTAAATTATTGAATTGATTGCATATTGGATTATCTTAATACAAATTATCTGTCCTTTGTAATATTTACATGTTCATTAATTTTATGGGTATCAAGTTTTTAAGTTTAAAATTCTTTATTATTCTATTTATTAAAATTATGTGTGCAGACAAATTTTTATTTTTTAAATATAAATTAATAATTTATGCTCATACAATCTTATCTAATAAAATACTAAATTTAGTGAATTATGTCCAGACAGTTTTACCTAATAAAATATAGAATTAATGAATTATGCTATGACAGTCTTACCTAATACAACTCTAGCAAAGACTTTATCTGTGAGATCTAAAATTTTAATCAGTTCAATCATTAATTATAAAAGTTTTGTCACACATATTATATTTTGCAAAATATAATATATTCCTTTAGTATTTAAAAATGGAATAATCATAAATTATTTTAAATAATTATTCAAGAAACCCACATTAAAGTAAATAATTATGCCAATAAATACACACTTACATATTTATAATCATAAATATTAATTATAAATCTCTTTATTTTATTTTTAATATATGCATTAAAAAATACATCCGAATTTTATTTTTTTTACAAATAAAAAACAATACTAGTATTATTTAAATAAAAAGCCCGTGGGCCGGCCCGCATGACCTGCGGCTCGCATGTGGGACGGGTCAGGTCTATATATTTTGAGCCCGCCCCATTTAGACCCGTCCGTTCAAGCCTGCAAAAATACAGGGCCCGTGCAGGTCGGCCCGTTTCGCCACGTTTCGACACCTCTAGGAAGCACCGAAGCAGAAAAACGAGGGATCCGGAGGAGAAATAATATACAGAAAACGGAGTTTGCTCACTTGCCCTGCTACCATTCTTGCCGGAAGCCTCGGTGCCATCCTCGTTTTCGTTAATAACGTGAGGTTTTTTTCCCAATTATTTCTGATAACTTTTTATTCAATTATATTTTCCTCTTTCGCAATGGTTAAAATCTATCTCGTGTTCTGTGATGGTTTTGTGAGGTCTTCCATTTGAAATTCATACGGTTTTTGTAGGAACAAAATTTTTTTGGTTGTATTTGGTTGAATCTCTTGGATTCGAACTCGCAAGGACACGATTTATTTTATTTTAGAATGTATTTATCGAGTATTCAGTCGGTAATTGGAGTCTACACTAATTTGGTTGATTGATATAATGAGTGCTTACATTTCATCCTTGCATCGAAGCATTCTCTGACCTTGATATGTTCACTGAATTTGGATCGTTTGCTAAGATGTGCAAAAGCTGTCTTCATACTATATAATTACTGAGGAAAAATATAAATTGAGTGCATCGTGGAAGCTAAGAAATTTTTGTTTTTATTTCTTAACGTACCAAGTTGAGGGCACGCTAATGGCTCAAATCTATTTGGATGTATTACTCTAAATTTTCTTATCTTTTTCAGAATATCGAATCACAGTCACATTCTAAATAAATATTGGCTTGATCTTCAAGTAGTTTGTATCAGTTCGGAGGAAGTCGCTGACGAAATTTGAAAATCGCGTACACAAAGTATCTTATCTACTTCTATGTTAGATGAGGATTGGATGTTCTTAGTTGCGATCTCCTTGAAGGAAGCTGCAACACTGTCCTCTGCCCATGAATATAGGTATGATGCTACTGGATTCTTTTGTAGTTGACAATTCAACTTGAACTTGAACCAGAACTTATTACAACTGCTTTCGGTTATTTCTTTATCACCATTTGATTCCTTGTGCACAAGCACAATGGAAGTTATGTTGAAGAATGTATTTTGCTTAATGATATATTCTATAGTCTATACCTTCTCAAGTTATTATCTTCAGACCCGAGATCTTCTCCCTAGTGGATGCTAGAATGCTTCATTTCAGCAGCTTCTGACTTCTGAGAAATCTGAACATATATCAGTATTACTTTCAAGGTGTCCTCACACCAATTTGATTTTCTGATCTTGCATGATTGGATTCGTAAAACAGATCAAAAGAAGAAATAGTCTACCCCTGCATCCACCTAGGATACTGTGCAGCTCTTCGTTCTAATTTAGGTATGGCTAAGGTTCCAGTCGTTGTACTCCTATATTGCTGCTTCTTTTAATTGAAATATTCTATTTCTATGTGATTTAAGAAATAAAAGAAAGTACTAGTAGTACTTAAACATGCGAAACCTTGACCATTTGTAAGTTACTGAAGGCTGTCTTCCTCAGTCGTGGCCCCATTATCTTCCAATAACTAGGCCACTATCTACATAAATGTTGAATGTGTCACACGTAATTTAGAAGTGAAAATAAAAACCCTTCACCTGCCTAACATCATTGATCTTGTTCTGCTGGATACCGGTACATTTTTCCTTGTAGTTCATCAGGGTTTAGCAGCTCTTTCATATTCTTTAGGTTAAGATTTCTGATTAGGTATTATTTGGTTTAGCTGGCTTTTGCCACCCCTAAGTCAATATAAAGCATGACTGGTTGAATAAGAAACAAAATCTGTACAACATTACATACCTCCCATATACCCCCATATGAATGGTGCAATTTCGGATGACACATCTCCATTGTTGCCAAGGTTCCAGAAAATTAAAGGTTGAAAACAAAAAAAAATAAAATAAAATAAAATAAAAAATCCATGACTAATAGTACAAAACTTGCAATTACATTACCTGGCTTCTGTGAGCAGCATTTCCATCATCAAATCATTCCAAGTATCAATGGGGCCTGGCAGGCACCAATGTAAACAATCATTCTGAATTTTTGCGTTCTTATCTTTCCCTTCGTACGGATGGAACTGTCTGTACACTCCTGGATGCCCATCCGGTCTCATCATCGAAAGCATGGTTGTATCAAACAATTCCAGTCTTATCCCGCTTTCAGATGCTTCTGCTGCTGCTCCCTTGAATTCTTCAAGTTCAACCCTCCTCATTATCGTATTCATATCATTTAGTTGAGCTTCATCTTCCTTGAATGGTCCTGTCCTGTTGCAGTAACCTCCGGTGTTCCATTCTCCATTCTCAAAGTGATCAGGAGTATTAGTTCTGAAGAATATGTACGCCTTGTGCTTTGATCCGGTGATGAATTTCAATGTGGAGTTCAGGACCTTGCGATAGGCATCTGCAAAATCCATTTCCGTTACATTACTGTTGTAGCAATTATGACAGCCCACCATTGTCTTGTTCTCATAGTACATTGCAGCTTTTAGAAACCATTGCCCTCCAGCAATGATCACATAATCGAAATTTTCATACTGCTCTGTCCATAATGTATCTGGCTCATCCAGATAAAGTTGGGTTAGCCCTGATGAGACTCCATTTTCGTCCTCAAAAGTCTGGGCTTTGTTGAGGTAAGGAGTCCAAACCAAAGAAACATTGAAGTTATGGGAAGGGAAGGACCATCGCCTGTTTCTGTATGGTTCATCATGGTAGACCTCCACTGGTTGTTCGCCCTGCAAGACAATCCCCTGTTAATTCACCCTTTTGAATTCCACAATTTATATGTTCAAGAACTGGAAGCTTTGTTCATAAGAATTTCATGTTATTATTTTTGAACTACAAAAAGGAAGACAAGGATTACTTAACAAAACAAACTATTAAGAGTGTGTTTGGATGTGCGTTTTAAAAAGTGCTGCAGCGTTTAGAAAACGGATAATCAGATAATTGCTGTAACAAAACGTGCTGTAGAAAATTAAGTGTTTGGATGAGTTTATGCTGTTTCAAATCGCAATAATCAGATAATCATTAAAAATGTTTGGATTTGCGTTTTTCATTACCTCAAAAGGTAACAATATAATAAAATCTATTTTTAGCTAAACACAATTTTCTTGCAGCACCAAATTGTAGCTGCAAGAAAATAGCGTTTTCATTCCCTCAAAACGTAAATAATAGATTATTAGAAGTTAGTACACAAACAGTATTAACTGATTATTTGCGTTTTGCAAACACAATAATCAAATAATCTGTCTCAAAACGCACAAACAAACACCCTGTAAGACATCAACCTACAAATCGCTAGAACAGCCTCTCATCGTATTGTAGCATCTGTAAATTGGATGTAATGTTTTTTTCATGTCAATGGAAATGCAGGTTAAACTATGCAGAGTTCAGACAGTAACCTAAAGAGACCTTTTGTTGCCCTTAATTATCACACCAACCATTACTTTTAAATTCCACCAAGTAGTCCACAAATGAAGAAAAAATGATGTTACACCATGATTGTCTCTTCTCATTCAAAATTAATAAGTAGATAACAAACATAAGGGCCCTCAGATCACACATAATTTGTCTCTGAAAATGACTATGTTTCTCTTCCCCACCACACCTTAATATTCTAATAAATTCTTGCATAACACTCCAAAAGATTAAAGATTACTAGAACTAATAGTTTATTCAACAAAATACGCACAAACCCAACAATCTGTTGGTAATTTAGAGCATCAATTATATCTTATTCTATAAGATACAAGCAAGTGTCATTAGGAAATGGTGTTTGACACTTTTTGTATACAATATAGAATAATAAAATAAAATGTCTGCAATTGGAAGATCAGGGTATTTTAATTGGAAGCAAGTGTCATAAAGAAAGTTGTGTCTGGAGTTGAGTAACTGCTATGTGGTTACATCAGGGTATTTTAATTGGAAGATTGTGTCTGTTCAAAAGACACCATTTCCTTGTTATATAAAGAATTATCCTTCCGCAGACAGATATAGAGATATCAACCAAATCCTTTTCTCCATCTTTGTTCTTATTCAACAATATTCAAGAGTGTGAATATTGTGGTTGTCTTCTTTGTATCTCAAAAGCTTTTCGTGCAACTCTCACTCTTTATGGGACGAAAATTGCTTTTAGGAAAGTGATATCAGGCCTAGAAGACTATATCACCAAGTCTATATTTGTCTCTATCAAGTGTCGTATCTGTTACTTTTCCCTTTCATTCATACAGATTATCTAACACAATCACCGACACCTAGTTCCAGAAAATTAGCTCAAGCAGTTCAATTGAAAACTGTAGAATACTATGAATGATAAATTACCCGTGAGAGAATGCAGAGCAAAGATTGCACTTGATTACGCATAATCGAATCGCCAATTAAGGCAAGTGATTTATCCTTCATCATCTCTAGAAACTTATTTGGATCAAGCTTAGACAAACTACAATCCCTTGGGCTCCATCTCCAGTAGACATAATCTGAATCAGGCCTGCCATTCTTGATGCAGTTTTGGGGAGGTTCAATGTAGGAGCAGGAAGTGTTGGTATACACTGGCCCATCAGAATCTGGAACCCATTCTCCCACAAATAAATTGCAGGTATTTTCTGTAGCCAAGAAAGGAAAAGAAAAAATTCATTAGCTCAACCTTCCATTTAGGTCATAGTTTCTTAATCTTTTTTTTTTTTCTGTCCAGAAATGCAGATCATAAATGACACACATTCATCTTCAAGATTTGGTAGGCTAAAATTCGGCAGAGTTGCAGAAAGCCAGCAACAGTCAAGAGAAAGGGTTTTGAATTTGAACCCTTGATACTTTTATACACAATCAAACATTAAGGAATGAACAGGGGAATGGGGGAAGTTTACCCGAATTGAGAGAAAGATCGGTAGTAATTTCTGACGGCGGCGAAATGGTGGCTGCAATCCTCAATTTGGGGTCATTTTCAGAAACTTCAACCTGCGAGAACTGCACGAAACTGGAAGACAACAAACGGTAGGCAATACCAAATAAGAGGAAGCACAGTGTGAATTTGAGCAAGAGTGAGGAAAAGATACTCCTGTGAATATTGCTGCTGCTGAATTGCTGCTTCATTGCATTAGCCTCACAGCAATCAATCTCATAATCTGAATCAGAAAAAGGGAGAGGCGGAGGAGTGGGGGGAGTGGCTAGTTTTGGAAATCAAGGCAGGCTTTAATTAATCAAAATTAATGCTATCTGGTGTTGTTGGGGGTAGAAGGAATATAATGACAAAATCAGACAAAGTTGGAGAAATAAAAATTAAATCTTTAATTGTAGTAATAACAATGGGAGGTGGCTGTCTACCTGCCACGCAGATTGGCTTTATTTTGGCGTTTCCTCCAATGGATGATTAAATGGTTTAACCCTTTTTTTTTTCTTTATACCGACCCTCTTAAACAGGTAGTAGGTCCATATGTGTATTCTTGGGCTCTTTTGCTCGATGATTTCAAGGTAGCTTACCTCAAGTGCTCGTGCAGAAACATGCTCCTGGGTTGTAATGACAATTTTCCTTTCTTTCTTTTTTTTTTTTGGTGTAAGATATACTTTTGATTCTATTTATACTTCTATTATTTGTCAAACTAGGTTTGGCTTGTTTGTTAACATAAATGTGGTATTTACTTCTGTTTGCAAGGCAACAGTCAACAGACACGAACAGGGAAGAGTGGAACAGGGATACTTTTCCTCCCAAACAATCTCTATAAGTGGCAAGTGCAATTCACTGTTGTTTCTAAAATAGTCTAAATCAATTAAAAATGTACGAGGGATTAGTCTTGGGTTTGAATTTTTGTAAATGCGGAATCATGTTTCGAAAGAGACAACTCTTCAATGCCCACTAGATTCTCGAGGATTTAGTATTGGTCTCTTGGGCCCAAATGTGTCTTGGGAATATCCGATATCATTATTTAGAGACTATGGAACGTTTTTTAAAAGGCACTGATTAATGTTTTTGAGCTTATTGGTTAATTCATTTAGCATAATCGACAAGTTATAAATAAAGAGGAATAGAGTCTGAAACAGCAAAGTGCCTGAGCAGTGAGCACCTCTGCTAATTTGTACTTTGTAGCTCTATTTTTGGACAATAGCCCGTGACCAAAAGGTATGTGTAACATCCCACATCAGTTTGAGAGGGAAACGAAGCATGCCTAGCATGCCTTATAAGGATGTGGACACATCTCCCTTGTAGATGCATTTTAACACCGTGAGGGGAGTTGGCCCAAAGCGGACAATATCTACAAGTGGGTGCGACTGGGACGTTACAGTGCACCAAGTGCCAACCAAAATGGTCTACAAAAAGCAAATCTTGATTTTGATCTAATTAGTTTACCTCTGGTTTAGACTTGATTATATGATTTGCTGTGCTTGTCCAATGCCAAAGGCCATTTAACTACTCATATCCTTGTATTTAATCCTGACCATGGACTTCAGATCATCGATCTGAATGAGATGTGCTATAAGCCGTCAGCATCAGATAGCAGCTGTATAATTGATTCCCATCAATAAACACAGCGGCAGCAAGAACATGGGATGGGGAGTATTTATGATTTTGGGGGTTTGGAACTTGTTTAGAATACAGCTACAGCTGTGCAACTTGCACTTCTTGCTGCGCAGTAATTGGTAACTTGGTCTGGCAAAGTGGCAATGGCAGCACAGCAGCCCCACTTGGTAGGTAGTAATTTGTATCACACACTACAGCCCCTCATAGGCTCATATGAGGGAGACTATGATGTCGACCTCCTATCACCATTGATTCTTGAAATTGCATTTGAGCTACCATACGCACTTTCTTTCTGATTTGTATTCCCAAATTGAAATGGAAAAACCAACAAGGAAATCTGGTTTGATTCACTTTCTTTGATGCTTATTCCACTTTACTTATGCTTTGATTATTTCACAAGTTTCCCTGCAGGTTTTTATTTTCTGTATTACTTTTCTTTCTTCGGATAAGAATAACAAAAAGCGCCAAAAAATTAAACTACATAAATCAAATAAGAAGGGATGAAAAACAATAACAAGGACCAACATTAAACTCAAGGATACTAGCCACCAGCCAAATCTTCATTTAGAACGTCATCAGGGAAATACCCAAGTCGTGAAAAATTCACCGAATAAGCCCCACACTTCGCAAGAAGATCTGCTAACAGAATTTTCCTCTGTTTAATTGATTGTTTTAAGTAACAAGGACTTTAATTGTAGTATTTTGGATTGGAGGAGTTAAGAGGAACCTGATTTATTGGATGCGCATTTGTTGGGTATAGAAAAATCAAATCACAAGTTTAAATATATGAAAAATACTTATAAGAATACAGAGAGAGAATGGGATCAGACTCTCTTCTTTATCACACAAACACTCGACAATTAGATGCACAACCAATAATAATCATTACATGAAAACTGAAAAAAAGAATATAAGTGAACCTGACAGGGACAGGGACAAGGATTTGTATACAATTCTGTGTGGCAACTAAATCAATCGACTCTAGAAACTAAAAGACTCCATTTTTACAATGCAAAAGTATAAAGACTTCATTCTTTTTCTTTTCTTTCCCAAAACAAGCAACATGAGACGTAGGAGACACCATTCACAAATCACATATCATACAATTGCTTGCAGTCAGCACCCTTCTGAGTGATCAGACATGTCTCACACAGCTGCTGCTTTTGGAGTTGTCATGCCGAATCCACGCCTATTTTTCTCCACACTGCTCAAAATATGTAGTTACAGGTGAAAATTTAAACTTGTTATGTCGAACAAATACTAACATATAGGCATATAATTTAATTTGTTTCCTCAGATATGAGAAATGTGAATCGAAAATGAAGTCGCTATTTGAGATGTACCAACCACTAAAATCTGATGTGCATATCCTACTCGAAGACAAGACATACTGCCTAAAGTTAATGTTTTTGCTACCTTAATCCCTACGGGATGTTTGATCTTTCATTACATGTTTCGGGTAGTTGTTAGACCCCTTGTGATGAAGAATGAATATCTCAAAAACCAATAAAAAAAGAGGTATGTACTATTCCTATAGGCAAAACCTAAAGCATTAGTAACCTTGCTTCAACATCAGGAAAAGAGAATAGGTACTCACGTAGGAGCAAGCTTGCCTAGACTTTCCAGCTCCTCGCCACTCATACCGTCCAGGACTCTTCCAGATATCTCTACAATGTATGATCTGTCTCTTTCTCTTGGGAGGCCTCTGACTGCCAGTAAATTCAGATCTCTTTGGTTGAGTTCCCTACCGTTTACATACACACCCGTGTTTCCACCAGCACAATGTTCAGGCATAGGGTAGTTAAACTCTTCAATGAATGGCTGCAAGAAAAGGATGCCTAAAAGATCAGAACAATGGAAGAAAATGTTGACCTCAGATTTCAGGTTGGTTTTTGAGACAAGTAAACAGTAAAGCTTACAGGAATTATCCCAAGACATGGACCTCCAATAGCACCCCAGAAACCAGCACGAAAATCATACCTGGTTGAGGAAGTTTAAAAAGGCAATGTTAGCATCGAAGTGGCCGACACGTTAAAGGAAGGCAATTCAATTTAGTTGGAATAATGAGCAAGAAGAACAACAGCATAGCAGATATGTAGTAAATTTTCTCATTAAACTGAATGAAAAATTAAACTTGACAAACTCGTAAGACACATTTCAGATATTGTATTTGGTAAGTTTCTCCTATTATTCTATTAATGGCAATATGGTGGATAGGTAGTTCAAATGCAATTTCAAGAATCAATAGGCATACACAATCGTCACAAGTAAATTATAGTGTGTAATTATTCTTGCTACTCTTCATGTTTATAGTGACAGGAATGTAGTATTATATAAGATTATGCATACCAGTAATTTCCAGGCCTGATTGTTCCAGCTAGCCTTTCAGCCTTCTTAATCAGTCGTTCCGGTATTAGATGCCCATTGACAGTCACATTAGCCCTTTCCTCCTCCAAACATTCATTAGATCTCTCATCTTTAAAGTTCTCTTCTATGATGCCAGCAAAAAATGTCTTGGCTTTTAGATTCCCTCCTCTGCCTGCGTCACCAGAATCTAGTGTTGTTCCTGTATTATTGAATTCACTAGATGACAAATCTATCGAAGTAGCTGAGGAAACTTCCCTCAAAAGTTGTTGAGGGGTTGCCTTGTTTGGTAAAGTTTCCTCCTGTTCGGAGTACTTTCCCTTTTCCAAACGACTCGCCACAGGAAACTTGTCTGAATATTCGAAGTGATCATGCAGAGACGAGCCAGCATGGAGCTGAGATCCTTTGCTATTCCTTGACTGGTTAGCCAAACTGGAGTCGTTTCTTGCAGCAGGCATACTTTCCCACTCTTCCTCAGCCTCGGTAGCATATGAATCTGTGGAACTATGATGAGTTTTCATCTCCAAAGGTTTGTTAGCCCTTCCCTGACCTGCTGATATTTGTCCAGGTTCTCTATCCATACAATGATAATCATAGCCAGAATCATCATAATCATCAGACGAAAAGGTCATTTTCATTTGGTGCTGAAGCGCATTGCCATTTGTCGGTTGCATAGCAGGCTTGCCCTCTACTATTACAGGATTATCCTCAGTTGAAACAACTAAGCTCTTCTTGGAAATCGCAAGAACAATCAGTGTAGAGCATGCCCCGCATCTTACCTTATTTCTTTTACCCCTAGAAAAAACTTTCATAGACAACAGCAGCAACTCTGAACAATTGTGGCATACAAAAAATGGAGCACCACCAGCTACCGGGCAGCAATTCTTACCACTAGAGGTCAGTTGTGCCCTGCGAGGGCGGCTATGAGTAGGAACGCAGACCTCAGATTCCACATCACTGGACCAGTGAGATTGTGACTGAGAATTCTGAGATCTTAATGGAAGACTATCTGAAAATCCATCACTATAATCCACTGAACCAAATGTACCAGGATCAGAGTATTTATCACCATAGGCCGTTGGCCTCATTTGAGCACGAATATCTCTTTGGTTGAAGCACTGGTGACAAGAACAAGATGGATGATGTCGGTTGAACTTTGATGGATACGGTTCTCCTGCATCCATAAAATCCATTCCATCATCCTGGTATGGTCCAGGCACACGCGCACGAGTTTGTGATGCTTGATAATAGGCAGGAGCTTGGCGCGGATCTCTTCTGTGCATATGAGTCCTTGATGGACCTCCATATGCTCGGTTATGATTTGGAGCATACTGTGGTGGATGATGAAAGCCATGGCTCCCCATTTCTTGCCTGTACATGGGAGGTGGCTCGGCATAGTGGTTCTGATAAGGTGATCGATTAGGGTAAGAGTTTTGCCTGAAAGCCTGATTCATCTCCAATGATGCATCAGGATACCAATCCTCAGACGCATAAGTATTCTGGGGACCCATCCTCCTATCAAGGGGAACCTTTTCTTTACCCCTGTCGATCAAATCATCAGACCGACTAAGCTTCTCCTTCAGCATATCAATTTGTCTCAAAAGCTCGGCTCGATCTTCCCCAATGTAATCGTCCTTGCCAAATCCATCCGCATTATCCCTAATTCTAGATACGCGATCAGGAAGGCCTTCTTGTTCCATTACCATGGCATCTCTTCTCTGAGCCCTCATGAACCCTTCTACTTCACTGTTTTTCCCATTTCGCCCTTCTGAAAAGCGCCCTGCATGTCTCGAACCAACCTCATTCTTCCTACACATCATCATATCCTCTTGCCCCTGACCTAATTTTGCTTGTTGAATTCCAACCGATCTTTTGTCCCGAATTAGCTCACCCTCGATATCCAACCTCTCCTCTTCACTCGTCAAACCAGGGAGATTGTTTTCAGCACGTAAAATCCTTCTCCTGCCTCCTCTGCTCGATGTGCCGATACTCGACCTTGTATCACTCCCAGAATCATCACCTATATCAATCTTTCTTCTCTCTGAAACGTTCACCATTTTATCATATCTATCCGAGAGCTTTTCCACAGTATCCCTTATGCTTTCCTTATCAGATCTGTCTGAGAAAGTATCCAAGTCGGCACCTTGGCTCTTCCCTGCTAATATAACCATTCAGCCAAAAAGAAAACCAATCAGAAAGCATATAAAATATATCAACAAATCTCCAACGTTTCTAGCATCCACAAAACAAGTACAACTGTAACAGGAAAACAATACTGAGAAACCAAGACTAGTACCTCCTAAAAAGACATGGATCTCATACAACTAAGACAATTACCGACACTGATATAACCCTAACATGATCGTTTCTTCACAAAAATTAACAAGAATTGTCGACAAAAAATTATTATTGACAACGCAGAGGTATAAGAAATGCACCTTTGAGCACTGCGCCGCAATAGCCACACTCATAAACAGAGAAGTGGATGACCTCTGGCAGCAGTTTCTCACAATTGGGGCAACGAATTAAACGCGTTTCTGATGTATCTGACATTCTTGATCGAGCTCTAAACCATAACCAGATGATTGAAATGAATATGCATAGAAATTCTCATTCAAAGATGTAATCTTGAGGAGAAGTGAGTGGAGGGGTGCAAGAAACTTCAACTGAAGACCAAAACCAAGATAACGAGTCAGTAAAGGAATCTTCAAATCCTTCAGTAAATCATGTGCGCGTGATACCCTCGTGTATAATTTTGAAGTTGGAATGACAGAGAGGGGAAAACGGGAAACGCGGGGAAGAAGAGAAGACGAGAGAATAAAATCAAACAAAAATTGAGCCAGGGGAAATCCTTGTGCGTTCGTTGGTGTAATGGTGTTGACTTTTTCGTGAGGGTTTTTTTGGTCTTAATTAATTTAGTATTTAGTTGATTTTGCAAGCTGTACATTACAATATTGCTGCCGAACTATTTTTTGTGTCTGGAGGGCATTGTAGGTGGATGGTAGGGGTGGGCAAAATATTCGAACCGATTCATTGAACCGAAAAATCGAATTGAAACCGAACCGAATTTCCGGTTAACCGAGGACCCCGGTTCAAATACAAATACTTCATTTAAGTATTTGCCCGGTTCAAATACAAATACAAATACTTTAATTTTTTTCCCGATTAATCGAACCGAACCGAATATATTTCTTGTGTTTAAAAAATTATATATATAGTATATATTATACATATTTAATGGTACATAATTGTATATCAATAATATATATTATTATATATTTAATTCTCTAAGTATAATAATACAATAAATATTAAAAAATAAAGATAATATCAAAAATACGTCCTATATTGATTTTTTGCCCTTAATTGTATTGTAATAACCTCAAAAATAAACCTACAAAAGGTTAAGAATAAGGAAATGAAGATTTGATCATAAAGTTTAATAGGCTTGATAAAATATTCGAACCGAATCGTTTAACCGCTGAATTGAATCGAAACCAAACCCCCGATTAACCGAGGGGTCCGGTTACAAATACAAATACTTCATCTAAGTATTTGTCCGGTTCAAATACAAATACAAATATCTCAAAAACTCAGGATAACCGAACCGTGCCCACCCCTAGTGGATGGAGTACTGGATTAGAAGGTTCTATTACAAGAGCCTGCAGGGATTGGAGCACAATTTGCCGGCCAGAAATATAGTACTTGGAAGAAAAATTGTGCGTTTGGGAATAATATGTTTATTAGTAATGCAAGACTATTTGTTATTCAAAGTTTTGTTTTTGTGTTTTAATCAGTAGTTGAACTTGAGAATTGCCAATTGGCGATCACACATTGGGTTGGTGGTGGAATTTGGAAACTGTAGTTTCTTTAGTGTAGGGATGTAAACGGGTAGGGTAGGGTACGGGTAGGCCACCTCCACTCACTATCCGAAATATAATTATCATTCCCTTACCCTACCCTATTACCCTAAAATCAAATATCGGGTAGGATTCGGGCAATACCCGTCGGGTATGCGGATTATCTGCTGGTAAACGGGTACCCGAAATCTTAAATATTATATAGTTAACCAACTCTACCCGACCCAACTTTAATAAAGAAAAAACTTATTTTTCACCATAAAAAATTAAATAAAACCTTCATTATTGCACGGGAACAAATTTTAAAAGAATATTTAAAAGAAACCGCTAAAGCAACATAAATAAATACTGTAATATTTAAGAATATTCAATAAAAAATTCATAAATCTTTTTACTGTCAAATCTCAAACGTTAATAAATTTGAAATATAAAAATAAATAAATAAATAAACAAACATATAAATATATCTCAATATATAATATAAATTAAATATATATAAGTATATATAGATAAATAAATATATATATTTAATCGGATAATCGGGTAGGGTAATCGGGTAATATATAAAATCTGTACCCTACCCGCACCCGATATGATTTATTTCGATTTCGAGTAATACCCTACCCGATTACCCGATTATCTATACCCTACCCTACCCGATACCCGATTACCCGACGGGTTACCCGACCCTACGGGTAAAGTTGACATTCCTGTGGATTCTGAAAAGACAGATTTAAACAAGATAAAGCGAGAGAGGAGAAAGAGAGTGAAAAGCACGTTTTTGGCCGTTTGTTAAAGAAAGCGCGTTTGGATTCTTGATGATATCGTGCTTGTCAGTTTTTGCTGCGGGATTTTTGATTTGATTCCTTCCTCCCCTTTAATTAATTTTATACTACTTCCCCTAATTTAAAAAACACACAGGAAGACTATTTCTATGAACAAAAAACAAAGCGCGATAATTATTAGAAACTACTCCTCCGTCGTTCCGTTTTTAATTAAGTCATTCATTTATATAATTAAATTATGCAAATAAATAATAGTATTAATTAAATTTTTTAAAATAGTTATATAAGATCATTTGATATATTATTAAATTTATTTATTTGAAATTATGTACTAGTTTTTTTTATTAAATTTATGTATTGAATTTTTATTTTTATTTTTTTGGCGCAGAAATTTATGTATTTTTTTTTGGCTTGACAGCAGAAATTTATGTATTGAATTGAGTAAAAAACATAAATAAATTAGTATTTGCTAAAAAATTATAATATAGTAGTAATACATGCATTTAATTAAAATTCCTGTCTCTTTCTTACGTTGTAATATGCCCACCTGCTGACATGATCTCCACGTTTTTTATGAATTCATTTCCACCCCCAATGTCCAATGGTATTCTCTTGGAAATTAGTATTCCCTCGGTCCCGCGAAGTTTGACACCTTTATTTTGGACACGGTCATTTAGGTAGTGAGGTTTAGTAGTTAAAGTGATGTGAGTGTTTGTATTTAAGATTCTAATAAATTTTGATACTGTTTATTATTTAACTTTGACTTGTTGATATCGTAATGATGCACTTAGAGAAAAATAATCAATTATGATCTTGTTAGAACCGTCTAATCGTGTAGTTTTAAAATATATATTTTATATAATTTTCATCTATACCAATTTTGAAATATTAAAAATTAAAGAAATACAAGGGACTTTGTGTAGAAAAGTAAAATTGTATTGGAATATGTATAGAATAGTAAAAGTGATTACTTTTAATGGGATTTTGATAATAATTAAAATTCTAATCAAACTTATATTAATTAATTTATCTAAAAATAGAAATGTGTCAAACTTTATGGGACACCCAAAAAAGGAATAGATGTCAAACTTCGTGGGACGGAGGGAGTATCATTTGAAATTTAATATTGTTTCCGATGGAATTCAGGAATTGAGAACTGCTTATTTTCTACTACTAACTTTGATAATAACTCAACCTACTCCATTCAATTCGTCATGCTATTTGTTTGAATACAATTGCCTTTTTTTTATAAAAAGAAAAGAAAAGAAATTACTATAGTTGAATATTTAGTGATTTGAGTGATATCGAATCAAGAAATAGAAACTATTTTTATCACTCTCGAGAATTTGAGCCTGTTTGGAATGGTTTTTTTTCAAGTGCTTTTGGCTTTTGCTTCTGCCAAAAGTACTTTTGAAGAAAAAAAAAGTGTTTGTTTTGACTTTTTAGAAAAAGTAAAAACACCTCGAAAAACTGCAAAAGTGCTTCTGGGAGAAGCAGCCCAGGGGTGCTTCTCCGAAAAGCAGAAGCCAAAAGCACCTAATAATGTGTGCATAGTCATAAATGCCCCTAATAATTTATTTTAATTACACTATAAATATATACTATTATATATAAATAGCATATCCTTTTTGGTAATTTACACATTTCAAAAGCACTTTTCACTTTTACATATCCAAACACACTTTTTAAAAAAAACTGTTTTTCAAACATTCCATCCAAACACAAAAGTTATCTGCTTCTGCTTTTGACTTTCACTTCTGCTTCTGTTTTTGGCTTCTGCTTTTTTTAAAAGCCAATCCTAACGAGCCCTTTATCACAGTAACTTTTTTTTTTAAAAAAAAAAAACATTGACACATATGTGTCAGCAAAGGTGTGTGAGAGCACAAGCAACACAAATTACAAAGGATGATAAAGGGGAGTGATTGGAGGCCGGATGAAAATCGAACCTCTAACATATGGTTGGAAGGTAGGGGAGATGACCACTGGGGTCAAGTCTCATTCCCATTTGTCTAATTAACTTGGTAACACTTTAGTTTACATTAATATTTACTTCGTCCGTTTTTTTATAAGTGACATTGTTTATTGAGTAATTTTGATTCAAGTTTTTAATATAATTATATAAGATAAAACATAGTCAAGTGGAATTTGTTAGATTCGTCTAATCGCATAGATTAAGAATATCAAATTTTCATAAATATTTTTACTTGTATGCAATTTGAGTTATTGAGGATTAAAAACGTATATTGGATTGTGTGAAATGTGGGTCCGTGATATTTAAAAAAACGTAGGTAGTATATTTTTATTAACTAACTCATCAAATGGTTTTTTGTATTATATTTAAAATAAAATAGCTCATAAATAAAATATCATGAATCAAACTCAACTACAATTATATATATTTTCACAAGATTGAGCTCAAATTTGATTATCGAGTTTGAGTATTTAATTTGGTACTCAAATTTGAGTATTTATTTGAAAAATTGATTATCGAGTTTACACTTTTATTTAAATTGATTATTCGAAGAACTACCCTTCGAAATGCATATTTTTAATCAAATTCATTAAATTGCTCTCATGGATGCATATAGGTAGGTGCATTGAAATGTGGTGTGTGTTGAATATAACAGGCAGAACAGAGACTTAAATTTAAAATATAATGAGAATGGGCATATATAGTCTAATAATATGCATTAGATATTTTGTTAGGGATCAAAATCATAATCATAATCATAATCATAATGGGCCATTTCAAAAATTTCAGGGGATGATATGGACATGCATATCCTAAACAACTTGGCTTTATGACTCAATCTCATTTCTCACCTTATTATATGCTTTATATTTGAGCACTTAAATCTATTCACTCGAATGATCAAGAAATTGTCAATACTTTGAATTTATCCTCCCTCCCTCCCTCCCTTCCATTTTTTTTTTTAAAAAAAATATTTACTTGTTTGTAATTCTTTTCAAAGAGGTGAAAATGATTCTACTTATTTTTTAAATATTCTGACAATGACCTTATAAATTAGAGGAGATGCCCTTAGGACCCCCACAAGAGGCGCATTACTCACTCGATGACTTGGGTTAATATTTATCAAATTTACATTCATATACCAATATTTATAAGAGTGTAAATTCTTCATCTTTTAACTTGTAGTATTATTATTATTATTATTATTATAGTTTCAAAGATTAAATCCCTTCGTCCTTTGTGGAGTAAAAATCAGTTTCATTAAAAAAAAAAAAATCACCAATAATATATGTAGTCGCTTCATCTTTCCCTATTTTTCGGCACTAATATAATATTGTTTGTTTTGGATAAATGATAAATCTGTACAATTTCATTTTTAGTTGTCTTCCAAACGCTTGATACTAATAAAATTAAGTACGATATTATATTTAGGATCATATTTAATTCCCTATAATTTTTTTTTAAAAAAAAATTATAAAACTTGGGTTTGCTATCCAACGAATTCAAATTTGACTAGCTTCATATAGATTTAGCTAGAGGGAATTAAAGTATATTCATAGCCCCATTTATAATTGTTATGATAAAATATACTACAAGGCCATTTATCTTCTAAATTATTGTATATTTATATATTTGGTACCAATGAATATGATTATTGGGTGGGTTTTCACAATTTTTACGTAAAAAAGTAGGAAAGTGGGTAACTCTCTCGGAGTCACGATTGAATTTTATTGTATATATCGATGTGTGTGTTATAAGTTACTAGAATAAGAATATAAATAAAAAAATATATATATAAAAAAACTTTTGACTTTCACAAGAGGGGATTGGTAAATTGTAAATATTTCATACGTGTGTGCACCATTTTTATCCTACGTATATAGTATGATATTATGTTTAAAGAAAAATTTTGAGAAATGTTTTATTTATTTATTTATTTTGCTTAGTAATAAATTTGAAGAGTATGATTATGCTATAATAATAATAATAATAATATGCATACACCTATATATATATATATATGATCCAATATTCTTCCATGTGTTGAATAAATAAAGCAAAAAGTCCATGAGAATGAAAGTCAAAAGTAATTTCATAATAATAGAGGTCTGGCGATTCATCGATCGGAATCAAAATCAATAATTGCATAATAATATTCCGCAAAAAAAAATAATAATTGCATAATAATAAGACTATTAAGATGAGAAGGCAGGCACCAAACGAAATAGTTGACTTTGACCCTTTCATTACACACTAAAACAACCTACCTTTTTTTTCCCATTGTCTGTCTGCATTCTGTGCATTCATCATCCGTACTTGTCTCCACATAGTTACACGTCCGGCTTAATATTTGAGAGGACGGATCATTCAATAAAAGTGGAGGGATAGGGAGCCGGTGGAAAGTCGAACCTCTAACTTTCAGGTTGGAAGTCAAAAGATTTAACCACTTGGACTAAAATCTTCATCATCATCATTCACAAATTAGTAAAAGGTAAAAATTACATAAAATAGTTTCAAAATTATATCCAATTAAATTAAATGAATCTAATAAAATTTAATTTAATTATATTTTTTTATTATATAGTAGTATATAATAAATTAAATTAAAATTAAATACTAATAAACACTTTTGAAGGTTAACGCAAGGAGTAGTAGTACTCAAGACAAAACGAATAATATTCGGCAGTTATTTAGATTCTGTAAGGAACAGATAATATTTTACTACCTCCCTCCGTTTCTTTTTAAGTGTAACGTTTCTCCTCTGCACGTATGCCAATGCATATTTTAAATTATTAATAACTCAAATTTGGTATAAGTAAAAATACTAAAAATTTAATATTTGAAAACTACAAGATGAAACGAATCCAACAAGATCTCACTTGACTATATTTTTTCTTATATAACTATAACAAAAATAAAAGTGAAAGTCTTGCAATGAACAATTAAAAAAAAGTCACTAGCTTACATTTATTTTGAATGGAGGGAATATATGCAAGTTTCTGATCACTATAGAGTATCTGGGATTGTGTGTTGGCTATAAATGGAAAATCCATGTTTTGTTGAAGTTGTGTTGATCCACAAAAGGATAGGAGAAAGCCCAAAGAACGGCCCAAAAGAAAGATGGGCCTAAATTAGTTTAAGTTGGATCCACCCACTTGGAAAGTCCCAAACCAAAACATCTCATTATAAAATGGGCCTGTTACATTCGTAGGCCCATATGTATGAATTTGCTTCATTGGAAAATATCGGTGAATTACTATAAGTCTATAACCGCTCTAATTAGTTTGGTTGGTACTTAAAATTCATTGTCTATTACTGATCACAGTATTGATAACATTGGTTTGTTAATGGCATATATTACTAATAGTGGGAGGTATATATTTACTTTTGTTATTACTCCAGCTGTACTATTTTAGTTGTCTGGTTTGACTTTTTAGTATTGTTTATTGTTTAACTTTAACTTTGATTCAATGTTATTACAAATATATGTTTGAAAAAAGTAGTCGAGTTGGGTCTTGCTAGAATCGTAAAATCATGTAGTTTTAGAATATATATTTTACAAAATTTTTTGTTGTACATAATTGAGATATTAACGATTGAAAATGTGCATTATGCATAAATGAAACAAGATGGGTTAAATGAGACGGGGGGAGTATTATATTATAGTATATAGTAGAATTTGAAGTGCATAAAATACATAGTATTACTAAAATAAGGAGAAATGAGTGATATGGTGCGTCTCCTAGCCAATAGAATGATTGTTACTTGTTAGTAGCAGTGATTATCAACTTTCGAGATATTTATGTATAATGTATATATGTTCTTGGGAGATTTTTTTTTTTTTTTTTTTTTTTTTTTTTTTTTTTTTTTTTTACATATTCGTGATTAACGTTTTTAATGACTAAATGATTGAGTGTTAAATAGTTACAGTATTAGATAAGAATCAAGAACCTGCCTGCTAGCTGTAGATGCATGCCATTCATGATTCATCAATTAACTGTGTCTGTATTATTTTAATCTTTCAACATCCATCAAACAAATTTGAAACGAATCAAAATGACATGATCTTTCATATGGTCGGATCAAAAAAAGAAAAATCAGACATCATATGCATGTGTAATACCTAGCTACTTATATATATCAAAATTCTACATTATTACCTGTGGATCTATTGAAACCAATGTAAACTATTTCTTCTTCAACCAAAAAATTAAACCCCATGTACAAAGGTACGACACCCATATTTAGTCCTCCTCTTCAAACCTTTCATAATCTTTTTCATCTTCCCCTTGAAAAACCCAATCAGCAGCAATCCTGACGACCGCCGTTGCTTATCTTCTGTACTCGGTTTGTTGTCCTCTGAGGATGATGAAGTTGATGACATCAATGGATTCATAGAAACTGGACGATTATTGCTCTCGGTTTTGAGGAAGAGATAATTACTAGGAAATGTCATGAGATGCCTTTCGATGATGCTGTTCACTGACACAACTTCATATGAATCATACAAAGGGCTCCCACAGTCCCATATCCTCTTATCCATCAGTTTCAATTTCAATTCTTGATACGTTTGATTTCTCTCAGGTTTGAGGACCAGGTTTGTTATAATATCTTGGATATTGCAATCATGAATGTGTTTTATGTGTTTTTTTTTAATTTTGCCCTTTAAATCTTGAGGATTAACAAACCCCTTTAATGATAATTATAGATGCAGATTTGTTTTCTGATAAGTGGAAAAGATAAAGAATCTGAAGATGGGATTGCAATGGGATGATGAATATTGAATATGCTCCTATTTAATATCTTAGATTCTGTAGCAGAAAAAAAAAGGGGCATTATATTTGCACGCGTTTGTGAACTTTTTGGAAATATATTAAAAGCTGCAGCCAGGGATATCCATAAAAGAAATTGTTTATTTTTATAGTACAATTAATATTGTATTGTTGTAACAAAAGTAGTCCTACATTTGCAGCCAAGCTTATAACACACACACACACAAAACTTATCAGAATATGAAGGAACAGCAAATGAAACCTCTCCCAACTAAAATGCAGTGCTCAAGAAACTCTTGACAGAGTTGAGGGACAGTATTTGCAGCACCGCGTTGTTCGTGGGCCCCACGCACCGCGGAGTTTTGAACTGGCTGACGGCGGCTCCTAGCCCTACATAATGATCCAATATCTTGTGGAAGGTCCCCCTCCTGACGATCTTGAGTTCCAGGGCGCCGATGGCCTTAACCTTTCGCGAACTCATGTACCCTGCATCCACGAACGATCTGTCCAAACAGTTGCAGCATTCCTGGAGAACATCATCCTGGGGCTCGCCGTTTATTTCCCAGAAAATGACATAGTGCCCGGGCTCTGATGATGAATCCACCCGGCTCGTGAAGTCCACAACTTCGATCTTTTCCTTGGCCAGCAGCTTGGCAGCTGCTTCCACCGATAACTGCAGGTCCTTCTCCGTGTTCTTGTCGATGTTTATGGTGAGGAGAAGGTTTCTCCTGCAAATGAATTGGAGCTCCGGAGTCGAGTTGTGGAAGCTTTTAATCTTCACCACATCTCCTAACCTGTAACGGTACAGTCCTGCACGAGAAGTTTGTTCTGATCAATAATTTCAGAAACATTCACAAAGATTTCAAATCTCATATCCCTGGATTGTTTTCCAGATGAGAACATAGTAAATCAACACACCAACCACTACACAGTCATGTTCTGTACAATGATTGTCTATGATTGATTTTTCTCTAATTGCCACTAGGCAAGCAATCTTTAAAGGACGACGTTTCATGTTGCCTACTTATTGAGCATTTTTTAACATCAAGAGTGTCTTACTGTCATTTGTGTTTTCACCAATCCAGCCAAAAGGAGTCACTTTCATGTTGGCAAATGAACCAGTCGAAGCATGTGTAGATCAGATCCTATTCTCTAACTTTATCAGCATATATATATATATATATAAAAGTATTGTCCGCTCTAGGGGTGTAAATGAGACTGATAGGCTCGTGAATTATTCGAGCTCGGCTCGACCAAAATTCGGTTCAAGCTCGACTCGAAATGGCTCGGTTCGAGCTCCAGTTCGGCTCGTAACACTCATGTTCTCAAGCCGAGCCAACTACTATTCGGCTCGAAAGCTTGATAATAGGCTCGATTTACTTTTATACATATATTTATTTATTAGTAAATATAAAACTTATATAAAATATTTAAAGTATAAGTGTTATGATTGTTTATATCTTGTAATTTTTAAATTATAAATATATTATTAATAAATATATATATTTAAAATTATTTAAATATATAGATTAAATAAAATATAATTAAATATATGCAATATATTAAATATAATTCCTTTTATAAATTATGTAAGAATGAAAATGATACTGTTTGAGATCGGCTCGAATTCGTCAAAGTTCGGTCAATGCTCGGCTCGAAGTAGCTCGGTCAAAGCTCGGCTCGAATTCTTATGAGCTCAAGCCGAGCTTACCACTATTCGGGCTCGGCTCGTTTACACCCCTAGTCCATTCCATAGACTTAATTAACAATCAAGGCAAGGAGATCAAAGTAGGAAGGCTATAGTGATTAGTGTAGTCCAGCAACTGTTTCAAATCATAGGCAATTCATGAATAGAGCATCTTACAGTAACATTAAACTCATTGTATAAAACACCAGTAAATTTTTCATATGACAATGCATGTTGTCTGTCTGCTATTGTTTAGAAATTATGTGCAACATGATTATAGACAAGTCAAATGACTCATCCAGCTGAGCAATCCTGTTTCCAGCATGTGATCCAGTGAATAACAAAATCATTTAGTACTGAACAAAGCAGTGAACCAGTCAGATCAATGATAATATAAACAATTCAAACCGTACAACATAGGAAGTCGAAGAACATGTGTAAATATCAAACAAAGCACGCAGCCCATGCCCCCTTTGTCTAACAAACACATGGCATGCATTAATAAACCAAACGTTGGACCAAGTAAACTAATGAATTCGTGTTTGAAAATTTAAACATGCCAGAACGAAAGCAAGATCAGGGTGGTGCTGATTATGCAAGAGAATGCAAGAATGGGAACCATAAGTAAAAGGATTGGGAAAATCTAAGACAAGAATGTGCACCTGCAAAATTGGTTACAACAATCTCGTACTCTTCACCTATTTTTACTTCAGTTAGCCCTACCGGTCGAGGTTCCGATGATAGTTGGCAGGACCCTTCTTTTCCCTGCACTTCTAAACCCCCTTTCAAAGGGATGAATTCAAAATAACCAATATTTGGAAGGACCGCGAATGAAACCAACTCGGGGGGTAACGTAGGATTGACATTTGCCCCAACCCATCCTTCCGACGACCCATAATCTGCACTTAATAGAGGTAGCTCCCCAGCATAGTGCCTCAATTTTTTGATATATGGCTCCATGGACCCTGTCATGATCCCATAGATGTATTTGGCATTGGGAAATAGCGCTTGAAGTAATCCATACCAGTTGCTAAGTTTCGCGCACTTTTTGTAAATTGAATCCGCCAGTTCAGGGTTCGGTTTGAGCAGCTTTCCCATAGCTGTTCTGATAGATGGAACCGTAACATGGCTACTCAAGGATCCTTCCCGGATGTCAGTAACAAGTTCTTCCCAGACTAATTCGAATGTACGGAAGGCATGGACAATGCTGTGGGCAAACGTGGATGAAATGACATGTATTTCATTGCTGAATATTAGCCCACATAAAAGGTGACAGTATAGTGATTGATGAAAATCGGGTCCAAAAATAACTTCATCAGGGCTGCAACATGGGGTCTGCATTGCCTTCATTGTTTTCTTAAACTGTGAACTACGATAGACATTCGTCGTGGCAGTTCCAGCAGCTAAACCTCCTTTTGTCTTGAATTGTTTGCTACCATATATGAACTGTAATGCCTTCCCATTTCCAATTGGATATTCCCTGTAAAGATCATCTTTCCACTTCAGTACAACAAAAAAGGACTACCAAATATTTTGTCAATGAAAAGGATTTCAGGGAAAAATCATTGGCATATATAATGAACCCAAACAAACAGGAAAAAGTTATCCAACAACAACATTATTAGAAGAGCCTGTTACGATTTTAAATAACGAAAAAGTTTAGGCAATCCCACAAGTTGTGGTTCACAGCAGTATTCAGCACATAGAACAAAAACACAACACATGATTACCTGTTCCTATATGCAAAAGAAGTTTTGTAGATACGCATGGTGCTGTCCACCAATTCATCATTGAAAGGTACAAACTTCGGCTTTCCTTGAGAGGTACCGGAACTGCAAGAAACTAAACACTGAGAAAACCTTGGACTTCAGAGAAGAAAGCCACACACATTAAGGAAAGTTGATGATTGATATGATACTATTATTGAAGTGATATATTTGTACCTTAATGAAATGGTAGTAATTGGTTTTCCAGTAAGGATAGTTGGATTTTCCCCATCGGCAATAGCCTGAATGTAAGGCTCCAAATCCTTGTGAGTAACAAGGGGAACACAGTCCCTGAAAGTCTCAGGATCTGTTCTTCCATTGAGACCCCATTTCTGCAAGTAATCTGCTTCACCATTTTCTTCCAGTATCCTTTTCAGGATCTCCCTCTGCACGTTCCCTGCATCCCTCGTTAACTCCTCGAATTCTTCTATCACTTCTTCTGGATTCAATCTCTCCTCCATTGTCTCCGACGTATTAATGGAACAACCTAAGAAGCTGTAACAGAATCACCAAATTCAGCTAGCCTGAAGAAATCATAATAGTAATTCAAAGTGAGCGGAAAAGAAGGCCTAGTAACTTAGGCTCATGATACAATAAATGCTATGAAATAGGATTATCTGCACAGAACTTAAATACTCGTAGTACTAGGGGAGTTCCACAATAATAGCCTATTGCTTTTCTGTAATGAAAACAATAAAAAGGCAAAAAGAAAATTCAGATTAATGGAACTCGAATGGGGCTTCCAGTTACAGGCGACATTGAGCTGAAATCAAGGAACGTCCCGATCACCATTAATGCATGATAAGACTCATAACAGATTCCGCAAATTGAGCAGTATGCATCCAACCAAAAATAAAGATAAAATATCTTCAAATCATGCGATTCATTACATATATTTTTCTAAATCAGTCAAACAAGCACGGGAACTGCATACAGCCCACAAATTGTCCAAGAAACAAAGTAAGGTCAAAGAATGGAACTTCGAGAAATAGATGACCAGTAAGTAACATCAGGGCAAGCTCCCAGAAACAAAAACTTTCAAGAAAGAAAAAGAGTAGGTGAAGGGGGGGAATAAACAAAAAGGATCCACCTTTCAACCAAAAAGAAAGAATTCGATCGAAGCCAGGCAAATTACCTCAAAAGATTCACACAAATAACAAACCTACAGTCTATTAATTCCAACAGTTGGGGGGCAAAACAAATGAAGAAGAAAAAAGGAGGGGCACACAGAGAGAGGAGGTTATGTAAATAAAAACGAAAAGGGCAGCACAGTACTTGGAAAGCGAGTGTTCCTGTTCAGTCTGTGCAGCAGTAACGATCCCAACGGAAGTGGGAAATGAATGTTTCTTCAATTACCCCACTTCAACCAGAGGATAGGAGAGCGGACAGTGGTGCGTGAGCAGAAAGATTGAATCTTTAAAAGAGATGAAAGCAATTGGGGAAGATTGAATTGGTGATAGCAGGTTTATAAAAAGAAAAGCGCGGGGGAAGAGGACAAAGTAGAAAATGGGGAAGAATGAGACAGGAAGAATCGGAGGAATATGGAGCCTCCAGCGTAGCTGACGGAAGACTCGCTTTCCCTTTCCAAGACCAGACCCGGCAGCAAGCTGGGTTCTCAGATAAACTCCACATTCATTGTGCCTACTGCAATTTCATGTTTAAAACGGCAAAATTGGGGTGCCTAGCACTAGCAGCCATGTCCAATCATTCAAATTTATTATCCCCCCAACAATTTGATGAAGCAATAGACGATGGTAATCTTGGTCCAAGTGCGCGTCCTTGTAAGAATTGGGGTGTAATTGGAGATTCACAAAGCAAGTGGATGTCATGCTTGTCATCATGTAACTACTATAACTTTTGCCTTGATTCAATCAACTCAAAACTTCTAAATTTTTGCATGCTATCAAATATAATCCAACTTTATAGGAGTATTTAAAAGATGATTGAAGCAAGCCGGCCCTCCTTTCTCTCCGGACAAAAAAATGATTGAAGGGATTCAATTGATTTGATAATAATACCCACATTTTACGCAATTCAATACACATTTTTAATCCTTAATAACTCAAATTGCATACGAGGAAAAATTATAAAAATTTGATATTCTAAATCTATGCGATTAGACGAATCCAACAAGATCTCAATTGACTATATTTTATTTTATATAAGTGTATGAAAAAATCGAATCAAAGTTACTCAATAAACAGTGACAAAACACCATCCATGTCAATTAATTAGGAACGGAGGAGGAAGTATTACGTATCAGACTCATCATAATGTACATCGTTTACTTGTGTTAAATGAAAATTTTAATCACTAAACTTCACAATTTGATCATGAATAAAATTAGCAATTGAATTCAATTAATATGCATGTACCATTCGAAATTTAAAACCCATCACAAACAAGACACGGTATCAAAAACCCTGAACCGAGATCATTCATGTAATACAAACATCTAGAGAAAATACTGTGGACAATTGTACATCGCTTGAGGTCTTATTGGGAAGGGTTTGCAAATTGCTCGATACTTGTATTTCTGTATATATAAAGAAGAAAAGCAGTATTTTTATATTAAATTAGATTAGCTAATTGTACAAGTCAAATAAACTCTAGTTTAGCTGCCTGATCGTCAACATCTAATTCTCTTGATGAATAGCAGACCTGTCTTGGAATTGTATGATAGCTTGGTCGTTAGTTGAATTTGACTCAGTTGCACGACCTTAATTGGCTTCTCAACAAAATACAATGAATAGATAATCTATTGAAAATATATATATATATATATATATATATATATATACCGGCTAGAAGAACTTGGGGTAGGTAGGTAGGTGAGGTATATCGATAATGTTCTGTCGTATTAATTATTGTATGCTGTATATATGATGTTTATGGTACGAAGAAATTCATACGGATGACATACGCTATATCGGAAATATTTCGAACAAAAATATTTTATGCCGATGACATGCATACCGTGGTATCTACCCAAATTCGGTACCACAAAAGTATTAAGTATACCATGATATCCAAAAATTCATAAAATTACTGTACTGAAGTTTTAAGGTATTATAATGTACCCAAAACACTACAAGAAAAATGCTGATTACCGACCGCACATGCGGTCGGTAAACAAGGGACGCGGGTCGTCCCAGAGGTTACCGACCGCATCGCCGACCGAAAGTCTCGGTCGGTGACCTTCTGGTCCGAGATCGGATGCTGACCTGATATCTTCCGGTCGGCAAATTTGCCGACCGATTACCGACCGTACGGCGGTCGGCAAAATCACCGACCGTGGTAGCGACCGGACGAGCGGTCGATACCCAACGGTTTGGGACCTTCTGGACCCGACCATTACCGATCGCAAGCGGTCGGCCCTGCGGTCGGGAAATTACCGACCGACATGCGGTCGGCGCAGTGGTCGGTAACCAACAGAATATTGCACCAGAAATGGTTGTTTTCACAGTCATCCCTGCTGCAACCCAAAAGAACAAGCAAATCCAATAATCAACCGAACTAATACAATCACAATTCCAAAATCCTCCAACAATAACAACATCGTACAATTACATGATTCGTAGACAATCACAATTCCACAAGTTAAACAATCACAAAGTGCAAACATACTCCAAATGTAAATATCAAATCACAAATCCAAACTTTTGTGTCCAAAGTCATAACTCACAACTTACAAGTCCTAACTCATAAATCCACATTTCGTTCAAACAACTTATGCATAAAAAATACAAGTCCAAATGATACTAACCCAAGATGGCCAAGCACAGTCAATGAACACTAAGGCCATCTCCTCCCCGGCCGCCTCCAAAATCATCATCACCGTCCCCATCGCCAGGGGACCGAGGACCCCTAGATCCGAGCAACATCTGCATCTGCTCAGCCATGCTCTCCTGCCTCTGAGATATCTGCTGAAGAGTCTGCTGGAATTGAGCGAACTGCTGCTGCAACTGCTGCTGTGTGATGTACTCCGAAGTGGATGGTGGAGGAGTGGAAATAGGATCACCCCCGGGCCTAAGTGATCGGGCCACCGATCCCATGCCGTATACGGCATTGCGCCTATCGTGCCCACCGGCGAGGTCATAGAAAACAGGATCGGGATCGAAATCAGGCCCAATCGTGGGGTTCTGGCTCAGGGATTCGGACATTGCTGTGAACTCATCCTGTATTTAAAGTGAAAATTTATGGTAGAGACAAATTTATACTTACCAAATTCTAAATTTATATATAACTAAATTTGATATTTTTTTACGATACTTACATGCAACTTCCGTGACCTATCTCGTACCCACTGGTCCTTCTCATGCCTTCTCGTGTGGGTGTGCTCGTGGAGCTCATGCAAATGAACAGGCCTGTTCTGGTCCTGGGACTGCATTGTTTCGAAGATTAGAAGTCGTACCATGTGTGAGTAACATTTCACTTATTGAAGTAATTTAATTAAGGGCCCGTTTGGATTGGCTTTTGAAAAAAGCAGAAGCCAAAAGTAGAAGCAGAAGCAAAAGTCAAAAGCAAAGCATGTAACTTTTGTATTTGGATGGAATGTTTGAAAAGCGACTTCTTCTAAAAAATATGTTTGGATGCATAAAAATGAAAAGTGCTTTTAGAGTGTGGTAATTACAAAAAAGGACATGCTACTTAATATGATAATAAGATATATTTATAGTGTAATGAAGTATTAAGTAGTGGGGGTATTTAAGTCCTTGCACATTTTACGAGGTGCTTTTGGCTTCTGCTTTTGGGAGAAGCACCCCCTGGGCTGCTTCTCCCAGAAGCACTTTTTTCGCTTTTCGAGGTGCTTTTGCTTTTTCTTAAAAGCCAAAACAAACACCTAATTTCTACTAGAAGTGCTTTTGGCAGAAGCAAAAGCCAAAAGCACCTCCCTAGAAGCCAATCCAAACGGACTCTAAATATGTACATCATACCAATTTGTTTTTTGTGGCTCGAAAAGTCTTCGAACCTGCTGTGTGTGTGGGAAGTGCCGGTGCATCCTCCTGTCCCCGACGTCTGTTCAGCTTCCCTCTCTTGGATTTCTCTTTGAACGCAGCTGACTCCCAAATCCGCCTCCAGTTCTCGGCCACTAGCTGGTCTGGTGGATATGGCCTCTTATTGCTTCTGATATCGAGAGTATAATCCTTGTACCTGATAACATATTAAGTAAAATTAATCGATAGTTGAACAACAAGCAAAAACTTTTATTTAACTTTTTGAAAGTACCTGGCAACGTTTTTTCTCTCCCACTCCTTCCTGACTGCTCCTGTGAGCTCAGGTGCCCAGCGCGCTGCTTTCTGTATTTTAAGTTTGATCAAGATATGTACAAATGCAATTAATTACATGATTATATTTTAAACTACAGATTACCTGAAACTCCCCCCAATAGAACTCTTTGGTCTCCTGGGAGACCTTTCCCCAGCTAATACCATTCATATCAGATCGCATGGGGTAAATGTCGGTGATCTTCCTCACCAATGCATTAGTGAACTCAATGCTTGAAGACATAAACCAAAACCACAAAATTTAAATACACAATAAACTTAAGTACGTATTATATATATAATTGAAATGCAAAATGACTTTAAAACATAAGCTACTTACAGTCCATCGTCCCCCGGCTCGACCAAAAGCCTATCAGGTCGACCCTGTGGCGCGGGAGGAGCCCCTTATGTAGATCCGACCGATCCTAAACAACAATTATAAGTTTTTTGTTATTACACACGGCGAACATCACATCAAATAATATATATTATACCTGGAGTGCGCGTATGTGGTGTCTCTGGAACGGCATCAAGTCCCTCGGGTGCAGCTCCCGCCTCCGCCTGTGAGCTAGAAGTCTCAACTGTAATTCAATAAATGAGAACGTGAATTTATCATTAATATAAATTAATATTTAAATGCACATGAATTACCTAATCTGTATTTATATCGAAATACCTGCTTGTGAGTGCTGGAAATCCTCCTGGGCTTAGCAGACAGCAGCTGTGACCTACTGATCAACCGACGCCTGGACCCTGATCCGCCTGGCATGCTCGACGAGGAACCACCCCCTCGGTCAGTCATCTACAAAGTTCATTTATAATTAGAACACAATTGCAAATATAATGAATTACAACAATAAACAATTTATTATAATTAAGTTTATCACATTTCAAACTTGGTAATCATCATCCGAAGTCTCCTGTGAAGGATCATCCTGATCAGTCTCATCCGACGAGGAATCAGTGTCTATCGATGATTCTGACTCATTGTTCTCATCCTGAGGGAGGCCAACATATTGAACCACGTCTTCGGTTAGTGGCTCTCGCCTAGTAGTGATATTTGTAGTTTCGATACTAAGCTGTTCGGGAACATCGACTTGGAATGCATCCGCTTCTCCCCCTTGCGTAACGGTTATTACACCTCTAGGTTTGACCTTACACACGGCCAACCACTCATTCCGACTGGCAACTGGTCTGATAGTCGGGAACGCAACGTCACACACTTGTTCGGCTTGATTAGCAAATATGAATGGTTCATATATGTTCAAAGACTTTGAGCGGTTTATTTCAACAAGCTTGTAGTTGGAATGAGTGCGCGTCCCAATGCCTTCACGAGGGTCAAACCATCGACATTTGAAGAAGGCAGTTTGTTTGATAGGCAATGCAGAGTACTCTATGACTATAATCTCTTCGATTATGCCATAGTAGTCTCCGTGAGATAGCGACTCGATACAAATACCACAATTGTATGTTGATCTTTGCCTACCATGAGATTCTATGTGAAATTCCATCCCATTTATAAAATACATAGGATACAATGTACCAATGGGAAGTGGGCCCTGAGCTATGTGAGAAATGCATTGATCATCCGGTGAATTGTCCATCACATGTGCCTTCAACCACCTAGGAAACTCTGTTGACTGCGCTCGCCAAATCTCCGGGCCACTTAATTCTGGACGCTCTTCTAGCAGTTTCTCTATGAATTCCCTGTTATTAACACAAGCTATTGATTATTTTGAAACATATTTGAGAGCATTTAAATACAAGATAGTTTATTAGAAGGACTTACTCGAGATACGGTTCGATCTCTTTACAATTCATAAGGAGGTAAACGTGAATGGCGTTCAACTCTTCTGGGGTTAAACGCCTCTTCTTAGATTTCCCTTGGGCACGGCCAGGGAATTTGAAAACACTAGGAAGGTTTTCGTCGTAAGGAATTATGTCTCCATCATCATTCCTTGGCATATTCCTCCCGCGGGTGAAAACATGCTTTTCAAAGTAATGAGAGCAGAAGATCGAGGCCTCACGTACCATGTATGCATTACATATGCTACCTTCAACATGTGCCTTGTTGCGCACGGTTCTTTTCAATCGATTCAGGTATCTAAGATATATAATAAAATGCACAATTTTTAATAAGGTAAAGAGACAAAAATGACGGGAAATGAAATGTAAGGAATTAACATTATTTAAAATTAACCTTTCATATGGGTACATCCATCTGAATTGAACGGGTCCGGCAAGCCTTGCTTCGTGTGGAAAATGGACGGGAAGATGTTCCATACAGTCGAAGAAGACAGGTGGGAAGATAGTTTCCAACTTACATAGAACAACTGGAATGTCATTGGCCAATTTGTTTCCTCAACTTTAATTGCTTTCGCAGTCAAGGCCCTAAACACATTGCTCAGCTCTGTTATTGGTTCCCACACGCTCTTGGGAAGCAGCTCTCTCCATCCAATGGGTAGGAGACACTGTAAGAATATATGACAGTCAGGACTTTTCATGCCAAACATTCTATGCTTATTCATATCTATGCATCTGCCCAGGTTGGATACACATCCATCGGGAAATTTTAACCCTGCTACCCATTTCAAGAATACATCCCGTCTATCATTCTCCATCGTATACACTGCCTTCGGATATTTACCATTACGCCTGTCCCGATGCAGTTCTGGCCTATTACATAAGGTCACGATGTCCTCACGTGCTTTCGCATTATCCTTTGTCTTCCCTTGAACGTCCATGACCGTGTTGAAAATGTTTTCAAACACATTCTTCTCAATGTGCATGACATCCAGATTGTGACGTACCAAATTTGTTTTCCAATACGGGAGATCCCAAAAGATACTCATTTTCTTCCATCCACATGTCTTACTGATTGCTGCATTCTCCACATCTCCTCCTAATTCAGTCACACGACGGAGACCACGCCTATCTATGTCTTCCAACACTTCTTCACCATTCTTATACATTGGTGGCAATCCATGTTCCTCCCTATCCTTCGTGAATCTCGATTTATCAACTCTGAAAGGATGATCCGAAGGCAGGAACCTCATGTGAGCATCAAACCACAATTGTTTGCCACCCTCTTTAAGCCTTATCGATTTTGTTTCTTCCATACAAACTGGGCAGGCTGTTTTCCCATACGTGCTCCAACCAGACAACATACTATAGGTCGGAAAATCTCCAATTGTCCACATCAAAGCAGCCCTCAACTGAAAATTTTGTTTGCGGTATTTATCGTATGTTGTGACACCAACATCCCTCAACTCCAATAGCTCTGCTATTAAGGGCTGTAGGTAGACATCAATCCCCTGTTTCGGACTTGATCTTCCAGGAATAATGCATGTCAGAAACATGTATTCATCTTTCATACACATACCGGGTGGGAGATTGTAAGGGGTTAAAATTACTGGCCAACACGAGTATTGGGCCCCCGACTGACCAAATGGTTGGAAACCATCCGTACATAATCCCAATCTCACGTTACGTCCCTCTGCTGCAAATTCTGGATGAATTGTATCAAAATGCTTCCATGCCATAGAGTCGCACGGATGACACATCTCCCCAGTCCTCTCATGCTCATGCCCGACATGCCAGGACATATGCTCCACTGTCGCCTCCGATGCATACAATCTTCTTAATCGATTCTTAAGTGGGAAATAGAACATGTATTTCCGTCCAACTCTTGAATTAGAGTTTGTTTCCCTATACCGAAGCTCGTCACAGAACTTGCACTTGTCTAATGATGCATCTTCACGCCAAAATAACATGCAGCCCTTAACACAACAATCAATCTTCTCAACAGGTAGCCCTAATCCCTCAAGTAGTTTTTTCGCCTCGTAAAAGTTCTTAACCATTGCATTGTCCTCGGGTAGTGTATCTATGATGAGCTGGCACAATGTATCGAAGCACATCTCCGAAAGGTTGTGCTCGGCTTTAATGTTTAATAACCTAGCAATTGTTGACAGCAAGGTCATTTTCTTGCATCCGGGCCACAGATCCTTGTCTGCCGCCGCCAACATACGGTAGAACAAGCTCTCTTGTGGGTTAGGTTCTTCCGGTGGCCTAGGTTCATCACCCTGATCTGGTGGTGTTGTATCGGGAATACCAATTCCCATTCCATCGCACACCATTTGTATGTATTCGTTCTCCTGTGCAGACACTGAAGAGCTGCCCGCATCGGTATCGTAGTACCGTGTAAATTGGTGTGGCTCTCCGTGACACGTCCACCTTTCGTAGTTGTGGACAAATCCATTGCAGTGTAGATGATACTTGATGTCAGCATCGGGTAGGTAACATTTATTCCTACACTGCCTACACGGACACCTAAGTTTTCCTTGGGACCTATCGACATTTGAGTTTCCATGAGACATACGTATGAACGATTCAACTCCAGCTTTAAATTCGGATGTAAGTACTCCAACTTCCCGACGGGAGCGGTACATCCAACTACGGTCCATCACCTACAAATATGGCAATAGGCCACTGAAGGGAAATCATTTTCATTAGTTCTTCGTGTTTAGTTTGTGTACGTGTAGTTATCAGACACTTATTCGTTTATTCACTTACCGATAATTTACGAAAAAAAAATGGATATGTGTTCAACGGATTACACTTAGGTAGAAAAAGTATTTTGTTTTGGTTATGCCAATTGAGTAATCATCGTTCGAATCTTTTAAAATTCATTTAAACTCCTACCTATTAAAGTTTTTAATATGACAAAGAAATCATATTTTATTGTTCTACATATACTTATATTTTTAAACATATAAATCAATCCATGTGCACCAATTAAATCAAATCCCCAATTTCAAATGGTTACAACTAATTATTCGCTTAAATTCTTCCAAATTCAAAACCAATGACGAAAAATTCTAACAAATACTTCAAATCATGACAGTGTTCGAACAAATTAAACTATATCAATAACACACCACAAAAGTTGCTACATCTAATTTTTTCAATCCAGTATCAACATATAGCGACAACATAGGATATACCAAGGTTATTAAGATCTAGATTTAAATCTTAGGATCTTACGATCCTACGATCTCACAAAGCCAAAACGATCAAGATCTGTTTGGGATCTAAATTAGGGTGGGATTTAGATAAGATCTATAGGATCTATACAAGATCTTTGAACGATCCGATCCCACTCTCTCTTATTTTTCATCTCATTTTTTTATTTTTCAGTCCTCCATTGTTTTCCAAAATCTAAATTAGGGATTTTTGTTTGCATCTCCATCTTACTCGCATTCCCTTCATCTTCCTCTTACAATTCATCTTCTTGTTGTTGACGTCACCGTCGATTGAAACTTTTGACAAGTTTCGTCACCACGAGCTTTTGCTGAAATATTATACCAGGTCAGGTTTATAAATGAAAAGCGTTATGATTCACGGGAAAGGGTTTAGGGATATATCAAGATTATTATTCTTTTTATTTCTCAAGTAAGGTGCTTTGGTTTCAAATGGCGCTGTGGTCCTCTCTGTCATGAAATGCTGACAAATCTCATGGCATAGCCGGGATAGGTTGACCTTCAGCCTGTCACACTGAGGATCCCCGGCAAATATGCCATGACACTTCTCATCAATTCTTGCCATAAGATTTCCTGCCATGAAACTTTTGACTAATTCCCACTACATGAGTATTTTCTGAAAATTCGTGATCCTGGTTTAGGTTTTATTTAATGAAACCAATTTATGATGGCGGTGTTGTGATTAGGGATATATTTATACGTAGTCATGTTTTTATTGCTCGTAGTTAAGAAACTGTGCTCCCGAAAGCGCACGGTGTCAAAAATTGCAGTAATTTATAGTAAGACCGGATCGTTCACTGGAGGATGTGCGATAGAAGCAGGTCCCACGTCATTTACTAAGATTTTCCACTCGGTACTCGTTTCAAGTATGTGAGATGACTAACAACTACTTGACAGAATTTAAATTAAGTTATGAAAGCACCTAAAACAAAGTAGGCAGAATTATTCTAGAAAGCGAATTAAATTTAATCTAAGAAAGCAATAAAAGTAATCTAAGAAAGCGATTAAGATTATTCTAGGAAAGCAGATTTAAAATGAGACAGAAAGGACAGGAAGAAAAGAATAAAGATTGGACAAGATTCAGATAAAACACAATTAAACTTCCATTTTGTTACACAGATCTTAGTTTGGGATAATCCTTCAGTTAGCTAACTCTCATGCTCTCTACACCGTGTTCCCTTTAACAGACAGGTACTTACAGTAAGAGTTTACATGTTCTTAAGAAAATAAATTCTAAGATACCACAGACGCATAACCACCCTTGCAATGCATTGCTAAGGTATGTTAATTATCTGTGGTGGACAAGCAACACCTGACAAATCATTTATTGAAGTGTCAAGTACTGCTATCATTCCCCCATGTCACACCCAAAGATTCAAATCAAACCCTAAACTATCCCTTAACTCTCAATCCTAGTAGCAGTTACACAACTCTCAATACAACCGAGTGACCTCTAATGAAAGCATCTAAAAGAAAGCGGTAAAGAAAGCATTTAAAATCCTATCACTCAGAGGTTTTTGAAAATCTGACCCTGGTAGTAAAAGAAAGCCCCCAGTCAGAGTGACCGGATGTGGATCAAGAATTCCCAGCCCTCAGTGAACCACTAGTGTGTTCACTTCCTTCCGGGTGGTTATGAGATACAAACTAATGAAACGAACTAATGAATTAGTTCGTTCCGGATGTACTCACTCAGGACTCAAAAGTAGGCTTTGGCAGAAGAGGATAGCAGTTGAAAGAATACTCAACCCTACCTTAGAAAATAACCAAGGCCTGAATGTTGTTCCTCTAGTATTATCTGTCACACCTTATCGGAATCCAAGTGGAATCTGACCCGGTGCAATATTTAATACAAGATTTCCAACAAACAGCAATTTTGGAAAATAATAAATCTGAAAATCATTCCCTATCAGGTACTAGACTCTCAATAAGAACACAGACCCTTTCAGTCTAGGTGAGACCTAATCGCTGACTCTGCTTCTAATTTCCCAAAATCAACCCCCAGTCGGATGTGAATTAGTCATAACTGTTGAATTTATCCCTTATTCAGATCCGGATTTGTAAATGAATTTTTGTTGGAAATTTATTATGAAGCATCTGATTTAAATCAAGACTTCTATGTCCACGGGAAGGATCCCAAAATAATATTGACCACAACATCTACATAATAATATCATGCATAATTTTATAGAGAAGTGTAAAATAAAATAACCCAAAATATAAGGTGGGTTTAGACAGAATGTGAAACACAGAGATGAAATAGCCGGAGATGAGAAGAATTTATTTGGCTAAAAAGATGACAAAAATAATCAGGATGATCCGGACTGCAAACATCTGCTATCCAGGTCCTGATCATTTCAGGTGGGATGATTTTTAGACAGTGGAATGCCTCAAATGACAGTTGCCGCCGTCATCTCAGAATCCACTGTCTGTGAATTTGGATAAAAACCCACATATTCTATTACTGCAGTAATCATTAGATGACATTGGCATATACCATCTAACATTGCTACGGCTCCAGATTCAGGTTCGAAATTAAAGTAAGAAAAGAAAACTGTATCCGGATGGGAGTCAGCTGAGCAGCTATTATAATCCCGGAGGGATGAACCGCCAAGGCTTCCACCGACTACTATCTGGACCATGCAAAATAACAACTAGTAATTAATATACAGATCACGAGCTAGTTATCCGTGTGGGAATACCCGCCAACATTAATCTGATATATTCCTTATTAGCTGTTTCACACATCACGGAAAAGACAGAATAAAATAAAAGAAAATATTTTTGGGTCATCTTGCGTGAGAGACATTGGTTTCTCATGCAAGGATATGGAATTAAATCCATAATCACTCTTCATGTCTAAATAATCACTCATTCCATAATTAATAAATTAATTACAGTCCAGATTATATACTTAGATCATTAGAGTTTAGTCATTTGTAGAAGAATCTTTTAATGGAAAATTGAACAAGGTTCTTTATATCAAATTAATCATGGGTTGAGATCATTGGATTTCAACCTCAAAATATTAATATAAAGGTTCAATTAGTTAATGGATTGAGATGAAGAAAGAACATTTGGCACAAGGTGCCACCTTGTCGCGATGCAGAGTTTGTGTCGCGGAGCGTGGCTCCGCGACAAAGGTTTCGCGACAAAGGGGTGGGAAATAAGAGAAATGGGATTTTGAAAGTTAGGGTTTGCTTTGTCGCTAAGTAAAGAAAATTTTGTCGCGGAACGTGGTTCCGTGACAAGGGCATAGCGACAAAGAGGTTGAAAATTGGACAAGGCATAATTCTTGTCACGGAACAAGAGGTTTTGGCGCGGAACGTGGTTCCGCGACAAGGTTGCTTCGCGACAAAGCCCTTCCAGAATAAAATCACAAGTATTTGGATCCTTGGTCGCTTAATCAAGATTTTGTCGCGGAACGTGGTTCCGCGCCAAGGGGTGTTTCGCGACCAAGGGTTTTAAAATAATGGTCAACAAATGTTCTTTAGCACCTTTGTCGCCAAAGCACCGTTTTGTCGCGGAACGTGGTTCCGCGACAAGAGTTGTTCCGCGACAAAAGTGTGTCCAGTACACATGTCAGAAAAGTAAAGTGGAACAGTTGCATGCATTATGTGTGATCTCACCCATTTCAGATTCAAAAGCTAAACTAAGCTCAAAATAACAAGACAGAATTTAAATCTAGCTAGAACATGCTTGAACAAAATAGAAATAACGCAAACTTAAAACTTAAGAAACCCTAATCTGAGTTTGATCATCCATAAACATGCAACATTATCCCAAGAAAAAGTCACTAAGCAGTGACATTAAAATGCAAAACGAGGGTTAAATGACCCAAGGAAAACGGAAACAGTAAGATCCATGGGGTGTGAGACCCATTTCATGATTTTTGGGACACAAATGGAGAATGTTTTCCCATATTATTAAACGGTGTTGTTCATACTCATGGTTTGAGTACCACAAACCCTTAAACAAAAGTTTAAAAAAAAACAAGGTTTAAAACTGGCTATCTAACCAAAGTGCAGTAAACTACTTCTAACTAGTGCATAAATTAAATAATACAAGAAAAATCTAACTAAACTACCCTAAACTAAGCTAAGCTACGGAACTCCCCAACTTGTCTTCAAGAAGGTGTAGTTTTTCTAAAATTCTTCCAACTTTTAGCTCAAAGGAAACACCTCATATTTATAGAGGGGAAACCCTAAGCTCATGGGCCTTGATTTGAGCCCATTGTGTCTCAAGACATTACGCACATCACAGCTTTGTCTCGGAGCACCAAGTTTGGTCGCGGAACACACTGTATGTGGCAAAGCTTCTCGACTGGGTCTTGTGTCTCTAAAAATGTATCTTGGTCGCGGAATGGACCTTTGTCGCGGAATCAGGGCATCGCGACAAAGGTATCGCGCCAGAGGGCTTTGGCTGGTCTCTTCTTCATCTGGGCCACTTGGTCACGGAACCCCTCCTTTGTCGCGGAACACTGCATCGCGCCAAGGGGCTTCCGCGACCAAGGTCTTCCTGGGCCTGCTGGATTGGGCCAGATGGGCCGAAAATATTCTTTTTGTGGGCTTTTCTCTCTTTTTCCCATCTTTTTCATTCCTTTTTCTTTTTCTTATGTTTTTGGATTTTTCTAACATAAATATGTAACAAAATTACATATTTATGCCTTTTTCACACCAGCTTATTATTTTTACAATTATGCATAAATTAGTCCAATTCGACTGCTTTCTTACTTAATGTAAGACCGAAATGCGATCAAATGCCCGTTTAAGACACGGAAATGGATTGAAAATAATGGTCATTTCTGGCCATTATCAACATCCTCACATTTAATACTGATCGTCCCCGAGCAGTCAGAGTCAATGTTCGTAAGAACACGGACTCTACATATTCAATTCATTTTCGTGGCTTCAAAAATATCATACTTTTTGGATTGGGATAAGACAATCAAAATTTACAAGTATTGAATTCCCTTGATTGCAGTGTTTAATGAAATGATACTTGCTCACTATATCGGGCCTACAAATCAAACATTGTTATCGATCCTTCATGAACATCATGTTTGAAAGATGCAAAGATTAAAAATTAGAATTAAGGTATGACATGAATATTCTTAATGAAACAGAGCCTCACTTATAAGAGAATCGGAGAGATCACTCACTCTCAATTGGGGTTCAGTCAGTGAACGCTCATAATCAGTTTTAATTAAATTATCCCATAAGCTTGCAATCAGACCAACTCGCTACCGGCTCATTTCTTCAAATCAAGATCACGAGGTCTTATTTAAGGGTTATAACGGGGCATACGGTTGTAACATTAGGTAGGAAAGGGAAATTATTGGGCTAGGAAGTGGCAAGGATTAATTCTATCATAACTTGGCATTTTTATTTAAAATTTATGATCATCAATATTTTTCTTTCTTTCTTTTGCTTTTCTCTTTTCATATTGCATGACATTAGACTATGTCTAATTTGCTTTGTCATTTGCAATTTATTTGTGTTGCATAACATTCAACACATTTTTTTTTTTTTGAATCGGTTTATAGAATACCGATTTATAGTTTTTATTGATGATCAAAATTGTAATGCCTTGATAGAATTCATCCTTGCACACTTGGGTTTGATTTTCTTGGTCTTTTTAGAAGGCTAGGAATAATATAGAGGGCTTCAAAGAAAAATTAGGCTTATAGGCTCAAGTTGGTTAATCCTAAAGGGAAATATTTTTGGGTTTGGATTTCAAACGAAGGCTAAAAATTTGGGTTTTCTAGGTGCCTTGATCATATGCTCGATTTCGGGAGTATGGCGTGGTCTTGAATCGGTCCCAATTGCAAGTTCTAGTTTCCTTTAATCAAAATGATTCACACATCAAAGAAAATGAGTGAGTAAAAATGACTCATGGCTCAAATCTCACAAGGTTGGGTTGATTCATGTCATACAATATTCTCAAATTTAATCCAAGCTTAATTCTAACAATTTATTCAATCGAAATCTCTAACATGCAGATTTATTACCCAATAAGCTGATCGCATCATTAAATTTTTATAGCTCAAAACCTCAGGAATTCATGTCATGCATGTTCTCAATTATATTATCCCAATTTAAAGGTTTGAAAATTTAATCACAAGCCTAAATTCAACATGTGAATTTAGAGCAATTTTATGCATACTTTTGCTGGTTATTTAATTGAAAGCAGTAAAGAGACACTGCTGACATACGGAGCATGTCAACAGCAAATTTTTGGCCTGACAGTCACTTATTCATCTTGGACTGTCAGACATCTTTTCAGAAATTAAAGAACCAAATAAAAACAAGGATTGTTGTTGGGGCTGCAAAATCCCAATCTGAAAGCAGTGGTTATATCAATTACAAGAGATTTCATTTGCAATCAAATCTATCTTGCATGGATGAATTGAAATTCTCTTATATGATATTTACAATTAAGCTCAGAATTGATGTAGTCAGGGATCGCCATCTTTCTTCTCGTCTGATTTCTTGGAGGAGCCAGCTTCATCAGGGATCTTCTTGAGTAAGGTTTGCAGGAGCTGATTTTGACTAAGGATCAGTGATTCCACCATTTTTCGATTCTTCTCTTCTTTTTCTAGCATCATCAGTCTGAATTCCTCGTCTCTCCTTTCCTTCTCCAACTTCTCCTTCCGTTTCTCTTCCTTTTCTCTCCTACGCTCTTCGCGTTCTTCCTCTCTCTCCCTTCTTCGCTCTTCACGCTCCTCTTCTGCCCTTTTCTGCTGTCCCTCTTGGCTTGCCAAAATTACATCGGTCATGGACTTCATTCCCTCGAGCATAGATTGACTCATTCTGCTCACCATCTCAATCGTTTGGGAATCAGCAGGGAACTGAGATACGTTCTGGCTTTGAGGAGGTATCTGAGGTTGAGGTTGGGTCGGAGGTGGAATTGGAATCTCAGTCCGTTCTTTGTCCGCAGGAGGCTCCTCTTGAACATTCGAAGGTCCTGCATCAGCACAGATGTTCTGTGTTCCCTTCTTTGTCTTGGGCTGCCTCTTTCGTTTCCTTGATGCCTGCTCACCCGATATGAAAGAGGATTGAGCGTCTGAATCTCCTCTGACGGACAGTTGGGGGAGAGAGTATTTGATACTCTCACACAGGGGAAGTCTCGGCACACTGATAGGTGGGTTCACTTTCACCACTGTGTCACCCTCAAACGCGCTCAAATCAACTCCCTGAGCTATGCAGATTCTCCTAATCAGATTTGGATAGCATAGCACCTGTCTATCCTTTATCCTGGTTATCATCACCTCGAATACATGCCTCCCTATATTTAATTTTGCTCCGCTCCACATTCTTGCAAATCCCATTAGCACATTTCCAGATGTGGTGTGCGGATGCGAGTTGGGCCGGATCTTGGACATGTAGAACTCATACGTTGGCATGAACTGTATCCGCAGCCATTTTGCATTGAATGTGTGTCCAGGGGCGGTCACGCTTGTCATGCTGTTAGCCAATGTTGCATACTTTGCATATTCAGTCGTTTTGGCTCTCTTTGTCATGATCTCACCAGGGGGGAATTCACTTTGGATCTCTGGAGTCCCGAAGAACTGATTCAGCCAGTCAGGTGCAATGTTAATCACTTGCCCACGAATCCATGTTGTTCTGGCATCTTTATCAATGTTGCAGAAGAATTCCTTTGTTAGTTCCACGAAGCCATCTTCGTCGTGATGCAGCATGAAGTTACCCCACTCTTGATTTCTGTAGAAAGTCTCAACAGTGGGGTGCGACAACGCATCGGGCCTGAACCCTTTATCCGGCACTATCATCTTCTGCAACTTCTTATACTTCTCTGCATTCTCTTTGTTGCCATTGAACTTGATCTGAATCTGTTCTTCACTCAGCTTTTTCTTCCCATATTCCTTTGAAACGCCCATTCTTTGCCTTACAGTATTTTCAGACCAAAACTCGACTGGTCGAATGGATCCGACAGACTCGTCGTCGCTCGTGTGCCAGTCTGTTTGATCGTCTCCCTCCTGTGGCTGGTCATCCCTTGGTTCAGCCTCATCTCCCCTCTGTCTTGGCTCTTGCTCTCCATGAGCTGTTTCATCTCCGACTTCCTCCTCAACCTGTTTAATTACATGTTTCATCGTATTGAGTTCACAATTTACAGGCAAAGAAGATGTAGTCACATGAAAATTAAGGTCATCAACATCAGTTGATACCTCCTCCTCCTCCCTAATTCTTGCAGCTCGTCCAACTGGACGTTGGAAAATAGGCGCCATTTGGTCCATGAATTCTTGCTCCTCCTGCCGAGCTTCTTCTTCCGAATCATTCCCATCTGCAGCTTCAGTCAAAATTCCTTGAACCTTTTCTTTAAGCGCAGAGGTCATGAGATGGTCGTCTGGCTGCTTTTCCAAGGTTTTGGCCAGTGCTACCGGATCTATGGAGTCTTGCGGTCCTTCTGACTGTTCAGGTTGGTGCGATGGGTCTCCTTGAGTGATGAATTCTTCAATTCTGGCCGTGCCCACGAGAGGATCAATCACTTGACCCACTTTTGTCTGATATTTGATTTGATGTGGCTTTTCTCCAGCATCGATTCTTGTTTCGATCTGTTCGTTAAGCCTTTTCCTTATATCCCCTCGGATGGTCTCAGCATCATGTGCAGTGGGGCCAGTCCATGCAGGAGGTTGTTCTTCTTTTATTTTCAATCCACGCCCCTGCACTTCTCCAGTGATCTTCAGCTCAAAGTCCTCCTCATTACCCCGCTCAACCTCTCTAGATTTCCTGCTTTCCAGCTCAGCCTGCATCTTTCTGGCAGTTTCTTCATCCCTGGTCTGCTGGATATTCTTTCTGATCTGCTCTTCCTTTGCAGCTTTCTTTTCCATTTCCAGGCGTTCTTCCTCAGTCAATTTCTCTACTCCCGAACCACCTGTTACTTGATCCAGCAAACCAGCTAGTGCAAGTTCTTCATTGTGCATCTTCATGGCCAACTCAGCATCGGATATCACCTGGTGCTTCTTTTTCGGGGGTGGCGGCGGCATTGGCTTTTTACCTCTGTCCTTGGGATCTGTGGGCTCTACCACTTTCCTGACAGTTGGCTCAGGTTCCTTGATCTCCACTTTCTTTTCCGGAGCTCTTGCTGGCTTATCCTTGTCAGCGGACTTTATCAACCTTCTCCTCGTTCCCGGTTGAGGTGCTGGCTGATGACCTTCAGATGTAACAACAGCAGTGGAGGTTTTCTCGGGCTGTATGGGTGCCTTAGTGGTGGCAGGTGCTACCGCAGATGTTGTCATTTCAGTCTGAGCTGGCTGTACTGGAGTCCGGACTACTTCTTGCTGCACCACTGGCTCGGACGTAGCAACTTCTTGCACGTCAGTCTGCCCTCTAGGCGGCAAGGCTGAAGCTTGTACTGCTGGTTGGGTAGGCTGTGGGTTGGCCTCAGGAGGGGTGGAGAAGTATGCATCAATCTCAGCGTCAGGATCCTCTTCCCTGTTCGGTTCACCCTCGTAGCCTAGTTGCTTCTCGGCGCGCTGCAAATAATCCTCAATAAAACTCCTTTGAGTGATTCTCCTCAGTTGGTCCTCCCAGTCCTTCTTGATCTTGGAGCAGAACTTACTCCGAACATTGTTGTTGTAATGTAAGACCTTCTTTCCATTAGCAGTACTATTACAGTATTCCAGTGCAAACTTGTCCATTTCCATGATCAATTCCCAATAGGAGTCCCTGTACTGATCTATCATGCCCCCTACCAGATCCTTTTGAATCCCTTCCAGGTAAGACATGTCTTCTGCCGAATCGTACGTGAGATACACCCCAGCCTCAGCTTTTGATAGTAAATTGAACTGCCTTTCATTTTTCCTTTTGGGTTTCCAGCCACCTTTGCGTATATCCACTTGTAGCAGGTCCCTTAATACTGCTATGTGCTGGGGAAATTCATCATCTTTGTTCGTTCCGTACCGTCCATACCTTCTGTGTGTGAAGATGGTTTCAAGTACCTCATCTGCAGGCAATACTACTCCTTCTTCCAGAAAGGACTCAGTGATACTTGGATTGCCTTTTCCCCAGACAGTAGTCAAGTCGTCCCATTGTTCGCGTGCATCCTTGATCATCTTCCTCATTGTGTTCAGCAGTGAGGTGTTGCGGCTTTGTTCAAATTTCTCAGCATTTTTTAGGCGCTTGTACAGGTTGAAGGTCAGCTCTCGATGCCTGGCCCGAGCTAGATCTGTAATCCACCTCTGCTCCACTGGTCCTTTTGCTTCAAACAGATACGGATTCCACTTAAATGGAAATGACTCATACATCATGATGGCCCCACTGTTGATAACCCTACTTAGATCCATGTGTTTCTGTTCGAAGGCCATCCAAACTTGAGGATCTACGATCTGGTTAGGGATGATGATGTCGAAGTCAGCTATATTTGGATCTTTTGTTCCCTTTTCCACATGCCGATTCCACACAGCCCTGTGCTCTCTGAACCTCAATTGGATGCGCTCATGATGGACTTCAGGAGTTGTCTTTTCGTCTTGGGGGGCATACCCCATCATCCTTATCCAAAACTTCTTCAGGAAGTGATAGTAGTCCCTTTCTATCGATGCAGCGACTATTGACCTTTCCTGTGGGGGAATATGCACGTCCCATCCCGGAGAAAGTGTCAATTTTTCGTCCGTAGTGTGGTCCATAGGCACCTTATAAACTGATTTGATGGCATCTCTTGCGTCCTTGATCTCTGTTCGATCAATTGAGGCCTGGTTGCCAGCAGCCTCATATGTGCAGTCAGGCAACCCGATGCCTGAGTGCACTACCAATGCATTCCTGAAAAAGGTCAAAGTGCTTAGATACATCCAATTTTTTTTTATGAGTTTTCAAAGACTACTCAGGTGTGAAAATCAACATCCTCACATTTTGAGCTTTGCTAAGCTCGAAATGTGATTTAAGTGATTTAATCTTGAGTTTATTAAAAGATCCAAATGTAAGGTACTATGCCTTAGGACCTAGAAGGAGATAACTTAATTGGATTATTGAGTCCGATCAAAAGGGGGAAATGAAAATAAAAAATGAAGTGGTCATTGGACCAAAAATTTCTTTTTTAGTGGGCCATTGGGCCCAAAAGTTTGCTTTTCCAATTTTATTAAACAAGCTCGAGGCACTTGTTGAAAATGGAATGAGATGATGATGGTGGAATGGATGGCTCGAAAATGGAGTGTGCAATGGAGGCATGGCGGTATGGATTCGCTTTTTCCGGATTGTTTGGACTGTCATTGGACAGTTAAAACGTTCAAGAAAAATGCAAACACTATTTTTAATTTTTTTTTTTTTTTGAAAAGGTTGACTTGATTTTATTTAATGAAAGGTGGGATGTGTGTGGTCCCATTTTTGGATTTTTGTAAAAAGGTAGCAGTTGAGGTGGCAAAATACTGCTACTTAACTCACACTCTTTAGTTCCATTGGGAACAAAAACACTTTTGTCAACCCAAAATTCCTAGTACTATTTTTGTCTTTTTGTGAAAAAGTGCACTGCTGAAATGGGATTGGTGTGCACTGACATGCCAAAAACAATACAAACACTCACTTTCCTCAATTTGCTGCACACACACACAGACCCACCAAAACAGGAGACGGCATTAAATGATCATCTCAGCATGCAATGCTCATGAACACAGCAAGTTAAAAACACAAGATCATGCCTCTACTTAAACAAGAACATAAGATTAATCACACTACTCATGCTCAGTGAGGGGGACATTCATAAGCAAGAAAATTAATAACATAATGACACTCTCACAGTATCCCTATGTTCATCAACTCTCACTTTTTCAAGATTTTTCAACAATCCAGGAGGGATCAAGATCAAGCAGACAAAACATGAGCATATAGACTAGAACAAACAAAAACAAAAGAACCTTAAAAACTCAAAACCCACAACCATGGCGGAATCTACCACTGCCAAACCCTAGCCATCATGCCCGTATCCTCTAGACAAACGAGGTTCATGGAATCAAAATTTCTACAACCCCTAACACTTCTATCTGTGCCCCTGCATCAACCAACCAAAGTACCAAACCCCAACACCACACTCGGCCATTAACAATAAAAACAGGGAATCGAAATCCATACATGCCCAATACACAGAATCACTAAAATTGAAAATCAACTAAGTGAAAACAACCAAGAGGAGGCCCATTCACATAATATCGAGAACTCAAACACCAAAAATCCCTAGGTTCGCGAAAACAGGGCAATGGGTGCGCGAGAGTAGAATGGAGAAAGGCTTACCATGGTTCGGTTTGCTTCGGAGAAGACGAAGATGAGGGTTCTGATGGCTCCATAAGGGTTGCGAAAATTTGGGCAGAGTTTCCTTTGGGTTTGGCGTTCGAAAGGTGCGAAGAACACAGTGGTGTACTTCGGGAGAGGTTTCGAGTACGAGAGGTTTTTCGAAAATTTTCTAAGTCCGAATGCGTGAGGAAGAAGAGGGAGGCGGAGAGGTTTAAATAGTAATGGGCTGGTCGCGGAACAGGACTACGCGACCAGGTTTGGCGACATTAGATCTGTGGCGGAGTGTGAGACTTTGTCGCGGAGTCATGCACCGCAACAAAGTGTACCGCGACAAAATGGCGAGGAAGAATGGAGTGGTGTACCCGTGTCGCGGAATAGGGACTCTGTCGCGGAGTCATGCTCCGCGACAAGATGTTCCGCGACAGAGACAGGCAGAGTTTAGGGATGAGTATAACTTTGTCGCGGAATTTTGCATATGGGCACGATGCTGGGCATCGCGACAAAATGATCACTCCGCGACAAAGACAAACAAGGGTTCAGAGGCGAGTGAGATTTTGTCGCGGAATTGCACCTGGTCGCGAAACGTTGTTCCGCGACAAAATGGTCATTCCGCGACAAAGACAAACAAGGGTTGCTGATAAGGGGAATTTTGTCGCGGAGTTGTACTTGGTCGCGGAACGTTGTTCCGCGACAAAATGGTCATTCCGCGACAAACTTTTTGAATTTTCAAATTTTCAACGGATTGGGCCCGAGTGTGATATTGGGCCTGCGTCCATTTTATTTGAGTTGGACCTGAATGAATTCAGTCCAAGTAAATTCAAATCATTGGGCCATTATTTAAAATAATCTACTTGCATAAAATTAGGTCAGGTCAGTTCCATTTATCTGCAAGATTTATTCCGGATCTTAAATTTCTTTAAATTCCGAAAATAATCTCTCAGATTTGTGGAATTTTCTCAACCAAGAACCTGGTTTTCCTTGCTTTTTCTGCTCCTTCTTTTTGGTTGGTTCCGAATTTCCTGCAAGACAGATAAATACCCACTAGGTTAGGTTTTCTCCTCAGTTCAACATCCTCACATTTAGAGTCTTGGTACTCTAAATGTTCAATTAATCTTGAGGGTACTTTTTCTGTTCTGAATTAAATATATATTACATTAAACTAATCTAAGCTAATCTAGGAGTAATCAGGAGTGTAATCCTCTTAATAAATGACGCTGCATCCTCCCCGGCAACGGCGCCATGAAACTTTTGACAAGTTTCGTCACCACGAGCTTTTGCTGAAATATTATACCAGGTCAGGTTTATTAAATGAAAAGCGTTATGATTCACGGGAAAGGGTTTAGGGATATATCAAGATTATTATTCTTTTTATTTCTCAAGTAAGGTGCTTTGGTTTCAAATGGCGCTGTGGTCCTCTCTGTCATGAAATGCTGACAAATCTCATGGCATAGCCGGGATAGGTTGACCTTCAGCCTGTCACACTGAGGATCCCCGGCAAATATGCCATGACACTTCTCATCAATTCTTGCCATAAGATTTCCTGCCATGAAACTTTTGACTAATTCCCACTACATGAGTATTTTCTGAAAATTCGTGATCCTGGTTTAGGTTTTATTTAATGAAACCAATTTATGATGGCGGTGTTGTGATTAGGGATATATTTATACGTAGTCATGTTTTTATTGCTCGTAGTTAAGAAACTGTGCTCCCGAAAGCGCACGGTGTCAAAAATTGCAGTAATTTATAGTAAGACCGGATCGTTCACTGGAGGATGTGCGATAGAAGCAGGTCCCACGTCATTTACTAAGATTTTCCACTCGGTACTCGTTTCAAGTATGTGAGATGACTAACAACTACTTGACAGAATTTAAATTAAGTTATGAAAGCACCTAAAACAAAGCAGGCAGAATTATTCTAGAAAGCGAATTAAATTTAATCTAAGAAAGCAATAAAAGTAATCTAAGAAAGCGATTAAGATTATTCTAGGAAAGCAGATTTAAAATGAGACAGAAAGGACAGGAAGAAAAGAATAAAGATTGGACAAGATTCAGATAAAACACAATTAAACTTCCATTTTGTTACACAGATCTTAGTTTGGGATAATCCTTCAGTTAGCTAACTCTCATGCTCTCTACACCGTGTTCCCTTTAACAGACAGGTACTTACAGTAAGAGTTTACATGTTCTTAAGAAAATAAATTCTAAGATACCACAGACGCATAACCACCCTTGCAATGCATTGCTAAGGTATGTTAATTATCTGTGGTGGACAAGCAACACCTGACAAATCATTTATTGAAGTGTCAAGTACTGCTATCATTCCCCCATGTCACACCCGAAGATTCAAATCAAACCCTAAACTATCCCTTAACTCTCAATTCTAGTAGCAGTTACACAACTCTCAATACAACCGAGTGACCTCTAATGAAAGCATCTAAAAGAAAGCGGTAAAGAAAGCATTTAAAATCCTATCACTCGGAGGTTTTTGAAAATCTGACCCTGGTAGTAAAAGAAAGCCCCCAGTCAGAGTGACTGGATGTGGATCAAGAATTCCCAGCCCTCAGTGAACCACTAGTGTGTTCACTTCCTTCCGGGTGGTTATGAGATACAAACTAATGAAACGAACTAATGAATTAGTTCGTTCCGGATGTACTCACTCAGGACTCAAAAGTAGGCTTTGGCAGAAGAGGATAGCAGTTGAAAGAATACTCAACCCTACCTTAGAAAATAACCAAGGCCTGAATGTTGTTCCTCTAGTATTATCTGTCACACCTTATCGGAATCCAAGTGGAATCTGACCCGGTGCAATATTTAATACAAGATTTCCAACAAACAGCAATTTTGGAAAATAATAAATCTGAAAATCATTCCCTATCAGGTACTAGACTCTCAATAAGAACACAGACCCTTTCAGTCTAGGTGAGACCTAATCGCTGACTCTGCTTCTAATTTCCCAAAATCAACCCCCAGTCGGATGTGAATTAGTCATAACTGTTGAATTTATCCCTTACTCAGATCCGGATTTGTAAATGAATTTTTGTTGGAAATTTATTATGAAGCATCTGATTTAAAGCATCTGATTTAAATCAAGACTTCTATGTCCACGGGAAGGATCCCAAAATAATATTGACCACAACATCTACATAATAATATCATGCATAATTTTATAGAGAAGTGTAAAATAAAATAACCCAAAATATAAGGTGGGTTTAGACAGAATGTGAAACACAGAGATGAAATAGCCGGAGATGAGAAGAATTTATTTGGCTAAAAAGATGACAAAAATAATCAGGATGATCCGGACTGCAAACATCTGCTATCCAGGTCCTGATCATTTCAGGTGGGATGATTTTTAGACAGTGGAATGCCTCAAATGACAGTTGCCGCCGTCATCTCAGAATCCACTGTCTGTGAATTTGGATAAAAACCCACATATTCTATTACTGCAGTAATCATTAGATGACATTGGCATATACCATCTAACATTGCTACGGCTCCAGATTCAGGTTCGAAATTAAAGTAAGAAAAGAAAACTGTATCCGGATGGGAGTCAGCTGAGCAGCTATTATAATCCCGGAGGGATGAACCGCCAAGGCTTCCACCGACTACTATCTGGACCATGCAAAATAACAACTAGTAATTAATATACAGATCACGAGCTAGTTATCCGTGTGGGAATACCCGCCAACATTAATCTGATATATTCCTTATTAGCTGTTTCACACATCACGGAAAAGACAGAATAAAATAAAAGAAAATATTTTTGGGTCATCTTGCGTGAGAGACATTGGTTTCTCATGCAAGGATATGGAATTAAATCCATAATCACTCTTCATGTCTAAATAATCACTCATTCCATAATTAATAAATTAATTACAGTCCAGATTATATACTTAGATCATTAGAGTTTAGTCATTTGTAGAAGAATCTTTTAATGGAAAATTGAACAAGGTTCTTTATATCAAATTAATCATGGGTTGAGATCATTGGATTTCAACCTCAAAATATTAATATAAAGGTTCAATTAGTTAATGGATTGAGATGAAGAAAGAACATTTGGCACAAGGTGCCACCTTGTCGCGATGCAGAGTTTGTGTCGCGGAGCGTGGCTCCGCGACAAAGGTTTCGCGACAAAGGGGTGGGAAATAAGAGAAATGGGATTTTGAAAGTTAGGGTTTGCTTTGTCGCTAAGTAAAGAAAATTTTGTCGCGGAATGTGGTTCCGTGACAAGGGCATAGCGACAAAGAGGTTGAAAATTGGACAAGGCATAATTCTTGTCACGGAACAAGAGGTTTTGGCGCGGAACGTGGTTCCGCGACAAGGTTGCTTCGCGACAAAGCCCTTCCAGAATAAAATCACAAGTATTTGGATCCTTGGTCGCTTAATCAAGATTTTGTCGCGGAACGTGGTTCCGCGCCAAGGGGTGTTTCGCGACCAAGGGTTTTAAAATAATGGTCAACAAATGTTCTTTAGCACCTTTGTCGCCAAAGCACCGTTTTGTCGCGGAACGTGGTTCCGCGACAAGAGTTGTTCCGCGACAAAAGTGTGTCCAGTACACATGTCAGAAAAGTAAAGTGGAACAGTGGCATGCATTATGTGTGATCTCACCCATTTCAGATTCAAAAGCTAAACTAAGCTCAAAATAACAAGACAGAATTTAAATCTAGCTAGAACATGCTTGAACAAAATAGAAATAACGCAAACTTAAAACTTAAGAAACCCTAATCTGAGTTTGATCATCCATAAACATGCAACATTATCCCAAGAAAAAGTCACTAAGCAGTGACATTAAAATGCAAAACGAGGGTTAAATGACCCAAGGAAAACGGAAACAGTAAGATCCATGGGGTGTGAGACCCATTTCATGATTTTTGGGACACAAATGGAGAATGTTTTCCCATATTATTAAACGGTGTTGTTCATACTCATGGTTTGAGTACCACAAACCCTTAAACAAAAGTTTAAAAAAAAACAAGGTTTAAAACTGGCTATCTAACCAAAGTGCAGTAAACTACTTCTAACTAGTGCATAAATTAAATAATACAAGAAAAATCTAACTAAACTACCCTAAACTAAGCTAAGCTACGGAACTCCCCAACTTGTCTTCAAGAAGGTGTAGTTTTTCTAAAATTCTTCCAACTTTTAGCTCAAAGGAAACACCTCATATTTATAGAGGGGAAACCCTAAGCTCATGGGCCTTGATTTGAGCCCATTGTGTCTCAAGACATTACGCACATCACAGCTTTGTCTCGGAGCACCAAGTTTGGTCGCGGAACACACTGTATGTGGCAAAGCTTCTCGACTGGGTCTTGTGTCTCTAAAAATGTATCTTGGTCGCGGAATGGACCTTTGTCGCGGAATCAGGGCATCGCGACAAAGGTATCGCGCCAGAGGGCTTTGGCTGGTCTCTTCTTCATCTGGGCCACTTGGTCGCGGAACCCCTCCTTTGTCGCGGAACACTGCATCGCGCCAAGGGGCTTCCGCGACCAAGGTCTTCCTGGGCCTGCTGGATTGGGCCAGATGGGCCGAAAATATTCTTTTTGTGGGCTTTTCTCTCTTTTTCCCATCTTTTTCATTCCTTTTTCTTTTTCTTATGTTTTTGGATTTTTCTAACATAAATATGTAACAAAATTACATATTTATGCCTTTTTCACACCAGCTTATTATTTTTACAATTATGCATAAATTAGTCCAATTCGACTGCTTTCTTACTTAATGTAAGACCGGAATGCAATCAAATGCCCGTTTAAGACACGGAAATGGATTGAAAATAATGGTCATTTCTGGCCATTATCATCGATCCCCCTTCTCTTCCTATCGTCGTCCTCGCATTCCCTTCCTCTTTCTACCACCGCCCTTGTCGTAGCATCCCCTTCCAGCACCCCTTACTGATAGAGATTTTAGTTCTAAACCTCCAGCCCAGATGGATGATGATTAATCCAATGAGACAGTGGTTGAGAGTGACGAAAATGGGGAAAATTCTAATGACAAATCTAACCTAGCTCAAGCATCATGTCTTAAATGCTCAATTATTATCTTTTTTGCTAGACAAATTATTATTTATTGATATTGGTTATTATAATTTGCTAATATACAATATGAATATTTTTTGTCCTAATTTCGTAGGATCTTAGGATCTGAATACGATCCTACGATCCCGATCTTGCAAATGGAAAAACGATCCTACATAAGATCTAGATTTTGATAACCTTGGGATATACAAACACCCAAATCGAACAAAAACGACATTTATACATTAAAATCACCTAGCTTTATCATACGATATCCAAATTGAGCATATCATATATGAAAATTCATCTACTCTACGAGATGATTCCAATTATGCAACCAAACAGTCAATCCTCCAAATATAAACTCCGTAAAAGCCCAAAACAGATAACGACAGCCCACTTTATGCAAAAATAATTTCTTTTTTGTAATATATAGGTTATCAAAGCCATAACAATCAATTAGAGCAAAATAATCGAATGTGTAATCGTATGCATAACAATCCTAGACTGAACTATCTAAAACAATTTGAAATTAAGGATGAACACATTATACAAAACAATCGAATGTGTAAATTTCCAATCGAACGAGAAATGTACAAACAAAATTACCTCGTCTCGAATGGATGGCTGTCAACAAAGGCACCGCGGCTCGAATGGAGATGGCTCGAATGGTGGTGGCAGTGGCTCGCGGTGGTGGAGTGGCGGCCGGTGGTGGCAGGGGGCGCTGGAGCAGGGGCGGCCGGGGGCGGGTCCGGCAGCAGCAGAGCCGGCAGCAGCGGAGGCGGAGGATGGGCCGGTGACGGTTGTGGCGGAGGCGGATGGTGGGCGGCGACGGTGGTGGCAGCGGTTTCAATCGGAGGAGTTGAGTTGTGGTGTGCTCGTTTCACACTCGAATGGGTGCACGTCGGAGGAGGGGTGGTCGGAGGATGGACGGTCGGAGAAGGGGTCGTCGGAGGCGGGGTGGTCGGCGGGCGGCGGTCGGATGTGTGGGGCAGGTTTGGGGTGAAATTGGGGAAGGAAGGGGCTGAAATGAGGCAGTAATCGCGATTTGGGCGAAATATACTGCCCTAGGTTACCGACCGCAAATGCGGTCGGTGATGCGGTCGGTAATCACCGACCGCACACGAGCGGTCGGCGTCTAGGTCGCGAATTAACGTCCGGGCCCATAACGGCTCTATTTTACCGACCGCATGTTGCGGTCGGTGTTGCAGTTGGTAAATCCGACCCGCAACATGTCGGTCGGTAAAATCGGTCGGTAACAGCCCTTTTTCTTGTAGTGAAATGATGGCATACCAAAATTTGCGATATTTTCCCCGGTCCAAACTAGAACGAAGCTGACTTGGTTTTTCCTTGGTAAACATTTAACGTCTTTTTTTTTAAAAAAAAAAAAAAGAGTATTGTTTGGTACAGTATAAACTTGAATATATGACTTATTTATAGCTCATAAGAAGAAAGGATGAAGTGCTTTAATTTGTCGGAGAGGAAATAAAAGTATTAGTAATATATAGTCCACACAACAAGTGCATGCATGAGTTGTCTCTGCAAACTGCCCTTGCCATTTGCCAATGTGAAATTTAAAATATGTATTTTTTTTTTCTATCACGCAAAAATCATGAGTTATATTTTAGTCAAATGGATGAATGATAATTTATTTTAACAATTTGTTGGAAGAACAGTCAATCACTATAAATCTGGTGAGGTTTGTTTTGAACAATTTTGGTGCACTACTTGTTGCCATGACATCCCTATTCCCTACATACAAGTCAAATGTACGTATATGTCGATATGAAAACTCACTATATGATAATTTAAACATTATTATATCTACTAATTATTAAAATAAATATTCAGAACTAATAATAACAGTTAAGTTGAATGATAATAATATTAACCATTAATTTAAGAAACATAGTAAATATAGAAAATAGTTTTGATATAATTTTTTTTTAAAAAAAAAGTATATTCATTTTATTTGTGCCACAAATACCTCAATACCATAAATTAATTTCGAATTTTAGAGAGTCTTAACAAGACATAATCAATAAAAGTCGTTAAACATATAAAAAAAAAAATTAAAGAATTACTTTTATGCAACAACAATGGATTTATTGTTTCACTTGAAATAAGCTAAACCAAATTTAAGATAAATTAGCTTATTCTAGTCAATTTAAGATAAATTAGTTTATTTAAAAAGATAAAATAACTTAAAATAATGTTCAATCGACTTTTTTGAAACCGCTGCAAATAGCAACATTTTGGAATTAGCTTATTATAGGCAAAAAAAATTGCCTCAAAACCGCCAAACAACTAATTTTAACTACATTTATTACTCAAATTACTCACATAATCAGTTAACAGCTAATAGTTAATTCCCAAACAGGCCCTATGGGAATTAGCTATTAGCTGATTCTGTGAGTAGTAATTAGTTAAAATTACCTGTTTGACAATTTCGAGACTAACTTTTTGCCTAAAATAAGCGAACATTCAAAATGTTGTTATTTGCTCAACGGTTTCAAAAGGAGCTGATTGAACACTGTTTTAACTTATTTTGTATTTTTAAATAAGTTAATTTATCTTAAATTCTCTTACAAAATAGTTTATTGGTTTAGCTGTTTTGCCAAACACACCATTATCTCATCTCATATATTTCCCCACCCCAACAAACATATCATCTGACTCAATTTTAATATATATTTCCCCACCCCAACAAACATATCATCTGACTCAATTTTAATACATGTATGTATTTGAAAAAAAAACATAAAGGAGTATGTTTTTATTAAATTCATTTAATTGTATAATTTTATAATATATATTTTATATAATTATTAATCATGTATATTTTGAGATATTCATAGAAAAAATACTTCATATACATAAGCAAGACAAAATTTGTTGTGAGGACTGAGGAGGAATATGACATATCCGCACTACCTACCCTCGTCCTATATGCATTCCTATTGTCCCTACCAAAACGGGAGCCCAAGTGTCGGTGACTATTTGGGTAATAGGGAATATACTCTACCCAATAGGTAGGCCTGGTAGCCTCGCCGGCCTCAATTTTTTTCCATTTCTTTATTTATTTATTTTTAGCTGTGCATGCCTTGCATGGTTAAAACATACTGTACATAAAAAACTTCTTCCTCCTTTCTCAAGAAATTGCAACATTCCTCCATTGCACGCAGTTCAATGTATATTTTTAATGGTAAATAACTCAAATTATGTATAAATAAAAATTATAAAAAGTGGATATTCTAAAACTATAAGAAAAGACGAATCCAACAAGATCTCACTTCACTATATTTTTCCTTGTATAACTATGATAAAAATTGGAATCAAAGTCGAACAATGAATAGTAGAAAATAGTGCAATGTTGCACTTTCTTAAAAACGGAGGTAGTATATGAAGTATATTTTCATTTATATACATTTAATTTAAAAAGTTACTTTAAAAAATATTGTGGGCCCATCTGCTGGTTAAGCTTCACCCCCATTACTAGAAAACCAGAATTTTCTTCTTCTTTCAGGAATACAAAAGAATTCTTATTCTTATTCTAATTTGGCCATTTCGTACGTTAATTAGAGCTGCTCAAACATTTAACAATACTCACCAAAAAAAAAAAAAACATTTAACAATACATAATATTCAGTTTAAGTTATGTATTATTGAAAATATAACTAATTTTTAAACATTAAAATGAAATTATTAGAGTAACCATATGTTATTATGATAGTTGAATTTTACTCTCTGTGTTATAATAATTCAAGTTTATTAATATTAATATTATAAGGTGTAGTTTATTTGAATTCAAATAGTGTCGGTTATGACATTCAGTTACTTGGATAGTTTCCTAAAGTTGTGTCAGTTCAGTTGTGTTGTTTGGCTTTCTATTTGTATTGTGAATTGTAAGAATATTCAAAAGAAGCAGTGAAGTAATTATTCCCTTTGAATCGTCAATTATCTTGTTTCTTGCAATTATATTTTATCATTTGGTATCAGAGCGTTGTCCGGGTTGCGAAATGGCTACCAATAATAATCGCAAAATCTTCCAATATTCACTGGCCTCAATTACCAATTCTGGCGTGTGAAGATGAGAACATTATTTGTATCTTATGATCTATCGGACCTTGTCGAGACGGGCCTTGGAGATGTACCAGAGAATGCCGCTGAAATGACTGCCCCTCAACGTGCGGAGTTGAAAGAAAAGAAAAGAAGGGATGCTAAAGCTTTGTTTCTAATCCAGCAAGCATTGGATGAAACCATCTTTCCTCGTGTGATGGCTGCAACATCGGCAAAGGCAACCTGGGATTTGTTAGAAAGGGAATATTTGGGTGCCGATAAAGTGGTTGCCGTGAAGCTGCAAACAATGCGAAGAGACTTTGAGAACTTGCAGATGAAATCATCCGAATCTGTACAGGAGTTTTTTCTCACGAATTCTCTTGATTGTGAATCAAATCAAAGCTCTTGGCGAAGAATTGAATGATCAAAAGGTCGTAGAGAGGGTGTTGCGTAGCCTTCCTTCAAAGTTTATCACGTGGTCACAGCAATAGAAGAATCGAAAGATTTAAGCAATTACAGCCTTCAAGAGTTGATGGGATCTCTTCAAGCACATGAACAAAGAATAAATCGATCAACAGAAACATCTCTCCAACAAGCTTTCAAATCAAAGGTTGATCTAAATAAAACCTTTGAAGACTTCGCCGGTCGTGGAAGATCATTCCGTGAAAAAGGCAGAGGAAGAGGAAGAGGAAGAAGACAGCCTCAAACTTCCGGAGGTAACAACAATTCTACTGGTTGTTTAAATTGTGGTATGACGAACCATGTAGATAAAGATGGTTGGTACAAAGAGACGAATAACCGAAGTAAAAATTCTATTCAATGTTACTATTGCAAAGAATATGGTCACATTGAAAAGAACTGTTATAAAAAAGCTGTTGAAGCATCAAATTCGATGGAAGGAAAGAATGATTAAGAAGAGAATTTATTTCTAGCATGATTGAGTACTGAAAGAACATCGAATATTGATGTTTGGTATCTTGACAGCTGTTGTAGCAACCATATGACTAGTAACAAGAACTTGTTTATAGATATCAATGAATCTGTAACAAGTGAGGTAAAAATGGGTGACACCAACCGAGCCAAAGTATGTGGAATTGGAACTGTTGCTGTGTTGACAAAATTTGGAAACAAGTTGCTGCACAATGTTATGTATGTCCCTAGCTTGGCTCAAAATCTGATCAGTGTGGGTCAATTAATGAAGATGGGATATGTAGTTGCATTCAAAGATGATAAATGCATGATTTATGGAGATCAAGGAAAAAGGCTATTGAATATGATTCAGATGACCAGTGATAGGATGTTTCCACTTGAATTTGCTAAGTTTCCCTTAATGCATTTAAGGTAACTAGCAGTGGAAATATATCTCTTTGGCATCAAAGGTATGGTCATTTGAACTTTGATGGTTTGTCTCTCTTATTGAAACGAAAGTTGGTTACTGGACTTCCAAATCTCATTGGAGAAAAGCCATTTTGTGAAGCATGTATTATTGGGAAGCACCACCGAGATAAGTTCCCTAAAGCAAGTTCATGGAGAGCCACGAAGCCGTTAATGTTGGTTTATGCTGACATTTGTGGACCGATGCAGACACCTTCAGTAAGTGGCAACAAGTATTTCTTACTCTTTGTTGATGATTTTTCAAGGAAATCGTGGGTTTACTTCATAAAAGAGAAGTCTGAAGCTTTTGAATGCTTTAAAAAATTTAAGGCAATGGTTGAGAAGGAAAGCAATTGTTCTATTATGAAATTGCGAACTAATCGTGGTGGTGAGTTTCTTTCCAATGAATTTGAGGATTTTTGCAGTTCTCTTGGCATTCAACGACAATATACAACAAGGTATACACCCCAACAAAATGGCATCGTTGAGCGAAAGAATAGGACAATTTTTGAAGCAGCAACTAAACTGCAAAAATCTTCCTAAGAAATTCTGAGCAGAAGCAGTAGGGCTGGCTGTGTATCTTCTTAACAGGTCTCCAACACATGCTCTAAGTGATTTGACACCATATGAAGCATGGCATGGTCGTAAGCCCAATGTAAGTCATTTAAAGACATTTGGTTGTATTGGCTATTAAATTTGTACCTGCTGAGTTGAGAAGAAAATTGGATGAAAAGAGTCAAAAATGTATATTTGTTGGCTACAGTAAGGAAACCAAAGGATACAGGCTGTTTGATCCTATTTCAGAAAAATTGATCATTAGCCGTGATTTTATTTTCAATGAGCAAGATGCTTGGAATTGGGAGGATGTGCCACAACCTAAATATATGCTTGATAATGATAATCTGGAGCAAGAAATTACTTTGGATGCTCCAGCAACGAGAGTGGAAACTCCACCTGATTCACCTCCTATACGGACACGTAGTCTTGTTGAAATTTATGCATCGTGCCAATATGCAAACTTTGTTTCTGATCTAGGATGTATTGATGATGCTATCAAGGAAAAGAGTGGCGTGCAGCAATGGAAACAGAAATAGCGGCAATTGAAAAGAATCATACTTGGAGTTTGGTAGAACTGCCAGAAGGAAAAGAAGCTATTGGTTTGAAATGGGTTTATCGTTCTAAATTTAATCTCGATGGTTCTTTGCAAAAGCATAAGGCACGGCTGGTGGCCAAAAGATATGCACAGGTTGCAGGCATTGATTTTACTGAAACATATGCTTCTGTTGCACACTTTGATACTATTCGAACTATTTTGGCCGTAGCAGCTAATAATCGTTGGGAAGTGTTTCAATTAGATGCGAAATCTGCATTCCTAAATGGTGATTTGCTTGAAGATGTTTTCGTTGAACAACCACAGGGTTTTGTTGTGAAAGAACAGGAGCACAAAGTGTACAAACTACACAAGGCGCTCTATGGATTAAGACAAGCACAAAGGGCGTGGTATAGTAAGATTGACTCTTACTTTAATGAGAATGATTTTCGACGGAGTCAAGATGAGCATTAAATCTGAAGGTGATGATTTTTGTATAGTTTCTCTGTATGTTGATGATATAATATATACAGGAAACTCTCTAAAAATCATAAAGAAGGTGAAAGAGTCCCTGATGGAAGCCTTTGAGATGTCTGATCTTGGATCATTACATTACTTCCTGGGAATTGAAGTTGTTCAAGATTCACATGGGATTTTTATTTCTCAAAGGAAGTATGCTGCAGATTTGTTGAGAAAAGCAGGAATCGAAAATTGCAATTCTATTCGGAATCCTTTAATTACAAGTGAAAGGTTGCAATTGAATGATGTTGCTGGAAGGGTGGCTGAGAAGATGTTCAGAAACATTGTTGGTAGCTTACGCTATCTCACTCACACCAGGCCTGATATTTCCTATGTCGTGGGCCTTGTCTCTCGCTTCATGCATAATCCAAGCAAGATTCATCTTGGAGCAGCAAGGCGTTACTTTGATATATTAAAGGAACAACAGAGTTTGGAATTCGGTATTCGAATGGAAATCCGAATAAGCTTGTTTCCTTTGCCAATAGTGATTGGGCATCCTGCGCAGATGATAGGAAAAGTACATCTTGGTACTTAATGAATATTGGTTCAGGTCTAATATCTTGGTATTCTGCAAAGCAAGAAACAATGGCATTGTCGAGCACTGAGGCCGAATACATAGCTGCTACATTAGCAGCATGTCAAGTTGTTTGGTTGAGAAGAATATTACTACAGAAGATTTGAATGAGAAGCATCTGTGATATTCTGTGACAATAAATCTTCAATTACATTGTCAAGAAATCCTATTCAGAAAGGCCGCACAAAGCATGTGGGGATCAAGTTTCATAAAATCTGTGAGCTTGTGTCGAAAGGTCTTGTTGAATTGAAGTGTATCAGCACACATATCCAACCGGCAGATATTCTAACAAAAGCTCTATCTGAAGCCAAGTTCAACCAGTTTGGACCATGATGCGAGTTGAAGATGTCATAACTTGAATTAAGGGGTGGACTATTAGAATAATTCAAGTTTATTAATATTAATATTATAAGGTGTAGTTTATTTGAATTCAAATAGTGTCGGTTATGACATTCAGTTACTTGGATAGTTTCCTAAAGTTGTGTCAGTTTAGTTGTGTTGTTTGGTTTTCTATTTGTATTGTGAATTGTAAGAATATTAAAAAAAAAAAAAAAAGCAGTGAAATAATTATTCCTTTGAATCGTCAATTATCTTGTTTCTTGCAATTATATTTTATCACTCTGAATATTTTCTTATTTTGCGAAAAATATGGACTATGTTTTATTTTATCATTATATTGATAAAAGATTTTTCTTTTCTTTTTTTCTTTAAACTTTATTCGTGCGGGTTTGAAAGATACGTGGACGAAAAATATTGAATTTATAGTGTAGATAAATTTTATTACATGTATAGTGGCATTATCAATACTAAAAAATCTCAGTACTTTATAAAAGAATTAATTATAAGGTGAGAATGTGTGGTTTATACTTGAAAGGGAATTGGGATCTTGGAAGGACGTTACAAATATTGGAGATTTGGTTATCTTATCTTTAGTATTCCAGTAATTATTCTTTAAGTATTTTAACTTGTCTCTGTTGTCGCGTCCTGATATAGTATTAGAATCTGTACTCCATACTTGGCAATAAATTAATTAATGTAATGCTTGTGCGTTTGATTGTAATGGGGTTAGTATAGTTCTAGGGATAAAAATGTCACGGTATTATTTATATTCACAAGTTATGCAGATTGACAATTGGCAACAAATACAATATGGTTTGTGAGTCGTCATATGGTATTTTCATAATGGGATAATTTATTTTTATAATAGAATAAATTAAATAAAAACATAAAAAACTATTGTGAATTGTGGACCAGTCAAAACTGCACCCAAAAAAATAAATATAAAAATTAATAATTAAAAAGTGATGGATTTAGTACTTTTCAACGCCCATTCTTCAAGTGGGCCTAAAATCATATATGGGCTTGCCCATTAATTTTCATATAAATAATCAGCCCATTAATTTTAATACAAATTGGCCAGCCCAAGTTACTAGTCAGCTCTCTCTCAGTCCATAAATAGTTACTGCACTTGAGAACAAATGCATATTCCTATTGGTTTAGACATTTTTTTTAGGTGAATCCGCAGGTGTTTGGTTAAACTGCAATTAAGTTAGGCTGCAAAATTTATACTTTTGGTAGGTGCCAAAAGTGTGATGTGGGGTTTATTTTGTGATGTTTCTCCATTTAATATTTAGAGACTATTTTGAGACACCAAAATTAATGGTTATATTTCTTAAATATCAGGACTCATTACCATTAAAATAATATACATTAATTGTGGTTGATTGTGATTAAGAATACCCAAAATAACCGAACACATTAAATATACACCACATCACACAAAAAAACCTATTCATTTTTCATTCTTTCTTCTTTCGCATAAGATATTTTCTTGGCATCACAATGGCCGTGTTTGGCGAAATAGCTAACTCAGAATTAGCTTTTTGTGAGACAATTTAAGAACATTAGCTTATTTAAAAAGGCAAAAATAACTTAAAACGGTGTTCAATCAGCTCTTTTTGAAACCGCTGCAAATAGCATCATTTTGGATTTTAGCTTATTCTAGGCAAAAAGTTAGTCTATAAATTTTCAAACAGCTAATTTTAACTCATTATTACTCACAGAACCAGTTAACAGCTAACAGCTAATTCCCAAACAGACCCAATATTTTACATGAACATCATATACATAAACAAGGAAATTATATTATTCCAAAATAAATTATTCTTTATATGTATAAAAATAATTTTAATATATACTCATTTAATAAATTTAATGAATGACAATCTCCATAATAGGAAGGTTACATGCGAAAAAAGGAAGGAACAAATATTAAATGAAAAATATTTACTTATATATATTTCATCACATAAATAAAAAAAATTGGCATCACCTTTGAACAAAAAAGGCATCACAATGTTTTACATGGACATCACATGCATAAATAATGAAATTATATTATCCCAAAATACATTATTCTTTACATATATAAAAATAATTTTAATATATACTTATTTAATAAAATAAAAGAATGACCATTTCCATAATAGGAATATTACATGCAAAAAAACAAAAAGAACAAATATTAAATGAAAAATGTTTACTTATATATCATCACATAAATAAAAAAAATGGCATCACCATAGAACAAAAACGACATCACAATATTTTATATTGACATTACATCCATAAACAAAGAAATTATATTATTCAAAATACATTATTCTTTACATATATAAAAATAATTTTAATATATACTCATTTAATAAAATAAAGGAATGACAATCTCTATAATATGAAGGTTAAATGCAAAAAAAAAAAGAAAAGAACAAATATTAAATGAAAATATTTACTTATATATCTCATCATAAAAATAAATTTTGGTATCACTTTTGGCATGTTACAATTCTGAACCCTAACCAAGGCGGTTAAACTGTTTATTTTTTTGTTCTCTTAAATTCATCCGTGCTTCATGAGTACAGTTTTTATTGATGTTCCCAAATTTAAAAATTTTTGTGGTTCAATTACTAATTATTTATAAATTAGGGTTCTTTTTCTAAATATCGAAGTAGGAGGGGGGCACACGCAGAATTCCCTCTTCATCGTTCATCAGATGACAGATCATAAACCGCTTTTCTGACATTACAAAGCAAGCGGTTTTACAGTGCTGAATCCCCTGGGGGAGTGGAGGAGATGCGGTGGTACGTTGTCGCTTCATTACTCACTGTTCTCACCAGCTCACAGGTTCGCCATCTATCTCCATTCACACTCAATTTCTGAATCTTGATTCGTGGTTATGTTTTTTTGGTGAATTGATTCGTGGTTATGTTGAGTTAACTCCAGTATGATATTGGATGTGGTTTTCTGGTCTGATTTGGCAGGGCATATTGACGACACTGTCTCAGAGTAATGGAGGATACAGCTATGATTATGCTACCGTTCCATTTCTTGCTGAAGTCTTTAAGGTATTTCATTGATTGTACAAGAAAATGCGATAACTTTAATTATAAGCAACTTGGATGTCCTCTATTCTGCTGTCTGATTTCATTTTGGTGTTTGTTAAGGAGAATGACAATAAATTGTTGCCCTATTCTGGCCTGAAGGAGAGTTTTTGAGTTGGTTATAAACTCTTTTGTGCCGAACCAGGAGTAGACCAATTTCTTTAGGTTAAAAATGTGTGCCATTATTGGGAACAGAATTGGCTGTCGTTTACACTTTAATGTGCAGGAGTTATTCATTTGGTATAGTGCAAGACTTTACTCTAATGAAATTGCTTCATCTTATTGTCAAATTTAGAGTTTTGTCTGCCTATTGACAAGTTTGTGATGAAACCCAGCTTATTGTCTCTTCTGTGTTGCTGTGGAGAGAGTGCCAGAGGTCACCTCCTCCTAAAATGACAACCGACTGGAAATGTGTTCGGCTCTTTCCAATCCCATCAGTTATATACCTTATTCACAACAATGTGCAGTTTGCCACATTGACATACGTTGATACATCCACATATCAGATAATGGGCAACTTAAAGATTGTCACAACCGGAATACTATTTAGGTGCGGCGCTATCCTTTTTCTTTCCATTGATGTTCATAAACATCTATTGCTGAAACTTTGGAGTTTGTGAATTCATACTTCATCAGAAAGATCAATTCCCGTTACTAATGTAAACGTTGGGTGTCTACAAATGGAAAATATTTCTGTTTCCACTATTAGGCTGTTTTTGAAGAGGAAGCTTTCTAATTTGCAGTGGATGGCGATTGCTTTATTGACCATTGGAACAACTACAAGTCAGGTCTTGATGATTTCCTCACTCTTTGCAGCCTGTGTGATTGTTCTTGCTAATCTAATTTGTAATCTAAGCCTTTTTCCTATGATTAACCTAGGTGAAAAGTTGTGGCGAAGCTTCCTGTGAGTCACTCTTTTCATCACCATTTCAAGGATACATGTTGGGTGTATTGTCTGCATGCCTCTCGGCATTGGCTGGTATTTACACAGAATTCTTGATGAAAAAGAACAATGACAGTTTATACTGGCAGAATGTTCAATTATACACGTGAGCGTTCTCTTCTTGATTATATCTATATTTTGTAATCTACGATGCACATTTGCCATATCTCCTTACCACAATCATGGCTCAGTGCTTGAGAACACCTTAGAGGGAAACTTTACGGTGTGGATATATATGTATATATATTTTCCCTGTCTAATCGTTTTCACCAGAAGCTGGATTATTTTGATTGACTTTGATGGTTTTAAACTTGTGGGAGCATCATACATTTTGTGGTTGGAAGCCTGTAATGGATATTTGTACCCTGAAGCATCTCATCTGTCTTTTCCTTTCAGTTTTGGATCTATCTTCAACATGGCCAAACTCATTGTGGATGATTTTAGAGGTGGGTTTGAGAAAGGGCCATGGTGGCAGCGGCTTTTCAATGGATACAGTATCACAACTTGGTTGGTGGTGTTAAATCTGGGTTCGTCCGGGCTGTTAGTATCATGGATAATGAAGTATGCTGATAACATTGTTAAGGTATCTTGATTCCCATCTCCTCTAATTCATATTTTCTTCTACAGCATTCTTCTCATAACATTTATTTTAAAAGAAATAACTGCCTTTGATTGAACAGGTTTATTCCACATCCATGGCAATGCTGTTAACAATGGTTTTGTCAGTTTTCCTTTTCAACTTCAAACCCACTCTACAGGTTAGTTTAATACATCTCTTTCTCACGAATTTTGTTGTTCTTGCAGCATGATCTTACAAGCTGTCTATGTCATTACTAATTATTTAAATTGTGATATGAGATCCTATTGCCTAGTCATGCTGCTTTCTTGATTGTTTTCACACATCTATGTTATACCTGTTTCTGTACAGCTCTTCTTGGGAATCTTTATCTGCATGATGTCACTGCACATGTATTTTGCCCCTCCAAGCACGCTAGTCGATTTGCCTTCCACAACAAAAGGAGAACCTGAAAGTCTTACTGAAGTTTCTGTTGATCGAAGAACAGCTTCTTAGAACAACTTAATTATGAGATGAATTCTTTTGCATTGTCACTAATTTTTTGAGACTATCCTGTGGGAAGTATTTTTATTGAAATCATTAGAACATGTAAGGTGTATACTGTACAAAACACAGCAAGTAGAAACAGGATACTTAAGCTGAATGCCCAGAGAGTTCTTGCCAAAGTAGGTTAGATAATTGTATGAATATGCAGGTTGAAAATCTATCCTTGTTCCACTTCTTGTCATTGAGTTCAATGTTGCGTTTCTTATTGGGTTCGGATTAATTTTGCCTGCGTGAGGATATACTTGTATCAATGAGATGTATACATGTGCACGCCAAGGCTAACATATGTTTTTAGTTTGTCTGGATGCTGAATTTTAATTCAAAATAATTGTTATTTTAGCATTTGCTTTTGTGGCTTTGTAGCAGAGACCATTGTTGCATTTGGAACGATGAAAATAGTGATAAGCAAAAGTAAAATGCTTTTGGCTTCCATGTAAAGCAGAATATATCATCTGAACTGAGAATGCTAGTCATGCTACTTTATATAACGATTTGTTGTTTGGGGTTTGATCATCACGTTTCACTAATTTGATAGATGATATACCTTGAGATTCTCCACTGGATTTGTTCAGACATAAGATTAATATCAAGAACTGCAACCCATGCTAGTGTCTGTCCAAATTTCTAAAAGTGAAGGGAAATTTTAAAAGCTCAATCTTTTGTAGTTTTGTGGGATTTCATCTGTTCGAGTGCAGTCCCTGGCAGGCCGGTAACCACAATTGCAAGACATCGTTGAACCGTACCAGATATATATACACTGTTTCCACCGGAGTCGTTTCCCCTGGTAAAATTATTTACTCAACTGATTGATGCATTATTGATGACACCGTTTACAGAATATGTGGTTGTTTATCAAAGGCACATGGTGTATGATCATACATTCAAGGGCAATAGATCAAATAATTCACATATCTCCTGTAGATTGGCCACATTAGAAAGTGTAGATATCAATCTGGATTTGTGGACAGTATTGCAATAGGGACGTGCATGTTTTGTTTGTAGGGTCGATGCACTCAAGATTGTTAAGTTTTCTTGTTAATACTACAGTGTAACAAACCAACAAACGAAAATTGATTTGTTGCTGTTGCTGGGTGTCATTCTTTCTCGACCTCTGAATTTTGCCCCGATTATCATAATTGACATTGTAATTGTAACCATGAATGATCATAGCTGCTTATCAGATATATTTAAAATTTAATGGACAAGTTGGAACTTTGTATTCACAGAGGAGCAAAAACCAAGAACAGGAACAAGATAGAAGACTATTTGGCTATTGGCATCAGAATGAGTTGCCTTCATTCTCATGCAACTAAAACAACCTTTGGAAGCAAACAAGGGGTTAGCAGTCTTTAAAGTTTATACCTACCATATTTCATATCGAAAAAGAAAAATCTTTATTGTTGATTTGTCTATATATTTCACCTGCCTGAACATCAGTGTTTCATAGCCTGTTTCCTTCCTCCTATATTTATACACTATAAAGACTTCCGAGATGAGAGTGCCCTTATCTAAATAACCTAGTACGTAGTGGGAAGAGATTAGTAGAGGAGGTATGGAATCGGTTGGCAGGCCTTTCGCTGCGAACCTTGCAGTTGCTGGCTCCGCCTCAGGTGCAGCTGCAGTCAGTGGCCGTATTGCAAATGGGCAGCTAGCAAGGGAGAGGTGTGGGTTTCAGATGCCATTGCACTACCCGAGGTACACTCGGGCTGAGTACGAAGCCATGCCGGAGTGGAAACTCAACTGCCTATTGACGGAATATGGGCTTCATGTGAAGGGCGATGTCATGCACAAGAGAGAGTTCGCCATGGGAACTTTCTTGTGGACATACTGAGTGATAGCAGGGTGGTCTTATATATGGGCTTTATATGTACTTTTGGGAATTTTGATCTGAGTTTCTTTTACGTTAGCGCTACTTAAAAAGTTGTGTGTCCAGTAGAGAGTAGTACAATGTAACCATGCAAGTTTGTTTGTATCGTCCTTTCTTGAAATCTCATGTCATTCATGTGTGTGAATAAACAAAACATCATGACTACCAGATGAGAAAATAGAAGCTTTGTTCACTCATCTTGGCAGTATTAATTATTCCAAACTTCACTCAATAATTCAACCCTTTCAAGTTGGCAATAATGCTACACAGCTTGATTCCTCAACGTCGTTTTGTGGTCCTTGCTAAAGCTTTTGTGGTATTTTTCCTGAAAGTATTTACCTCCAAAGGACAAAGCATTGTAGTGCAATCTGCTACATTGTAATTGGGACCAGGTTACAAATTTCGAAAGAAAGAATCGCACCTCAATCTGGGTATCGTGACCCTGCAACGTACAGAGAATTGAACAACGAAACAAGTTTAAAAAAGTGTAACTTGACTCTGGTAAAGCAGCAAAATCAGCAGCAGGATGACTGCTTGAGCCTTGAGGGCTGGCTTATTCACACGGGCACCAGAACTTCGCTGCTTGAGCAGTCTCTCTCTCCTTGAGGCTTGGTCGTTCAATTTCCAGAGGGCGCTCATTTGTTGTTCGGGTTGATGGCCTTATTGCACAACCAATTGGTCTCACGCTCATGCAGGCTGCTTTGGAGCACCTGATTTGGTCCTGTTCTCTGAAGCTCCACACGCAAACAGCCGGCCAGCCCACCTTCAGCTGTGCCTGTGATCTTGCAACAGCATTAACCTGTTTGTTGCGGCCTTGGATTAATTCATTTTGCACACAAACTCAATGATATTCTGAACTCCATAATTATTAAACCAATTGTAACACAGATCCGATTGATTTAATGATTGTAAGATGGTCCATCCTCCAAACTGGTCACACCGCTGATGAACTGATTACTGATGATCCAAGATGCTACCTCCAAGTTTCACCAGAGTGCATAATATGAACTCAAATAGACTAACATAACAACTTTTGATAACTTGGGGGATCTAATGATGGGTTCGTCTTCAGAAGCCCTTTAGAGCTTCTGGCATTCAGCTCAATCTGGCTTGTGGTGTTTCATTGACCTAACTTATTCAGTTGCAAGAGAATTAGAAACAAAATCTCACCCTTTGAACCACAGGTTAAAAGTGCTTGCAATTACTTGACAAGGCCAGTGAACAAGGAAATAGGTGACATAGCCTATAAGCAAGAAGCGAGGACTTCAGGTACTTTATAACATCAGGTTCTCCATTTCCATTTCAACGATATCATTATCAATAACATAATAGACTCTCAACAACTGAGGGAGTATTTGCAAATTCTTATATGAAAAAAGAGCAAATATGAGACTGATTATAAGATTTTAATTGAAAACACAAGCAGCAGAGGCATATCCCATTCCCATATCCACATTTCACACCATAATTGAATCAGTCTCAGTTTTAACCAGCATCTTCTTACAACGTGAATAGAGAGATGGCAGCCAACATGCAAACACATAATAATTTTTTTTTTTTACATATTGGAATTTAGGGCAGGGCAATGCAGTACCAGTTGTGCCTGCACTACTTTTCAACCCATTGCATATTTCTGGGTCCAGCTCCGAGCAGTTTGTTCATACTTGCCCCTGTCTGTCTTGTACATGTGTGCAATTTCTGGCACCAGGGGGTCGTCTGGGTTTGGATCCGTCAGCAGTGAACAGATCGAGAGCAGCACCTACAACACATTCAGTCAAACAGACACAATCTGTAAGCCCTTCCTGGCTTCTACAAGAAATCATAAACAGATAACTCAACAGCACTGATCCATTTATATCAATAATTAGACCTTTATAAGTCCTATATGCAAAGTTCCTAGCTTTTAAAAGAAATCCCAAACAGGAATCTCATCAGCACTGATATATTTTTATACCAAGCAAATTATAACTCTGTATATAAGTCCTATATGCAAAGTTTGCAATGCAATCGTAAGAAAATATACATGAAAAAAGCATAAAAACCTCAAGAAGAAAATGCATTACAAGAAAAAACCAAAAAAAATGAAGCACTAATAAAGAGTAGTAACCTTAGAGATTGTCAAGGCTGGGCTCCACTGTTCTTTCAAAATATCGAGGCATATGCTACCATTGCTGTTGATATTAGGGTGAAAAACTTTTGTGCGGAAAGCAACCTGAAAATATTGCATCAAAAAAAAATATGTAAAGATGCATCATTACAATCAAACATTTGTAGAATGAAATACTTTATTCATGAATGCAACTGCAAAATGGTCAAATTTAACACGATCCACCAAGAAGAAACCATTTTTCACACATTCAAGTAGTTGAACTACACATGCCTCCATAATGAGATTATGTGGCGTACAAACCATCATCCCAAAAACAACCAAACCAATGAATACAAATTGATGGTTCATTGGTTCCTAAAATAATTTCATAAAAACTTGCCTTTGGAGGTTTGAACGGATAGTCTGGGGGGAAATGGATTGTGACCAAAAACACTCCCCCAGCATAAGGACTGTCTTGTGGACCCATTATTGTTGCTTGCCAGTGAAACATGTCCTCACCAACAGGTCCTGGTGACAGAGAAACTAATATCATGATTCAATCTTAGAAATAATCACCAAAGATAACAAAATTTAATATTTTGAAAACAACATATCACCAATACTACCTATTTAGCATATCCTCGAGAAGCATTGATTGACTAACAATGGAGACTTTCATGTGGCGTTATTAAACATCCACAAAATTCAACAAAACTAAAGCATTTAAAAAAAAGAAAAAGAAGAAGAAGAAGCATCAACAGGAGAAAAATTCAAGCGTTTTAATGCTTCATAAGAAAAATGATTTAGAAAATGAAATGGAGCTGAATTGCACTCAAGTCTATCTGTTTATCTAGACACAGTGTTAAGATGAAATCAATTCAAAAACATGGTGAAATAATATAGTTTATTGGAGATGGTAAAAGAAACTTTTACGTCACCTCTTTAGGATCATCAAACAACAAAATTCAACAATGCAACCAGATGATGTTCACTTCCCTTCAACTAGAAACACTAGAGAAGACCATAAAAGCAAGTATATACAACATTAACATTTTTAACAATTTTAAAAGACCTGTAGCGCCTCAACTGTTAGCGCCCTAATGATGCAGGCCAATCTCCCTATCCCAAAGTCCAAACCCTTAAGATGAATACATAACAAAATAATAATCAAACCCCAGAGCGTAGTTGATTCACATAGAGGCCAACAACCTTTATTTTTTTCCAATAACATAAACAAAAACAAAGCTACATACAAATTTTCATATACAAGATAACCTTATAACCATAAGCAATTGGTGAAACTCAACAAAAAAATATTTAACTCAAAATAAACCAGATCAGTTTTCCAAACAGAGAGATCTACCAATATATTGTAGAGTTCAATCTTTCTGGGTGAAAACAACACTTTCATTGGAAAACTATGATAAAGCATGAACCAGATCAAACCAACCCATGGGATTAAATTTCATCAAAAGACAAGTCTTATTCACACTGTTAATTATCAACCTTATGATCCATAGATTATCACCCACAGCCAGTTTTAACTTCTCTTTGCAAACCATAGAGGTCAAAACAACAAAACCCATCAAGCCCACGTGATAAAACGTCTACAAAGACATCCATATCAGTATTTGGCAGATCGAACCTCATAAAACTCGAAGAACATGCCAAATCAAAATTAAATAGCAAAAACAGAAGGAAGGGGACAAGAGTACCAGCGCTGCATGACGTAGGAGGATCCTTTTGCAAATCCTTCAGCTCCTTCAAGATCCGTTTGGAAGCCATCGCACAGAAATCAGATCTGTGGCGCAAATTCAGAAAAAGAAATGAAAACCCAGAAAACAAATGTATGTTAGGAGTGATTGAACAAGCACCAACCCGTTTTGTACATGTAAATTGTACCTGCAATGGAAAGATGAATCTAGAGATGAACTTTTCCGCGCCCCCTTTGCCAAAAGGTACGGCTGCCCGAGCGGCCGCTCGCTGCTTTTCTTGACGCCAACAACAAGAAGAAAGATGGAAGACTCACAACTCAAGACAACGTATTAAAATAGCGCCACTTTTCTCTTTAATAGTATAATCCTTTTTATGGCAATCAAGCGCAATGAGTTATTGCAACTTATTCCTAATGATAAGTCACTACATGTACTATAAATTAGTAGTACTACGTTTTTTTTTTCTTTTCTATTTTTTTTTTAATTATCAATGACATTAAAAATATATACTTTGTGTAATTTTTCCCCCCTTTTCTTCCTTAAAAACAAATTTTCTTTATCTATCTATTTATAATAAAACCTAAAGAAAAAGCGATCAAGAATTAGAAACCAATTTACTACATGATACTTTTTAGAATTAAAATTATTATCTTGTCTACTACTAATGATATACGGAAATAAAAAAAAAAAATTCAGTATTTGTACGAAAATAATTGAATTGACCAAGTTTGTATCTGGGCCCTGGGGTGTCTAATGTTTAATATAGGTCACATAAAATAATTTATTTTTCTCATTGACTCATGACTCATCCTAGGCATTTCTTCACGGTCTTATACTCTTATTATGAAGTCTTTGTTTTATTTTAATTATTTATTTTTTTGGGTGACACAGCATCCATGAGAAGAAAAAAAAAACAACTAACTAATGAAAGCAATCAAACACGGAAATAAACAGTGTCCGCCGCATCTCGCTCTAGAAAAGTCTTGACGTCATCCGGAGGGAAGGTCCATGTCGTAAAAAAATTTTCCAATCGAGCCGCCTTACGAGCCAAAGCATCTGCCACTTGGTTGCCTTTCCGGAAGATGTGGCGAACCACACATCCCTCCAAGGAGCGCAACCCGCGACGAATGTCCTCGATGAGGTGACCATAAACATGTCGGCTATGCACCCCGCCATTAACCAGACGGATCACCTCAAGTGAATCCACATAGCAATATGACAGGGGAATTGCATTCTGGCAAGCCAAGGCAATACCAAACTTCAAAGCTAAAAGCTCCACTTCCAGGATGTCTCGACTTCTCAACTGACCACATCAACCCATCCTCCAACCGCCCTCGGCATCGCGAATGACTGCGCCATAGCCCGAAATACCATCATCTACCACCACACATCCATCGGTATGCAGCAGCCATCCGCCATCTCCCTCATGCTTCCATGTGACAGTCCTCACAATCCTCTCCTGTCGACTACGCCGCAAACCCCCCTTCATGGCCGTATGGAAATGCCGAGCTTGAGCAACAATCCGATCAAGAGCCAAAGTAACCCCTCTAAAACTCCGAGCATTCCGCTCAATCCAAATGCACCATAACACGGCCAAGAAGAACGCTCCTTTAGACCGAAATTTCCACTCTAGCCAATGACGAATATTGCTAGCTCGTCGCAAAGCTGCAAATTAAATATTAGTCCTACACCACAGAAGAAGATAAATAAATGTAATATATATAGTGAGTAGGGTCGTCTCCACAGGGAACTTGCTCAAAGAGTTTATTTTCAATCACTTGATTAATTATAAATTATATTTATATTTATAAAGATGGGGGGATTTGATTTCAACTAAACTAGTAAAAAGAAAATAACAATTAAACAAAAACAAAAACAAATGCAAGGTAACAAGTGAGCTCTTTAGGATAATTAAAACTCTAGTTTAGGCATGAATTATGTGTTGGATATGGAATTGATCATTGACATGCATTTAACTTAATTGGCTAATTGACTAAATTGGTTAAAGTTGGTCTACAAGCGTTTCCCAACCAATTTTTCCATACTTATTCGATGATTTAGGTACGACCATAAACCATTCCCCTAATCAAGTGTGAATACTAGGTACGACCATAGCATAACATGACTTGATAGCATTTAGCACAAGAAAAACCCAATTCGATTCAACACTAATCCTACGAGGTAGTGTTTAAAACCGATTTTAATCCCTCACTAGAGTATTCTTCCTCTAGTTTGCTACTTGATTGGAAAATTACACAATTACGGGTGCACTTCTCAATCTAGCAATAAATAACTCAATCAACATGCGGCCGCTATATCAATCAAGCAATTCAAAACATAATTAATAGAGGAATTAAAAATACCCAATTCAATTAAGCATAAAAATATGTCAACAAAATAAGTCTCACAATTCCATATCCACACACAAATTCAAACCTAAACTAGATAAGAAAACTACTCACAATCCATCCAAAACATAACCAAATCCATACAATCCAACATGGTAATCAATTATAGAAATAAAACAAGAAAATCACCCACGAAGGATCGAATCCTTATTGCCCTTTGGAATCCTCCAATTTTGTAAGTGCCAACAAGAATGGAGTCTCCTCTCTAGTGCTCTTCAATGGTTGGAACCTCTTTTGGTGGAAAATTGGCCAATGTCTCTTTTGTGGAATTATGGCTAATGTGTTGTTTTGTTGCTCTTTGGTCTCCTCCTATTTATAGCAAAACAAGACCAATTTTTAATTCTTCTTTCTCCCTTTTTGCATGTTCATGGTAGTAGCCTCCTCAATTGCATCCAAAAAGCCTCCCTCAATTGCATCCAAAAACATCAAAATCATGCCTTTGATTATTCTTTTGTAATTGATTCCCAAGGATTTGATGCCCAAAGATTTGATGCCAAAAAATCTGAAAATTGATGCCCAAAGATTTAGATACTTCAATTTAGCCCCAAGGATCTTTTTGCAAATTTTGATGCTTCACACATAGACCCCACAGCTGGGAATTGGTCCTTAGGCGTGGGCACGCCCAACACTTCAAAATAGGCTGCCCAATGTTGGAAATTTTGCCACCTTTCCTACAAAACCAATGTCCCAAAAATCAATCCAATCAAGGCCATTTTTATTAATTTTCTCAAACAATTTAAGTTGACATATGCATAAAAATATCATCAAATACAACATATATCAACTCCCCCACACCTAATCCATGCTTGTCCTCAAGCATATATCAAAACCAAATATCAAAAGTGCATGCCAAACCAAGTATCATTCAACCATGTCAAAGTTTCATCAAAATCAAGGTATGCAAAGCCAACTATCCTCACAAAATGGGAAAATATAATAAGAGATCACTCACTCTCAAGTGTTTAGGCTAGATTTCACTCAATACGCATAGAGAACTATCAATCCCATAGGCTTGCTATCAAATCACAGTAAATTCACATCTCAAATAAGAACATGATGCTCATAATCAAAGGGTCTTTATTAGGGTTGTAACGGGGCTAAGGTTGGGGTAGGAAAATATGGAATATGTAGGTTAAAAGGAATTGAGGAAATTGTCTAACCATCAAAACATGCTACGAAACATAAGTTGCACAAATTCTTTTTGACATCAATGATCATGCTGCTCTCAAAATAAAGAATTACACTTGCAGCTAATACAAACATGTCTGCCTCTCTCTCTCTTTTTTTTTTTTCTCTCTTTTTTTTTTTTTGGTGGCCTTCAATGGCTTGGTACGTTTATGAGAGGAATTCCATTGTCTGAAAATTGCAGACAGAACTTCAACTCTTTGTTCATAACACTCCGGTTAGAGGAACACGTTCCAAACTATTTATTTCCACTGCCCTGGTATTTTTTTTTTTCTTTTTTTTTTTTAGAGAGAGGCAGTACAATAACAAAATCATATGTCGAATACAAAAACTCAATCAACTCACATCAAGTGCAACCTTTAACCAAAATCACATGTAATGATACTTAAACAAATTTCCTCATGTTCCTAGGGTTCAAATGAGTGTATGGCCATAATCGAAGAAAAAGGTCTCAGGCTAAGGGGTTAAACATGAACCAAGAAAAATGGATATATCATCAAAAGGCTCAGAGTGGTTCACTAAAGGATAAACATGGGTCAAGGGGAAAACAAGGCCAAAATGGGGTATTCCTAGTGCCCTTATCATTTTATTTGCATCAAGATTCAAAAATGAGAGTACAATCAACTATGTATAATCAAGCAAGTTCTAGAAAATCAAGTCTCATGCGTTTCACACAACAAGAAAATTTGAGCAAATATGTGATGGGGTTTTTTTTTATTTTTTTTTATTATTATTTTTTTTATTTCATGTATTTTTTTTTTTAAAAAAAAGGCTCAAATAGCTCACTTAGGGTTAAGTGATAGAAAACTAAGCATACCCCTCAATTAATTTGACTAAGAACATGGCAAACTCTACAATAGTCAAGCAATGCACATAAGACTTGGCAAGACAACACAAGAGGACAAGCTAGGAAGTTCAAAGATCATATTCATGTGTAAGCATATCCTAAAAATCCCCCCACACCTAAATCATGCAATGTCCCTATTGCAAAATAAAGATGAAATTAAGAGGAGATAAGTACTTCCCTGGATTAGGTGGAAGTGCCTGCGGGGCCTATTGTCTGGCCCGGAGGATCTCTAAAATAGAGTCCATCTTTGCTTCAAGGCGAGCCTGGGAAGTTTGAATTTCGGTCTGAGATGCTTTCAAGGTGGCAACTTTGTTGGACCTTTCTTTGTTGGGGGTTTAGAAACCCCTTTTGACGTAGGTGCCAAAACGGTTTTTTTAGATCGAGTAGCCGGGGTGTTGTTTCTCCCCATTCGAAAATCCCTGCACTCAGAAAATACCAACAATGCCAAAACAAATATGCAATCTAATACATCTTGTCCAATGCTAAACCATGACCAAACAAATCTCAATTGATTCAGAATTTCGTTGATTCAATAATCCAACAAGCAACCCGATTCCACAATTACCCAACTTCTATTCCTCAATCAAATTGAATCCAATTATGCTATGTGCACAAATCTTAACAACACAGTGATAAGCATCAAACCCCAAATCAAATTTCCCAATTGTTAATCCAATTTCAACACTCACCACAGCAATTTTAACAATTCAGATTTGGAATTTTGACTATTGAAGAACTAGGGCACAAATTGAAAATAAACAAAAGGGGAAGAAGAAAACTCACAATCTCCCCTAGGGCACAGGGGCGGCAGCGATCGGGCGGATGCAGGGGCGGCGGCGTTGTGGAGGGCAGAGGCGGCGACTGATTCGCGACGGGCGGTGGGATCTGGCGGAGGGAGAGAGATATGACGGAAGGGCGGCGATGGCGTCTCGAGGTGGAGGCGCGACGGCGACGTCGATTGTGAGCTGCGGCGTCGCTCGCGAGGTGGATCGGGGGCGGCGACGGCGAGAGATCGATGGAGGTTGGGCGAGAGAGAGACGACGGAGGGGCGGCGATGGCGTCTCGAGGTGGAGGCGCGATAGATCGAGAGAGAGAACGAGAGAGAGTGAGAGAAGGGGCGGCGGCGGCGGCGTTCGTCGGAGAACGAGCGGCGGCTGGAGGCGCTGTCGTTGGTATGCGACGGGAGGTGGCCGGCGCTGGGTGGGCTCGGACGAGGCGGAGCAGCGGCGGCGTCGATTCGCGAGAGAGAGAGGAGGATGGAGGCCGGAGCAGGTGGCCGGCGTTGGGTGGGGCTAGGGTTGGGCGGCGAAAGTAGTGGCGGCGCGAGGTTAGGGTTCCGGCGAGCGGATGGAGGAGAGGAAGGAGGAGGAGGCGGCGGCGGCGGCGGCTCGCAGGCGGCGATGGCGGCGGCGGCGGTGGGCGGTGGTGCTCCGGCGGTGGTGAGGGGGAGAGAGAGAGAGAGAGAGAGAGGGAGAGAGAGAAGGGATCTAGAGTTGTGGAGTTTTTGCTTATTGTGGGCTTGAAATAAGTTTGAATATTTGGACTGATTTTTGACTTATGTCCTCTTCAATTTGCAGGCTATTTTTGTTCCTTATGTGTGCCCACGCCTAAGACTCCCATTTAGCCTGGTCTGGTGGACCTCCTTCCTTCCATTCCTATACCAGTGTATATTTACTCCTTAGGCGTGCCCACGCCTAAGGCTTCAAATTATTCTGTTTCTCCCTCTCTTTACTTGAACCCAAATTCCAGTGTAATTTTACTCCTTATGCGTGCCCACGCACAAGGCTTCTAATTACTCTGTTTCTCCATCTTTTTTCCTTATGAATTCCAGAATGAATTTTGCTCTTAAGTGTGCCCACGCACAACACTAATTTTTACTCTGCAACTCCAAAAGCTCCTGAAATCAACAAATAAAATCCAAAACCAAAGAAAACTTTATTATACTCGAATCAAGACTCGAAAATTTAATTAAACAAAGCGAAATTTAAATATGAAACTTGGGTTGCCTCCCAAGAAGCGCCTTTCTTTTAGGTCTTTGGCTAGACACAATGACGTCTTAATTCAATTAAGCTCATGGGATTCAATAAACTTGATTCCCTCCACTACTTGAGGTTGAAATCCTTCATAATAGGGCTTAAGACGATGCCCATTCACCACAAACTTCTTCTCCGTGTGTAAACTTTGTATTTCCACTGCACCAAAAGATGTTATATTAGTCACCACAAATGGACCTATCCAACGAGAACGTAACTTACCCGGGAAGAGCTTGAGTCTAGAATTATAAAGTAAAACCTTTTGGCCCACCTTAAAATCTTTTCTCAAAATATTTTGGTCATGAAAATTCTTACTCTTCTCCTTGTAAATCATGGCATTGTCATAAGCCTCGTTCCTAATCTCCTCCAACTCTTGCAATTGCAACTTTCTACTTTCTCCAGCTTCACTCAAACTCATGTTACATTGTTTAACAGCCCAAAATGCACGATGTTCAATTTCAACTGGTAAATGACATGGCTTACCAAAGACTAACCTATAGGGAGACATCCCTATTGGAGTTTTGAATGCCGTTCGGTATGCCCACAATGCATCTCCCAACCTTAAGCTCCAATCCTTCCTGTCCGGCCTCACCATTTTTTCAAGAATCCCCTTGATCTCTTTGTTGGAAACTTCAGCTTGCCCATTGGTTTGCGGGTGGTAAGAGGTTGAGACCTTGTGTAGAACACCATACCTGCGAAACAAAGCTGAAATAGTTTTGTTGCAAAAATGAGTACCCCGGTCACTGACAACCGCCTTAGGCATCCCAAAACGATTGAAAATGGACTTGAGGAAATCTGCAACAACCTTTGAATCATTAGTCCGGGTGGCTTTTGCTTCCACCCATTTCGAAACATAGTCAACAGCAAGTATGATATATAAAAATCCATGAGAATTAGGAAATGGCCCCATAAAATCCATCCCCCATACATCAAATATTTCAACAAACATCATTGGTGTTAGGGGCATTTGATCTCTAGCAGTTATATTTCCTACCCTTTGACATTTATCACACATTTTGCAAAACGAATATGCATCTTTAAATAAGGTAGGCCAATAAAAACCGCTATCTAATACCTTCCGTGCGGTTCTTTGGGAACCAAAATGACCTCCACACTCCATGGAATGACAAAATTTAAGAATGGATTCATACTCACTTTCACTTACACACCGCCTTATCACTTGATCTTGGCAACGCTTCCACAGGTACGGGTCATCCCATATGTAATATCTAGCATCACTCTTAAGCTTATCCTTCTTTGCCTTTGTCCAACCAATAGGAAATTGATTAGTGACCAAATAATTAACTAAATCCGCATACCAGGGTGAAATGCTAGAAATTGAAAGCAATTGTTCATCCAGAAAATACTCCCTTAAAGATAATTTCTCTTGAGGTGTTGGGAGTCGACTGAGGTGGTCAGCCACAAGGTTCTCACTACCTTTCTTGTCTCGAATTTCCACATCAAATTCTTGTAGGAGTAAGACCCATCGAATGAGCCTTGGTTTGCTATCTTTCTTTGTCATAAGGTACCTTAGAGCTGTATGATCAGAAAAGACAATTACTTTAGTACCAAGCAAATAAGATCGAAATTTTTCAAGAGCAAATACAACAGCTAGGAGTTCTTTTTCAGTAGTGGAATAATTTAATTGGGCTCCATTTAGAGCTTTTGATGCATAGTAGATTGCCCAAGGAATTCTTCCACTTCTTTGTCCAAGCACAGCTCCAACTGCGGTGTCACTTGCATCACACATGATTTCGAAAGGAAGCTCCCAGTTTGGCGGCTGAATAATGGGAGGTGAAGTCAACAGCTCCTTAATCTTGTCAAAGGTCTTCTTGCATTGATCATCAAACTCAAATTGGATATCTTTTTGTAGCAACTTGAAAAGAGGAGCAGCCACCTTGGAGAAATCTTTGATGAAACGTCGATAAAATCCTGCATGTCCTAAAAAAGAACGAATATCCCTCACCGAAGTGGGGTAGGGTAAAGCAGAAATAATATCGACCTTGGCCTTATCAACTTCTATCCCCTTAGATGACACTAAATGACCAAGGACTATCCCCTCTTCTACCATGAATTGACACTTCTCCCAATTTAACACTAACTTAGTGTCCTTGCATCTTTTCAAAATTAATTCCAAATTATCTAAGCAAGTGTCAAAATCAGTTCCATACACGCTAAAGTCATCCATGAACACTTCTATCCCTTTCCCCACATAATCAGAAAAAATACTTACCATGCACCTTTGAAAGGTGGCAGGGGCGTTGCAAAGTCCGAATGGCATTCTCCTATAGGCGAAGGTTCCAAATGGGCAAGTGAATGTGGTCTTCTCTTGGTCCTCAGGCGCAATGGCAATCTGAAAGTACCCTGAAAAGCCATCTAGGAAGCAATAATGTGACTTCCCTGCCAAACGCTCAACCATTTGATCAATAAAGGGTAGGGGAAAATGATCTTTCTTTGTTACAGAATTTAATTTACGGTAATCAATACATTGTCTCCAACCTGTTTGCTTCCTTACAGGAATAAAATTACCATCATGATCAGCTTCCACTGTAACTCCCGACTTCTTTGGAACCACATGAATGGGACTTACCCAGTTGCTATCTGAAATTGGGTAGATGATGTCTGCATCCAATAGCTTGAGGATCTCCTTTTTCACCACTTCCATCATGGCCGGATTGAGTCTCCTTTGTGCTTGCCTCAAAGGTTTTGTATCTTCTTCAAGCGCAATCCTGTGAGTGCACAAGAAAGGGCTAATTCCTCTTATATCTGCTAATTGCCAACCAATAGCCTCTTTTTGCTCTCTCAACACACGAACCAACTTTTCCTCTTGTGTAGGAGATAGGGCAGCTGAGATAATCACTGGTAAGGTCTTTTCAGCTCCTAGGAATGTATATTTAAGAGTGGGTGGCAGTGGTTTCATCTCCAAAATTGGTGCCTGCACAACCGATGGCAAAAGACCATTGTCAGATTTCTTAAGTATGGAATTCACAACAGCATACCTTGATGGTTTAGGTTCTAGAGAGTGCAAAGCTTGAACCATCTCCTTTACAGCATCATCCACTGGTGTTTCATCCAAAGTATCGACTCGAAGGTTCTGTATAATTGCTGTCTCAAGGTCATCCTTCCCATTTAAATCAAAGACCTCCTGCACATTATCATCAAGAACATCTATGCAACACAAAGCATTAGATTCGACTGGATATTTCATGGCATCAAAAATATTAAATTGGACTTTTTCACCTTCAAATTCCATGGAAAGAGTTCCAGTTTTTACATCAATTTTTGTTCTAGCTGTGCACATAAATGGTCTTCCAAGCAAAATAGGTGAAGGATTTGGTGAGTTTTCATCATGCATATCCAAAATATAGAAATCAACAGGAAATATTAATTCATTAACTTGAACTAGGACATCCTCTATAATCCCTTCAGGATATGCATTAGTCCTATCCGCTAATTGAATTATTATGCCCGTTTCTTTAAGTGGTCCAATGTTCAAAGAGTTAAAAATAGATCTAGGCATTACATTAATAGCAGCACCTAAATCTAACATAGCCCTTTTTACCTCCATTTTACCTATCTTGCATGGAATGACAAACATACCGGGATCTCCGCATTTTTGTGGAAGTTTCCTTTGAAGCATGGCGGATACACTTTCTCCCGCTATCACCTTCTCATCTCCTCTCAATTTTTGCTTGTTAGAACACAAGTCCTTTAGAAACTTTGCATATCGAGGGATCTGCTTGATTGCATCTAACAAGGGAATGCTCAATTCCACTTTTTTAAACACCTCCATGATTTCCTTGTCCTTGTCTCCCTTTGAAGGCTTCACCAACCTATGAGGAAAAGGAGCAATATTAGATTTTGGAGTAATTGGTAAATTTAATTTTACCTCATCACTTGATTTTTGCGCTTCTTGCTCCATTTCTTTTTCAATTTCATCCTCTGCCTTTTCCTTTGAAACGATCTCCTTTGGACCTTCTAATTCCTTTCCACTTCTCAGCGTCATTGCACTAACATTTCCAGGATTAGCATGTGTTTGAGCAGGCAATTTTCCTTTTTCCCTTTGCTTCATATCACGCACCTCATTCACTACTTGGGACATTTGATCCTCCAAATTCTTTATACTTGTTCTAGTTTCCTGTTGAAATTGCAACATATTAGCTGTCATATTCTTAACTAGATCATGTAGAGAATTACCTGGGAAGGGAGCTTGTGGGGCTGCCCTTTGTTGTGGCGGCAGTGGAGCTGGTTGAAAACCCGGAGGTTGTTGTGTAGGAGCTTGTTGATTCCCATAACGCAAATTGGGATGATCCCTCCATCCCGGATTGTACGTGTTGGAAAATGGGTCGTAATTTTCCTTTGCACGAATCCAGCTGCATTAACTTCTACTTCCTCAGACAACGTGGGACAAGCATCAGTGGAATGATCCGTGTTTGAGCATATTCCACAGGCCTTTACCTGTGCATTCCCTACAGCAAGCTTACGAACAAAAGATGTTAATTCAGTTAATTGTTGCTGTAAAGAACTTACTTCCCCAGCTTCTTTCACTGGAACAACTTCCCTTGTCCCAAACTGCTGTGAATTCATTGCCATATTATTCAACAATGCCCAGGCCTCCTCCGGTGTCTTGTTCATAAGTGCACCTCCACTTGCAGCATCTATAAGCATCCTGTCCATAGTGGTTAAACCTTCATAGAAATACTGGATTAGTAATTGCTCGGAAATTTGGTGCTGTGGACACCTAGTAATAAGTTTATTGAACCTATCCCAGTATTCAAAAAGTGATTCCCCTGTAGCTTGTTTAATACCACATATCTCTTTCCTCAGGTTTGCAGCTCGAGAAGCAGGAAAATACTTCTCCAAAAACTTACGCTTCATCTCATTCCAAGTGGTGATACTACCTGCAGGAAGGTTGAACAACCAATCCTTTGCTGCATCTTTCAAGGAAAATGGAAATGCCCTTAGCTTGATTTGATCTTCAGTGACACCAGCTGGTTTCATGCTTGTACACACCACATCAAACTCCTGTAAGTGTTTGTGTGGTTCTTCTCCTGACAAACCATGAAAGTTAGGCAACAAATGTATTAGTCCAGTTTTCAACACAGAGGCCGCATTGTCGGCCACAGTAGGAAAAGTAATACAGAGTGGCTGTTGAGCCAAGTCAGGGGATGCTAGCTCCCTCAATGTTCTCTGTTGTGCCATAGCAGGTTGAGGAATTTCAGTTTCCTCTTCCACTTTTTTGCTTTCCTCAGAATCTGATGATGAACTTGAATCCTCCGCTTTTTGAATTTCCAAATTGAGCAAAGGTGTTGACACCTCCGCTTTCTCTTCTTTCCTTCGTTCCCTGGCTTCTTTACTCAAACGGCGTGCGGTCTTTTCAATCTCTGGATCATAATTCTTTTCACCACCACGATCTGTGCGAGGCATATACCAATAAGTGGAAATAAAGATTAGAGAAATATATATATATTAAATTAACCAAGGTATGAAAAATCCTCTTTTGGCGATAGTCCCCGGCAACGGCGCCAAAAATTGCTAGCTCGTCGCAAAGCTGCAAATTAAATATTAGTCCTACACCACAGAAGAAGATAAATAAATGTAATATATATAGTGAGTAGGGTCGTCTCCACAGGGAACTTGCTCAAAGAGTTTATTTTCAATCACTTGATTAATTATAAATTATATTTATATTTATAAAGATGGGGGGATTTGATTTCAACTAAACTAGTAAAAAGAAAATAACAATTAAACAAAAACAAAAACAAATGCAAGGTAACAAGTGAGCTCTTTAGGATAATTAAAACTCTAGTTTAGGCATGAATTATGTGTTGGATATGGAATTGATCATTGACATGCATTTAACTTAATTGGCTAATTGACTAAATTGGTTAAAGTTGGTCTACAAGCGTTTCCCAACCAATTTTTCCATACTTATTCGATGATTTAGGTACGACCATAAACCATTCCCCTAATCAAGTGTGAATACTAGGTACGACCATAGCATAACATGACTTGATAGCATTTAGCACAAGAAAAACCCAATTCGATTCAACACTAATCCTACGAGGTAGTGTTTAAAACCGATTTTAATCCCTCACTAGAGTATTCTTCCTCTAGTTTGCTACTTGATTGGAAAATTACACAATTACGGGTGCACTTCTCAATCTAGCAATAAATAACTCAATCAACATGCGGCCGCTATATCAATCAAGCAATTCAAAACATAATTAATAGAGGAATTAAAAATACCCAATTCAATTAAGCATAAAAATATGTCAACAAAATAAGTCTCACAATTCCATATCCACACACAAATTCAAACCTAAACTAGATAAGAAAACTACTCACAATCCATCCAAAACATAACCAAATCCATACAATCCAACATGGTAATCAATTATAGAAATAGAACAAGAAAATCACCCACGAAGGATCGAATCCTTATTGCCCTTTGGAATCCTCCAATTTTGTAAGTGCCAACAAGAATGGAGTCTCCTCTCTAGTGCTCTTCAATGGTTGGAACCTCTTTTGGTGGAAAATTGGCCAATGTCTCTTTTGTGGAATTATGGCTAATGTGTTGTTTTGTTGCTCTTTGGTCTCCTCCTATTTATAGCAAAACAAGACCAATTTTTAATTCTTCTTTCTCCCTTTTTGCATGTTCATGGTAGTAGCCTCCTCAATTGCATCCAAAAAGCCTCCCTCAATTGCATCCAAAAACATCAAAATCATGCATTTGATTATTCTTTTGTAATTGATTCCCAAGGATTTGATGCCCAAAGATTTAGATACTTCAATTTAGCCCCAAGGATCTTTTTGCAAATTTTGATGCTTCACACATAGACCACACAGCTGGGAATTGGTCCTTAGGCGTGGGCACACCCAACACTTCAAAATAGGCTGCCCAATGTTGGAAATTTTGCCACCTTTCCTACAAAACCAATGTCCCAAAAATCAATCCAATCAAGGCCATTTTTATTAATTTTCTCAAACAATTTAAGTTAACATATGCATAAAAATATCATCAAATACAACATATATCAAATATCCTCCTTGCCAAGAGCCTGAACCAGATCGCCATGCATGAGGCCCGAGACTCTCCAAACTTCACTCGCCCAATAACATCCAAACAGAGCATGTTTCCAATCCTCTACTTCCGTACCACAAATGGTGCATAGGGGAGAGGTTGCCATACCACGTCAAAATCGCAATTCATTGCATGGAATCGCAGCATGTCCAAGCAGCCATAACAAGAAACCCACCTTCTCCGGAATGCCAACCTTCCACATCCACAGCCAGCCACCGCCGCCATCCTGCTCATGCATCAACCAGGAGTAACCCGATTTAACAGATAAGTGCCAGTCAAATCACATGTCCAATGCAAGACGTCCGGCGCATGCTCAGACAAAATAGGAGCCGCCAAGCTACTCAAGAACCCGATTATTCATTAATACCTTTTGTTAACAAAATCAAATTAATAGACACTGACCAACAAAAATTGATTTTAGTTGAAATAGCTTTTAATTATTTTTTTTTAAAGTAGAATATCTCAAGTTCAAATCTTTTATTCATCAGAAAAATTCATTCGGAAATAGGAACTATCCATTGGACTAGATTAGTTACATTAAAAAAAAATATAAAATTTAAAGAAAAAAAGTGACACCATCACACCAATATTTTATTTTTGTTGAAAATTTTTATTGGTAATTCCGTAATTGTTGTGTTTGATTGATTGGACTGGTAGTCTGGTATGGTGGCCTGGTGGGTGAGGGTGACCACTATAATGACTTTATTTTATTGCTGTGGGCCTGTGGCCTTCGACACTGACAAACTAATTTGGGCTTTCCAAAATTGTGCATATTTGGGCTCATATAGTCCAAAAGGTTGGGCTTTAAAAGCCCAATAAAATGGACCCTCCTGCTGCTCCATGGTCGAGCAGTTAGCAGCTTAAACCCACACCGGCGGCTTGCGGCGGTCTGTTTTTTATTCTCCGTTCGTTGCATCCGGCGACTCCCGACCGGACATGGAGTACGTCAACCCGGAAGGTCTTCGATTGGATGGTAGACGTCCAATGGAGGTTCGGTTTCTCTACTTTGTTCGTATTTAAATGTAATTTTCTAGAGTAATTTGTAGTTGTTTTTAAGTATCAGAGTATTGCTAGTTTTGCGCGATTTGATTCACGTAAGTTGAAGGAATCATATGCGTTTTGTTCAGATGAGGCAGCTCCGGGCTGAAATTGGCGTTGTTTCAAAAGCTGACGGGTAAATCTCTCATGTATTTTGCACGGGTTTAGTGCATTGTCAAATAGTCTTTCTGCGTATGTGTAATCAAGTGTCGTCTTCAAAAATTGAATTTGGATTGAATTAATTTAAGTTGTTGATTGCAGCTCGGCGATGTTTGAAATGGGAAATACTAAAGTCATTGCTGCAGTTTATGGTCCCCGTGAGGTATCTTCTGGCTTCATGAAAAACGAAATAAAGGATTCTTTGTATGAGCAAAGTAATTATATTTTTTGTTGCTGAGCTTGAATTCTGGTTAGGGCAATCTGGAATTTGTTACAGAAGAAACAAATTGATTATGGAGCAAAGCTGGTATCTTTGATTGTGTTTAAATGATTAATCATATTCATGACTTGGAGATGAGCTCAGCCGGCTATCATCTTTAAAGCACACATTGTTGGGGTTGTTTTTCTCTACTTCTAACAAGAGTTTCTCCACCCATTGTGCCGTTACTTCGTTATGTTTTCCTGTTTCAAGTCGAAATATATCTTTAGGTTGCACAGAAAATCGATGTTTATATTTGTTATCTTTCAGGTTCAGAACAGAAGTCAACAACTTAATGACCAGGCACTGGTAATCATCCTGCGGAATCACACACTGCATTGTTTATATATCATCTTGTGGAGATTTGGTTGACATCATGGGTATGTCCATGTGTCGTTGACAGGTACGATGTGAATATAGCATGGCTAATTTCAGTACTGGAGATCGCATGAGGCGGCCAAAGGGTGACAGGTAATTACAGTGATTGATGAGAGAGTTATTTTATTGTTGTTGCGAGCTTGGATTCTCCTCGTTAACAATTCCAACATTCATGCCTTATATGAGTTGGTATCTATACATTATTATTTGGCAGGAGAGCTTTATTTTTGTTTTCCTCTCTTCCCTAGTTTCCCTCTTTCAATTCACGCCATCGCTAATTGAGAAGTGAATAATTTTCCTTCTGCGAACAACAGTAATCTTGTCATCATGCCTTTTCATTTGGTTTCTGTTATTTTATTCAGTATTATATATTTGACGTGCAGGCGATCCACAGAAATATCTCTGGTAATTCGCCAGACAATGGAAGCCTGCATATTGCGGCACCTGATGCCTCGCTCTCAGGTGCCTCTCCGAACAAATAGAAGCATCGCTGATTGGAGAGTTTCCATTTTATTAAAATAATATTGGTGTTGATTTTTGCAGATAGATATATTTGTCCAAGTTCTCCAAGCAGATGGAGGTAAGAAAAGATACTCCCATGTCCTCTTATCAAGTACAGAGGCATGCGTGATTATCTGTACCTGTTTTCTATCCACTGAACAATCTCTGAATTACTTTATTCAGGAACAAGATCTGCATGCATAAATGCAGCAACATTAGCCCTTGCTGATGCTGGTATTCCAATGCGTGATCTTGTTACCTCCTGTGCTGCTGGATACTTGAATGGAACTCCACTTCTCGGTAAGCATGCAATTTAATATAGCTGCCGACTAGTATACTTTTTTCATAGTTTTCTATTGTCAATTTTTACAAATAAGATACTCAAGAGTCTTGAATAACCTTGAGCTTTCAATTAAAACAGATTTAAACTATGTGGAAGACGGTGCTGGTGGGCCTGATGTCACTGTTGGGATTCTGCCTAAGTTAGATAAAGTGACCCTCCTCCAGGTTATTCCTAACATATTTAAAATTAGCCTTGGGGTCTCATGTTGAACCTTTTTTGGTCCCTGCTATACATTAGATTGGCCTGTATCTGATATAAAAATGATTGTACCCCTCCCACCAGATGGATTCTAAACTACAACTGGATACTTTTGAGAACGTCATGCAGCTGGCAATAGAAGGCTGCAAAGCAGTGGCAACTTACATTAGAGAAGTAAGAGTTGTTGATATTCCTTCAGACCAGGTCACCATATTTATTTGTAGTTAGTCTGACATGTTTCATGGCATTTGGTTTTGGTTACACAACAGTTACTACTGGAAAACACCAAGCAGTTGGAATCGCGCAGAAGTGCATAATTTGATGCTAACCATTTTCAAATACTTCCACACTAGCTCAGGACTGGTGATGAACCGAAAAGGGGCATAAATATATGATATAGTTTATGTACTACATGTCATATATCTTCTACATTAGTTTAAATCTTGTTGCAGTTTGTAGATTGATGGTTTGATACTTGGAGCATTGTTTATTCTGAATGTACTTGTGCAAGAAAATAGTTTTCCATGAGAGAGAGAGAGAGAGAGATCGAGATCTTAAACCATTCAGTTCAGCTTCTTCGTATGCAAAAGTGTGCTTTTGTATTTTAATTAACTATATCAAACATGAACATGTCTATAAATCGTTCAAGGTTTTGATATCTATGCAACATGGAAGGAGTTAATAATAATAATAATAATAATAATAATAATAATTATTATTATTATTATTATTATTATTATTATTATTATTATTATCTAGTTTCCGTACTGCGCATGTTTAATCCTTATCTGCTCTACTCGTATATGCTTCGCTTTTCAGAACCTTCAGTGGACCATTCGGCTGCAATCATCGGTGGATAGTAGTTATAACACACAAATTTTGAAGAAAGCTAGGTTCGAAATTATAATAGTGGTGTCACTACAAAGTAGTTGTACCAAGTCAAATTAAATCAAATATAAAAAATTTCTAGCTTTAAATAACAATTTCATCGATTTAAGTGATGTCTTGTGACACCATTGGTGCTTCCTATCTCGGACAACCATAATTCACTTGCAAAACATAATTATAACAATACATAACTCTATCCTGAGACATAATGCGTAGCAGTACACATCAGTGAAAACGTTTTCGAACTTAAAAGGCCTCAAGCAATGGTCTCACTGTAAATGGAATCCCATCCACCATTTCCACAAACTAGGGTTCTCTTAAATACAACTATCCCAAGCATCACACTCAATGTACACCAAACTAATCTGTTGCATTCCAGCGATCTGAACTCTCAAACAGATTCCTGCAGGCTTTGCAAAGATAAATCATTCAAGTAAAAATGAAACTTTCAGCAAGTCCTCAGCAATAATTAGCTCTCCATTACTATAGTTAGAAGTAATCTTGGGCTTGTAATTATGCCAACATTACTGGATAAGAGGGAGTTGAGAACAGGTATTGACAGTCAACCAGCAGCTACAGCATCAGTCCTTGGGCTAGGATCCAGAAGCTGCCGGAGCCTAACCCCAGAACTATTCTCACATGATTCTCCATCCTCGTTTGTTTTGCCTGCGGAATCAGAATTGTTAACTCTTTCGAGCAGATTCACGGTGCCTAACGGTTTTGGCCTTGATTCGTCAATCTTGTGAAGATTTACCTCCTCTCTTTGCACTAATTGGACATCACTCAGTTTCTCCTATATATTCCAGTCATATATTAGTCTTTAGCAATAATCAAGACTTGGCATCAAATGTGATGAAGAAAAGATGTACCATTAGTGCAGCATTTTCAAGCTTCAGTTTCTCGGCACTTTCCCTTAACTTTTTTATTTCTGATGCAAGTGTCAAATTCTCCGTAGATAGTGCTTTCACTTTTATTGCAAGTTCTTCAGCTTCAGCCTACAGTTGAGGCGTAAATTGGAAAGAAAATGAGGAATTGTGGGGTAACAAAGTTCAATTGGCGAAGCTTGAAAGTGAATCTTGAACCTCAGATAATGTCACTTTAAAGTACTTATAATCAGCTAGTCAGCTAATGAGTTCAAACAAGAGAAGCAGTTATTTCGTGAGGGCCATACCTGCTTCCTAAGTCTTGATCTTCTTGCAGATTCCCTATTTGACTGTTTTCTCCTCTCCCGTTTCAGTTCGCGTTCACTCTGCAACAAGTGATCTCATCAGTTGAGACAATTTTCATAGGTCAGGCAATAAAAAAATCAACCCAAATAAATACAGATCAATTTTGCTGGAGTGTCTTGATTATGTCAAGATCATCTCATAAATTAAATTAGATGTGCAAAAGTTCTTGCAAATAGTGTTAATGTATGCATCAACACACACCATTAACCAATCTTCATTTGGTAGAGATGGTTGCAGACCACTAGTTGAGCTGGATTTCATATTCAGGGCAGGATTATTAAGTTCCAATGCTGTACTCTCTGTGTCTGTATTCTCTTCTTTCATATTAGCAAAAGGAACTGCATCGATTATCTTGTTGCAAGTTTGGTGAGGCATTGAAATGCCATCTTTCTGACCTTTGCGACCTCCTGTAACCCCAAAATTAAAGTGTGAAACATTATGAACGTGGAAATCCTAACTACAGTATCACTACTACATTCGTACTGCAAAGATCAGGTCAAATTCGCATGTAAAGAGAGTTCACCGAGGAGACCCCGTCAAATGGACAGCAGTAGCACTAGAACAAAAGAACAGGTCACCAATAACAGGTACTACGGTCAATGAGTATTAAGCCTGGAATCCAGATGCCAGGACCGTACATTGGTTAACAAGAAAAGGAGCTTACCCTTATTGGGGGAACTGTGTCTGCTCCTCTTCTTGCTACTCTGTTCGGTCTATATGATTGGCAGCAATTTCAAAGTTTTAGAAGTACTTCTCAAATAACGCAATAATTTGTACCGAAAAACAAAAACAGGGTTGATGATGTGTTTACCCGTGCTGTAACTCTGTTACTTCCATCACTGGATCCTTCAGTCTCATCACTGCCCACAAATAATAGTACTGTGAGATACTGAGACGCAGTCCGAAAATCTCACCTATATGCACTACCACTTCATACACTGAAAATTCATAAGCCAAATTGCTATTCGTTGATTATCGGACACCTGTCTGACAGTTTGTGGTCAGTTCCATGGTCAGTGCTATCACACTTCCCATTGCCCACCGAAATTGCAAGCCCATTAAATTCTTTCAATTTCTTCACAAGGCCTTCTGTGTTCTTGGATGACTTCATTGGTGTTTCAATGCTCAAAGAGGTTCCGGCCTACATTGCGGCACAAAGAACAATCAAACAGTGGTCTTCACTAACATCAGAATTGTTCCAGTAAATATCTTTTTATTAGAAACCACTCAATTGAGCATCAATTGAAGCGGAAGTCGAATGCCTATGAAACTTACTAGGGGAATGCCTACATGTGGATAAACACCTCCATTAGCATAGAATGCAGCATATGGACTGCCGTAAGGTGGGATCATAGACTGAAAGCAGCAAAGCTTGTGTCAAGAAATATACTCTAGAATCTAGACTAGCTGTTCATATACAGGAACAGTATGCAAACTAGTATACCGTATACCATTATGCATACCTGTGGAGCCCATATATACGGAGGCGGTGCATGAGGTGAAGCAACAGCAGAGTTCAAATACGGCGGTACAGCAAGATGCGGACCATAGAAAGCCTGAATCGTTCTCAAGGATAAGTCCCATCAACCAACTATGATGGAATGCAAATTCTACTGCAGAATGAAATATCAACTTAAGCAGAGAAATTAGGAAAGAAAGGAGTCACCTGCATTGATGCCCAGTCAGGAGGGTATGCATGAACATTATTCTGATCCTGCCAATTTCAAAGGCAAACTTAGGGTGGATAGTCATATAGTTCAAAAGAAAGAAATAAGAAAGATATGGCTATTTTAATAACATTAGCTTTCAACTTATGTCAACACTCGGCCATTTCCAGAAAGAACAACAAAAGATTGGAAGTTTCGTCACTCAGGAATGCCAGACCAACACCTTAGTGTAAGTAATATAGTTGTTGTTCATTAGATTATAACCTTTGTGCTGACTGCTGCAGGTGAAGATGACTTTTCAGAATTTGAAGGGTTGTCTTTCTCGGTGTTCCCCATGGTACAACCAATAAAATCCTTCGATCATCAGCTGCAGGACATCCAAGTTGTAGGAAGCCTGTACGTACTACGTAACCCAAGTTACAACAGTAAAATGTTTTTCCCCCCTGGGGGTTACCACAGTAAAAAGTACTATTTCAAATCTCAACCAGTAAGTAAAAGGTTAAATCAGGTTACACTTGATCTGTAATCCTGGATTTGACCGACCAGGTTAAATAATTATGCTCCCCGACTGAAAATCAAAAGGTAAAATAAAATACTAATACAGGCGACACTCAAAGTTGTCATAAAGTTCTTCATTCGGTAATATATTGATTGAAGTATTACTGTACTAAGAATCGATTTCAGTTGGTACCAACCCTAATTCGAACTGCAGAGTGGTATAGACTATAGACTCAATATTCTCAAATCCCAACAAAATAAAGAGACAAATCATCCACAGTTTCCAGCGCGAATTAACACAAACTTATAGGTCGCGACAAATCTATCTTCGTCAAAATCCTAAAATTCCAAATGAAGTGCTTGGAAGATTCATGCTCTGCAATTCAGCTATCAGAAAATTCTAAAAAGTAGATGACGAACCTTGTAGATCCAAATAATAAAGAATCTGCAATACTTCTAATGCACAACTATCAACAACCAAATTCCTTAAATTCAATGGTTAACCAAATTCCTTAAATTCAATGGTTACAAATCTAAATTTTTCACCAAATCATGCAACAGATTCAACAAATCCTAAAATTTTGTCAACATCCGTAACCCAAAACTGACCAAAAATAAGTACAACTCACATTGATCTTCGAAAGAAAAAACAGAGAACAAACTCAAAAATTAAATTCCAGGAGCAAAATATATTTAATAAAAAGTGAGAAATTGGCATACCGTGATGAATGGAAGGAAGGAAGGGTTAATTATGATTGGAAAGTTAGTTGATTGATGATGTTGGTTTGTTAGATTGAAGAGATGTGGTTTAGGAGTATTGGCGGAGAGAGAGACGATTTAGAGAGAGAGAGAAAGCGGAACGAGGAATTGGAAGAAGACGGAAGGACGATAAAGGGGAAGGGAAGGGGCGAAGGGGAAGGGCAATAGAATTGCAAATTGGAAATGCGCCAAGGCAACATCCCACGTCACCCAACACGTGTCAGCCAAATGCACTGCACAACGTCATGCAATAATGTGAAAAGATTTCCAAATTTATTTGACGTGTTTGGCTTCTGGGCGCTGGCCCAACTCAACCAACGTTTCTCAATAGCGGGATCGTTCTGACATAGCTTTTGAAAGTTTTTTTTTTTTTGCTTTTAGTAACATTCGATTTTATATGAAAATTATAATTTTATTCTTTACACTAATTTTTAAGAATTGTAATCATAATTTGAAATTTAAAGTTATAAATAGAAACTACTTAGGGTAGCGTTCAAACAAATCTAGCAAGTTTATTTCTGTCGAACTATAATTTTAATCCAATAATCAATTCACTACCCAATAGTGTATATAAATATTTGTCCTTTTATGTCTTTTTATAAATTTTATGATAACTACAGTAAGTTGTACTAAACACTTAAATAAAACTGACAGCTACAGCTTCCACAGCTTCCTATCACTCCACCTCCCTATAACTCCAGCCCGCAGCTATAGCTTCGTGTGCAAAACAGACCCTACTACTGCTAACATTATACTCTACTCTCTACTCCCACATTACTTTTTAGTTGTCTTTTTAGAGACTAAAAAGTATTTCAAAATAGTTGTCACTTGCAAGTAATTATAGGTAGTTATTCTATATTTTTATTATACTTTATTACACTTTACTTTATATAAATATTATTTCTTGATATTTATTACAAAAGAGTTTAGTTGAAGGGTAAAATTAGAAATTTATGAGCCTTAATGCAAATCTTTATTATTGAAATTGAATTGAAAAAGACAATTAATAAAGAATGGAGGGAGTACATAATACACACTTAATGTCGCCGACATTATTTATACTGGCCTACTCCTGGCCACGGATTCCACGATGCTTTCTCATCAGCATCTCTCTAAAAAAGTTAAAATCGTACTACCTTTTTTTATTTAAAATACATTTGTACGAGTACTATATTATTTAATTTTATTAAACTAACAATGAAAATTTACATATTTAAACACTTATGAAGAATGTATAGAAGGAGCAAGGGTGTCTTGTCACAATCTTGGGCATTCGGGGGCCACCAAACGAACCTAAACCTTAATTAATAAATGAAACACATACATTAGTTGTTCGTCTAAAACATACACCTCCCTCCTTAACATTTTTACATTCAAAATTCAAAATATATTTTAATTCTTAATAACTCGAATCTATATATTAATAAAACCATTAGTGAACAACTTATCCTACATTTAATGACGTGTCTCCATTTCAAATTTCCAATTTTTATAGAATTTTGCATTTTTAATTTATTAATTTTAGAGTTTCTCATTTATTCATTTATTTATTATAGATTTTCAGTTTTTGAAATATATGGAACTTTCAATTTATACGAAATCCCACAATATTGTTCACTTTTAAAAAGATTTGAAATTTAAAATTTAAAAAGATTTGAAAGATTTTGAATTTTAAATTTATATAGAATTTCCAATTCCAATTTATATGTATTATATATAATTAATATATACTTATATCATTCTAATTGTATATAAATACTTCGTATATATTCAAATATTTTCTACGGACTCACTTTCAACAGTTCGGTGTACATTTTAAATCATGAACAACTCAAGTTCAGGACAAGTAAAAATTCTAAAAGCTCGATATTTAAAAACTACACGACGAGGCGAATCTAACAAGATCTCATTTGGCTATATTTTAACTTGTATAAATATGCTAAAACTCTAAGTGAAAGTCTGTGTGAATAGTAGCACATTTACAAATGTCAACAACATTTGAATACGAAGTTAGTAATATGAAAATTATTTGTACTGTATTTTATTATATTAAAAAGTATACAAAACATTTATAATTATTAGGAAAATTGTGAAAATTCATATTATGTGAATATTTGGTTTACAATAAATTAACTATTTCCGCAAAACTATTATAAATTTTTTGAGTTCGAATATATTCATTATTAAATAAAGAAGGAAGATCAAATTTATTTAATCTATTTTTTAAGGAAGAATTCACGAATCTATGTTTAATAGATTTGCAATTGACGGAAGAACAAATAAAAAAAATCTAGCTTTGTTAAAGATTGAAAAGCTAATTGCTGCAAATTCTATAAGTTTGAAACTTTTCTCTGGAATGCCGGTACCGGATGAAGTTTTAACGTCTGAACAGAGAATCTACTAATACTAAAAGAGTCATATTATAATAAGAAAAAATGATGACATATCATACTAAGGTATTAGCTTTGTTGATTAATGAGCAAAGAATATTTATAATAAGATAATGTCTGCAGTTGATAGTGGTGAAGGTGGATTCTTTTTTCTTTACGTGGTGGAACTGGCAATACATTTATCTTGAAACCATTATGTTCAACCCTTCGTGGAGGCATGATATTGTATTGCTTGTATCATCCAGTGGAATAGCATCACTACTTCTTCTAAGAGGTAGAACTGCACATTCTACATTTGGTATTCCACTAGATTGTGATAAGAATTCTACCTACAAAAAAATTACCCAAGAAAATGATTTAATATCTCTTCTAATTAAAACAAAGCTCATTATTTGGGATGAAAATTCTTGATTGTATAATGATCACGAGCCAATCTGAATTTCCCACTCAATTTCAGAGGAAAAAATTCTCACTCGCAGTTTGTTTTGCTATGACTATAAATGTAACACCCCAGATTTTTATCAACGTCCAACGGAATAAAAATTTATTCCGATCGATGTTGAAATATTTCCGAGAAGAAGAAAATAATTTATCACAATAAATTATTGCTCGGAAATGAAACGCCGATAGATTTAAATTCAAAATGGAATAAAAGAGGGAAAGGAAGCCCGAAGACATTCCATGAATTGAGTAAAAATAATTGGAGTTAAGTTCATGAAGGAAAAGAATTTTAATTCCAAGAACCCGTGAAGTCGAATTACACGGGAATAAAAAGACGACGGATTAGAAGCCGACGAAACCGAGACCGACGGATTTAAGATTTTTTTTACATGAAGTTCATTTGAGCCGAGATAAATTTAAGATAAGAATTTATGACCCGAGAATGACCCGAAAAATCGAGCCCGAAAATGTAGGAGGATAGAAGTCCGAAAGAGAGGAGGAAAAGCACGACGGATCGCACGACCCCGCCCGGACCGAAGTCCAGGCGAGAGTGGCGCGCTGTCCGCGCGGGGTTTAGCCAAAAGGCGCGCCAACCCCGCGCCATCGCCGCGTCGACGATTGTCGTGTTTTGGGTGGCGCGCACCCGGCGCGGACTTGGGCCGATTCGCGCGCCAACCCCGCGCCGACGTCCTGACAACAGCCATTGTCGCGTTTTGGCGACTTTCTTGCCATATTCCTTGACCCCATGGCTGGGAATCCGATCTATCACGGGAGGGAACATCATTTGGACGTTATGTACTCAATCATACCTCCATTCTCAGCCATTCTAAGCAATCATTCACTTCCAAACTCTCCAAAAACTCTCTCTAAGCCAAACACCTTCCGGCGAACTTCCGGCGAACATTCCGGCAAGCAAATCCTACCAAGGTGGTGTGGAGATCAAGGATTTGCAGACATTGGATTGTTGGTAAGGTGTCAATCAACCTTCCTTATTGCTTTAAGATCATAATCAACCTTCTAACTTACGAATCTTTACTTACAAACACGTTCGTAGCCAAAGGAGAAGAAGAACTTGTTGCGTAGATTCGTTCGTGGCGATTTTGGACAAATCGATCAACCTTAGAACGTTCAAGGAACTCACTCTCTGTAAGTTGATAACTTACATATCAATACGGGTGGTTTGAAGATATCCGAAACATTTAATCTTAAACGAAACGTTAAAATCGAACCTAAAAACCCCAATCTACATATTTTCTGAAATCCGAACAAAACTCTTACTTCGAGCGTTCAAACCTGAAAACTCAAAACTAAGATTTTGATCCTAAGATCTTAAGCTATATTGTGTAAAAATTTCAGAATTTTTCATCAAGTCTTGGTACCTCAAATCAAGTCGGACATATTCTGCGTTTTAAGGCTTTCCAAAAATTTACAGATTTCTTAGCCGAACTTGATGAGCATATTTCTATCATTTTTAGTCCGAACCAATCTTCATGATCTAAACAAAAGTTATAGATCTATGAGTCTTGAATACCTCTGAAAAATTTCAGAATTTTTCATCAAGTTTTGATACCCCAAATCAAATCGGACATATTCTGCGTTTTAAAGAACTCTCAAAAGTTCACAGATTTCTTACCCGAACTTGATGAGCTTATTTCTATCATTTCTAGTCCGATTCAATCTTTGAGTTCTAAACAAAAGTTGCATATAATCATGTCTAGTATGTGCATACCAAATTTCAGAATTTTTGAAGCTCATTTGATATGTTGAAAAGTCAAATCTTTGAGATGTGTCAAACCTGAATCCTGACAGCATACCATTTGAGTAGAAAACTCGATTTTTGACAAGCTTCCCATCGTTTTTACTAAAAACTCAAAACATGAAAGTTGTTCATTGAGATGTTTTTGAGCTACTGTGAAAATTTCAGATCAATCGCCTAAGAAATGGATTTTTAAACTGAAAAGGCGTAAACTGTGTCATCGATCGATTTTTGAAATCTTTTAAACAACGATCGAAATCCTGTGATACGATAAAGCTATATTTTTGAAAATCCCGTTATACTAAAGTTGAAACGATATCGGTTACATAAAATTTAGGGGGTGAGTGCTCTGCAGGGTGCCCTTCTAATTGTGCAATTTGTGCCAAAACGGCTATGACTATCACGCGCGAAAAAATCAACAACACGGCAAATTATATTGTGCCTATCCTCTCGAGTGTATCCGTATGGGTTACTCGAGGCTCGACGGAGCGGTACTGGATATGGCCTATTTGGTCACAAGAGACCAACTGCCTACCCTCTCGAGTGTATCCGTATGGGTTACTCGAGGCTCGACGGAGTGGTACTGGGTATGGCGTATAGGCTGCGGCCGCCGGATCACCGGCTAGATGAGATGTTACTTATGAAATTGGCTGAGGCCGCCGGATCACCGGCTAACTGTTACTATTGATATCTGCCGTTATTATTTTGGCCTATCCTCTCGAGTGTATCCGTATGGGTTACTCGAGGCTCGACGGAGCGGTACTGGATATGGCATATTTGGTCACAAGAGACCAACTGCCTACCCTCTCGAGTGTATCCGTATGGGTTACTCGAGGCTCGACGGAGTGGTACTGGGTATGGCGTATCGGCTGCGGCCGCCGGATCACCGGCTAGATGATATGATACTTATGAAATTGGCTGAGGCCGCCGGATCACCGGCTATATATTGTCGAGATGATGGCGTAACGGGAAATAAATTAAAAAGCTGAGATTTTACGAAATTGGCTGCGGCCGCCGGATTGCCGGCTAAATTTAAATATCGTTTTGATGAAGGCGTATCGGGAAGAATTTTTAAAGCTCAAATTTTTAATTACTTTCTTACGGCATTATTCATGTTTTTAAATCATGTCTTAAATAATTGCCCATGCTTAAGTTTTAAATTACGAAATTTAAATGTGTCTTTAAAGTATGCATTATCTTCGCAATCTTTTTAAAGTGTTTTTAAGCATGGCAAAGAGTTTTATCTTAATTACTAAGAATCTAACCCCTTTATTGTCATGTAAGGATTAACTTACTCAGTATTTTATAATACTGATAAAAACCGTTGTTCATTTTTTTTCTGTTACAGAGTACGAAGCATGATCACTCATTGGGGGATCATTTGGGATACTTAGTTATTTATTTTACGTGACTTGCATGAACGGGTCTGTTCAACCCGTGGTTTGGCCATGTCGGCCCTATATTTCAATTTCCGCTGCATACACTTTACTTCCGCTGCTATTTTATATATTCTCGCTGCAACTCTGATGTAGTATTTTTAAATTATCTATGAATGGGCTACTTGAATACTTTAAATCCTGAAAAACCATAGCCTTACATCTCTATAGTAAGCTCGGAGAAACCGTGTCTTGCTAGAGAGGTGTGGCGGTGGCATCCCGGCCTGGGTTATCAAATCCGGGGTGTTACAATATGGTATCAGAGCCCAGACTATTTTAAAGCTAATTATTTTAAAGAAAATATCTGATACCAAGAGTGGTATCAGAGCCCAGACTATTTTGAAACTATTTATTTTAAAGAAAATATCTGATACCAAGAGTGGTATCAGAGCCCGGAATATTTTAAAACTACTATTTTAAAGAGCTCGGAATATTTTTAAACTATTATTTTCAAGTATTATTATTTTTAAAGTTATCATTTCTAAACTAGTAATATATTTTAAAGATCCCAATTATTATTTTGAAGTTAAGGCCCAAATTTTTAGCCCAAAATTTTTTTTTTTTTTTAGGCCCAAGAAATTATCTTGGCCCAATAGCCTTGTTTTTATTTAAAGCCCAAATAATTTATTTCTTCCGGCCCAATATAGTGGCCCAAACCTTTTATCCTTATTTTAATCTATCCATGGAATAAATTTATTTTTAAAACCCATGGATAAATAAATGCATGCATAAAATTTTTTTTTTATTGGGGGGACACATATGCATATGCATACATAAATACACTAACCCTTTTCATGCGAATTATCGGTAATAAGAAACACTCCTACCTTAGAACTCGACATGATCTTGACTTAGGAGCGCCAACTTAAGACTAACTTTGCCTTAGTCATAGATCTTGATCACTTAGAAACTCATCTTCGCGTGCTTCTACAACAGAAAATGGCACCTAGAAGAAAACTGAGGAAGGTAAGCCCAAACGGCACTGACACTAATCTCCCAAACGCACCTAACAATGAGATTCCTCCGAACGTCGGAAATCGAGCGCCTCCTATTCCCAACAACATGGATGAACGTTTAAGGACGGTAGAAGAAGTACTCATAGTATTAGGGAATGCCGAGGTGCATAGGGCACAATCGACAATACTTCCGCCAGTAGCCCGAGTCAACTACTTGGCATTTGTAAACCCCTACAATCCACCCCATTATAATGGCCAAGAGGATCCGGCCAAACTGGAAGATTGGATTCGCACCTTTGATAAGCTCCTCAGCGCTATCAAATGTCCCGAGGACGAGAGGGTCCAAGTGGCGACCTACTATCTTGGCGGAGAGGCCGACGAATGGTGGCATAACCTCCAAGGAAATTTGACTAAAGCCTGCCTATGGGAAGAATTTAAGGAGGTTTTGAGGGAAAGGTTTTACCCAATGAGCATTAAGGCCGCAAGGTATGAAGAATTCGTCCATTTGAAACAAGGTGGGCAAACAGTACAAGAGTACTATGCCAAGTTTAAGGAGCTGGTTAGATTTGCTGCTACAATGGTGCCAACTGACTTCGACAAGGCTCAGAAGTTCGAGATGGGTTTGAATCTTGATATTCGAGAGATATTGGTGGGAGGACAATGCACGACTTTGCAGGAGGTATATGACCGGGCAGTAGCAGTCGCGCGTGTCCAACAATTAAAGCGAAAGGACAATGGCGAATCGAGCAAAAACTCGCAAGGATTTGAGAAGAAGAATCGTAATAAGAACAACAATAATAACTTTAGGAGGGGCAATGATCAAGCTAAATTCGATGGGTCTAGAGGAGATGGCAACCGTGGTGCGTTCATACCACGCTGCCCACGATGCAACCATGCACATTTGGTGCGCCAGTGCCCGAAGCCTGGAGCCTGCTATAAGTGCGGCAAGTTTGGTCACAAGACTAGGGAATGTCAAACCCATATTGAGAATATAACCAAAAGAGATGACCTGGTCGCTGGACCTAACTAGCCACAAGTAACCAAGGGGGACTCATGGGACGTTAAATGTGGTAAATAAATATATACCTGTGCTAGGCAACGATACTTGAACATTCGTGGATGTGTAGGCAGTTATGGGAACATAACTGTAATCTTAAGGGGGGGAGGATGTAATACCCCGTAAGAATGCATAAGCATTTATTTCGAAACTCGAATATTTTGTATTCCAAATAAATTCTTTTTGAACTACGTAATGACTTGATCCCTTCACAGGGTACGTAGGCAACTTGGAAATTTCAATTCTGGGTTCAGTCAAACAAAAATCAAACAAAAATCAAACAAAAATCAAACAAAAATCAAACAATAATCAAACAACAAACGACGATCAACAATCGAACAATAATTCAATAACACAACATCGCAGATAGTAAACAAAAAGGACCATAACTCTTCGCGCGAGAAAAGCCGAAGCACAACTTCGGGGACGAAGTTGATTCTTAAGGGGGGGAGAGTGTAACACCCCAGATTTTTATCAACGTCCAACGGAATAAAAATTTATTCCGATCGATGTTGAAATATTTCCGAGAAGAAGAAAATAATTTATCACAATAAATTATTGCTCGGAAATGAAACGCCGATAGATTTAAATTCAAAATGGAATAAAAGAGGGAAAGGAAGCCCGAAGACATTCCATGAATTGAGTAAAAATAATTGGAGTTAAGTTCATGAAGGAAAAGAATTTTAATTCCAAGAACCCGTGAAGTCGAATTACACGGGAATAAAAAGACGACGGATTAGAAGCCGACGAAACCGAGACCGACGGATTTAAGATTTTTTTTACATGAAGTTCATTTGAGCCGAGATAAATTTAAGATAAGAATTTATGACCCGAGAATGACCCGAAAAATCGAGCCCGAAAATGTAGGAGGATAGAAGTCCGAAAGAGAGGAGGAAAAGCACGACGGATCGCACGACCCCGCCCGGACCGAAGTCCAGGCGAGAGTGGCGCGCTGTCCGCGCGGGGTTTAGCCAAAAGGCGCGCCAACCCCGCGCCATCGCCGCGTCGACGATTGTCGTGTTTTGGGTGGCGCGCACCCGGCGCGGACTTGGGCCGATTCGCGCGCCAACCCCGCGCCGACGTCCTGACAACAGCCATTGTCGCGTTTTGGCGACTTTCTTGCCATATTCCTTGACCCCATGGCTGGGAATCCGATCTATCACGGGAGGGAACATCATTTGGACGTTATGTACTCAATCATACCTCCATTCTCAGCCATTCTAAGCAATCATTCACTTCCAAACTCTCCAAAAACTCTCTCTAAGCCAAACACCTTCCGGCGAACTTCCGGCGAACATTCCGGCAAGCAAATCCTACCAAGGTGGTGTGGAGATCAAGGATTTGCAGACATTGGATTGTTGGTAAGGTGTCAATCAACCTTCCTTATTGCTTTAAGATCATAATCAACCTTCTAACTTACGAATCTTTACTTACAAACACGTTCGTAGCCAAAGGAGAAGAAGAACGTGTTGCGTAGATTCGTTCGTGGCGATTTTGGACAAATCGATCAACCTTAGAACGTTCAAGGAACTCACTCTCTGTAAGTTGATAACTTACATATCAATACGGGTGGTTTGAAGATATCCGAAACATTTAATCTTAAACGAAACGTTAAAATCGAACCTAAAAACCCCAATCTACATATTTTCTGAAATCCGAACAAAACTCTTACTTCGAGCGTTCAAACCTGAAAACTCAAAACTAAGATTTTGATCCTAAGATCTTAAGCTATATTGTGTAAAAATTTCAGAATTTTTCATCAAGTCTTGGTACCTCAAATCAAGTCGGACATATTCTGCGTTTTAAGGCTTTCCAAAAATTTACAGATTTCTTAGCCGAACTTGATGAGCATATTTCTATCATTTTTAGTCCGAACCAATCTTCATGATCTAAACAAAAGTTATAGATCTATGAGTCTTGAATACCTCTGAAAAATTTCAGAATTTTTCATCAAGTTTTGATACCCCAAATCAAATCGGACATATTCTGCGTTTTAAAGAACTCTCAAAAGTTCACAGATTTCTTACCCGAACTTGATGAGCTTATTTCTATCATTTCTAGTCCGATTCAATCTTTGAGTTCTAAACAAAAGTTGCATATAATCATGTCTAGTATGTGCATACCAAATTTCAGAATTTTTGAAGCTCATTTGATATGTTGAAAAGTCAAATCTTTGAGATGTGTCAAACCTGAATCCTGACAGCATACCATTTGAGTAGAAAACTCGATTTTTGACAAGCTTCCCATCGTTTTTACTAAAAACTCAAAACATGAAAGTTGTTCATTGAGATGTTTTTGAGCTACTGTGAAAATTTCAGATCAATCGCCTAAGAAATGGATTTTTAAACTGAAAAGGCGTAAACTGTGTCATCGATCGATTTTTGAAATCTTTTAAACAACGATCGAAATCCTGTGATACGATAAAGCTATATTTTTGAAAATCCCGTTATACTAAAGTTGAAACGATATCGGTTACATAAAATTTAGGGGGTGAGTGCTCTGCAGGGTGCCCTTCTAATTGTGCAATTTGTGCCAAAACGGCTATGACTATCACGCGCGAAAAATCAACAACACGGAAAATTATATTGTGCCTATCCTCTCGAGTGTATCCGTATGGGTTACTCGAGGCTCGACGGAGCGGTACTGGATATGGCCTATTTGGTCACAAGAGACCAACTGCCTACCCTCTCGAGTGTATCCGTATGGGTTACTCGAGGCTCGACGGAGTGGTACTGGGTATGGCGTATAGGCTGCGGCCGCCGGATCACCGGCTAGATGAGATGTTACTTATGAAATTGGCTGAGGCCGCCGGATCACCGGCTAACTGTTACTATTGATATCTGCCGTTATTATTTTGGCCTATCCTCTCGAGTGTATCCGTATGGGTTACTCGAGGCTCGACGGAGCGGTACTGGATATGGCATATTTGGTCACAAGAGACCAACTGCCTACCCTCTCGAGTGTATCCGTATGGGTTACTCGAGGCTCGACGGAGTGGTACTGGGTATGGCGTATCGGCTGCGGCCGCCGGATCACCGGCTAGATGATATGATACTTATGAAATTGGCTGAGGCCGCCGGATCACCGGCTATATATTGTCGAGATGATGGCGTAACGGGAAATAAATTAAAAAGCTGAGATTTTACGAAATTGGCTGCGGCCGCCGGATTGCCGGCTAAATTTAAATATCGTTTTGATGAAGGCGTATCGGGAAGAATTTTTAAAGCTCAAATTTTTAATTACTTTCTTACGGCATTATTCATGTTTTTAAATCATGTCTTAAATAATTGCCCATGCTTAAGTTTTAAATTACGAAATTTAAATGTGTCTTTAAAGTATGCATTATCTTCGCAATCTTTTTAAAGTGTTTTTAAGCATGGCAAAGAGTTTTATCTTAATTACTAAGAATCTAGCCCCTTTATTGTCATGTAAGGATTAACTTACTCAGTATTTTATAATACTGATAAAAACCGTTGTTCATTTTTTTTCTGTTACAGAGTACGAAGCATGATCACTCATTGGGGGATCATTTGGGATACTTAGTTATTTATTTTACGTGACTTGCATGAACGGGTCTGTTCAACCCGTGGTTTGGCCATGTCGGCCCTATATTTCAATTTCCGCTGCATACACTTTACTTCCGCTGCTATTTTATATATTCTCGCTGCAACTCTGATGTAGTATTTTTAAATTATCTATGAATGGGCTACTTGAATACTTTAAATCCTGAAAAACCATAGCCTTACATCTCTATAGTAAGCTCGGAGAAACCGTGTCTTGCTAGAGAGGTGTGGCGGTGGCATCCCGGCCTGGGTTATCAAATCCGGGGTGTTACAATAAATAGAAGTCATGTCAATCTTTAAAAAGTGTTGTACTCTATCTTCCAGAACCGGTTTTTAGAGGGGACTCGAAGCATTAATATGCAATTAAGATGGATTAACTCAAGATACAATAAGAAATATTGTCTACAATGAAATTCATATATGCCAAAAAATTGCAAAATGAATACTTCGTGCAGATGATGATAATTAGTAAAATTGGTATTGATCTGGAAATGTACAATCCGGTGTGACATTTCAAGATGATTTTCTTATGAAATCTAAGGTCGACAATTGTTGAGATTATATATACAAATATAAATTGTACCGCTTCAAATCCAGATATTTTTAATGATGTTGCTAGACTAGCCCCTACAAGATATTGATAAGATCAATGATGACATCATGCAACATATGTCTGGAATAAAAGGATATATTTTAGTTCTAACAATATTTGTCAAGATGATGAAAGTATATATAATGATGATGAAATATTTTCACCGGAATATCAAAGTATGATCAAGCTTTCAAGATTACCGAATCATGAAATAAAGTTGAAGGAGGGTTGCATAGTCATGCTTCTTAGGAATATAGATCCATAAAATAAATTATACAATGGAAGCACGTTGATAGTAAACAAGACGTGAAACCATACAATTAGGGCTAAATAATTTTGGAAAACCATGAAAGTAGAAAATTATTGATAGAATGATTATAAGCCTGTCGGATTTAACCAAATTCCCATTCATTTTTAAAGGAGAAAATTCACACTTTATTTTACTATGATTGTAAACAAAAGTCAATGTCAATTTTTAAATAAGGTTAAACTCTATGTTTTAAAACCAATTTTAAGCTTTGAACAATTATATGTTGTGATATCTCGTGTCACTAGCAAGAGAGGAATCAAAGTATTAATATTTAATTAAGATTGATTAACTCAAGATATTACAAGAAATGTTGTTTACAATGAAATTTATATATAAAAAAATTTGCAATATGGATATTTGATGTAGGTGATGATAAAACCGGTATTGATCTTGGAGATGTAGTCATTTCCGGATAATATTCTTATAACTCTACGGGTGATCCTATGTAAGCATTTTTTAGTGTACATATACAAATATAAACTGCATCATTTCAAATATAGACATTTTTAAAGATATGTGCTATACTAGCCCATTCCAATGAGATGAGTTGATACAATTAATGATTACACCATGAAATATCTGTAAATGAAAATGTATATCTCAGTTCTAAAAATATTTGTCAAGAGGATGAAAGCATGGATATAAACCATATTGTAGAATGTCTAAACACGATCAAGTGTTCTGGAATACCGAATCATGAATAAAGTTGAATAAGGGTTGTATAGTCATTCTTTTTAGGTATATAGATCCATCAATAAATTATTCAATGAAAGCATGTTGGTAGCCAATATGTGAAACCATATTATTGAGGTTAAACCAATTTTGAGAAATCATGAAAGTAGGAAATTCTTGATTTGTAGAATGATTATGAAACCTTCTGATTTAACCAGATTCTCCATTCGATTTCATATGAGACAGTTTGTTTTGCTATGAATATAAAGAAAAGTCAATGTCAGTCATTAAAGAATGTTAAACTCTATCTTCCAAAACCAGTTTTTAGCAAAAAACAATTATATGTTGCGATATCTCGTGTCACTAGAAAGATGAGATTCAGAGTATTAATATTTAGTTAAGATGAATTAATTCAAGATAATACAAGAAGCATTGTTTACGCTGAAATTTTCAACAAATTGTAAGGAAAATTTTCATATCATGCTTAATGCTTATTTAAATTTATTTAATTTTAAATAAAATTTCAAATTAAATAAAATATAATTTTATAGTATTTATTTTTATTGATCTGTTAGGTTTGTACGGGACAATCCACAATAAAACAGTTTAATATGATTTTTCTATTAGTTTTAAAAATAATTAAACTATATCATCATATATTCTCTATTAGTTTCATATGATATATAATAAGTATATGGAAAAAAGGCCAAATATATCCTTTTTGTTTAAAAAAAAGCCAAATCTATCATTTTTCTATTTTATTACCGAATTTATCTTCTACATATGCTAATTATATCCGAAAATATCCTAAATTCACTAATCGTGGAATGCTTGCTGACGTGGCCATAAATTAACTTAAACCCTACACGCTGGATCGAATTTGAAGTGTGTCTCAAGTAGGGCTAGGGAAAATTACCGAATATACTACATACCGCACATACCGTATCGAAAAAATACCGAAATATCGAAATTTTCGATATACCGTAATTTTCGGTATGGTATCATACCGTACCGTAAGATTTCGGTACGGTAACGGTATAAATTTTTTGATACCGCGGTATATCGCTACCGTACCGAACTTTGGTATATACCACGGTATCGGTATATACCGCGATACCGTTATATACCGTAATATCGGTATGTTGGTATATAGAGAAAGTTCGGTATGCCGGTATATACCGTAATACCTGTATGTCGGTATGTCGGTATGTCGGTATATACCGCGATACGGTATGTCAGTATGTACTGAATGTTCGGTATAGCGGAATATACCGAACTTACCGGAATGTCGGTATGGAAACGGTATGAAAATATTTCATACCGAAACTTTCGGTATACCGAAGGTCGGTATACCGAAATGTTCGGTACGGCAACGGTATGAAATTTTTCATACCGTAAAGTTCGGTAAGGTATACGGTATGGAGAATTTTTTTCGGTATGATACCGTACCGAAAATTACGGTATACCGAAAATTTCGATATTTCTTTTTTCGATACGGTATGTGCGGTATGCGGTATACTCGGTATTTTTCCCCAGCCTTAATTGAGAGACACTTCAAATCCCATCCAGCGTGTAGGGTTTAAGTTAATTTATTGCCACGTCAGCAGGCATTCCACGATTAGTGAATTTAGGATATTTTCGGATATAATTAGCATATATAGAGGATAAATTCGGTAATAAAATAGAAAAAGGATAGATTTGGCTTTTTTTGAAACAAAAAGGATATATTTGGCATTTTTTCCATAAGTATATATATTTATACATAAAACATACAATTATACCCGTCGAGTCTCTACGGGTTACTTACTAGTTATATATAAATAAAAATTAAAAAAATTAATCTATATATATTAAAGCATTAGTGAACAATCCATCCTACATTTAATGTGGTGTCTCCATTTTAAATTTCTAATTTTTATAAATTTTTGTATTTTTTAATTTATTAATTTTAGATTTTGCCATTTATTTATTTATTCATTATAGATTTTCAGTTTTTGAAATATATGAAATTTTCAATCTATATATATATTAAAGCATTAGTGAACAACTAATCCTAAAATTAATCTGTTGTCTCCATTTTCAATTTCTAATTTTTATAGATTTTTGCATTTTTTTTAATTTATTAATTTTAGATTTTCACATTTATTTATTTATTTATTATAGATTTTCAATTTTTAAAATATATGGAATTCCTAAACTATTCATATTTAAAAAGATTTGAAAGATTTGAAATTTGAAATTTTGCATATCTTATTTTATCTATATTATTTTGCATTTTAATTTACTAATTTTAGATTTTTTGCATTTATTTATTTATTCATTATAGATTTTAGTCTATCGTGTATAAAATCTATCATTTACTTATAAATTATCACTCTATTATCATATCGTGTCACTATATGTTTACTTTTAAAGAGATTTGAAGATAAAATTTGAAATTTAAAATTTTTTATTTTATCTATGTTGGATTTTATTATTTTACATTTTCTTATTTTATCTATTTTATATTTTATTATTTTGCATTTTTTATTTTATTTATTTTAGATTTTCTTGCGGCATTTAGTATTTATTTATAGATTTTCAGTTTTGACACCAAAGGATTATTATGACGAGATTCTGCACTAACAACTAAGAATTATGTTGAGTTTATATTTCAATATGGTGAACATATTGTAATGCCGGTAATTTTGTGTAGGTTTAGTCTCAATTTTGGTTATATTTTTTTGTGTGGTGAATAATGTAATAAAAATATACATTGCACATCATATTTATTTATTCATGTTAAAGATATATTAATGTGTATATGGAAATCCCAATTTTTAGTTTTTTTAAAAAAATAGAATTTCAAATTTAAATGGAATTCGCAGTGTATATATGGAATTTATATTATTAGAAGATAAATTAATGAATATATAATATTTGTATATATTAATTAATGTATATATAGGCCATGTTTTCACAAAAATATGTCACTTCTCTTAAAAGTAATATACAATTATATAGTTGCAAATAAATCCATCGGTAAATAAAAAAGTAAAATTTATTTTTTTTATTTACTCCATCCGTCCCATTATTTCTGTCTCTAAACTTTTGGATACGCCGTCCAATAAATTTATTTAACACTTAATATTTTAAAAGGTTATATATGTAAAAACTATGTAAAATATATATTCTAAAACTACACGATTGGACGAATCTAACAAGACCGAACTTTACTATATTTTATCGTATATAATTACGTTAACATTAGGTGAAAGTTTATCAATAAACAGTGTTAAAAGTCAAATAAGACACTTTGAGTGCGATTATAATAAGTGTAGCACTAGAAATGACACGGGATTTAAGATAAATTAATAAAATTGATTAAGTTCAAGAATTACAATAATTAAATAAATGAAATAAGTCACATTTGACTTTATTCCTTGTGAGTTTTATTTTAATAAATATAAAAACATTAATAATTTATGTATAATTAGTAAGAATTATTAACCTTCAAAACATTTCAAATATGGTAATGTAACATTTATTTCTAAACATCCAAAAAGTGGAAGTGTAACTCTTAAAAAACGGATGAAGTAATTTATTAATTATATTTTAACATATTTGCAATTGACGAAAAAATAAATATAAATCTAGCTTTGTTAGAAAATCGTGATTGTGAAATATCAAAGTAAGTTCACATTGAAAGGCTAATTGCTGCAAATTCCATAAGTTTGAAAATTTTCTCTAGAATGCCGGTACCGAATGAAGTTTTAATGTAACACCCCGGTTTTGGTAACCCAGGCCGGGATGCCACCGCCACACCTCCCTAGCAAGACACGGTTTCTCCGAGCTCACTAAAGAGATGCAAGGCTATGGTTTTTCAGGACTTAAAATATTCAAACAGCCCATTCATACATAATTTAAAGATAATACATCAAAGTTGCAGCGGAAATATAAATTGTGCAGCGGAAATAAAGTATAAGGGCCAACATGGCCAAAACACGGGTTAAACATTCCCGTTCATGCAAGTCGTAATTAAATGCAGGGATTTAAAATAGAGATTTCCCCTAATGTTCCCATGTATGCATATGACGATGCATATTCTTCGACTCTGTAAGAAAAATGAGATATATGGTTTGGGTCAGCAAAAACGCGCTGAGTAAGTTAACTCATAGCATGGGTTAGGGGTTTCAAAGCCTTTAATTATATTTAATAAAAAGATGTTTGTAGGTAATACACAATTTAAGTTAATCATCCACTAATAAATAAATGGCATGATTTAAAATAAAGATTTTCACGTGATCGTGTTTCAACTTTCATAGAAAAATGATTTGCACGGCATAGTTAAGATAAGACTTTTTGTCATGCATAAAAACATTTTATTTTAAAATTTGCGGATATAATTGCATACTTTAAAGACACATTTAATTTCATAATTTAAAAACTTAGGCATAGGCAATTATTTAAGACATGATTTAAAAACATGAATAATGCCGTGAGTAAATAAATAAAGATTTGAGCTTTTAAAAATTCTCCCCGATACGTCACCATCAAAACAATATTTGATTTAGCCGGCAATCCGGCGGCCGCAGCCAATTTCATAAAATTTGAGCTTTTTAATATATTTCCCGTTACGCCATCATCTCAACAATAGATAGCCGGTGATCCGGCGGCCGCAGCCAATAGTAACAGATAGCCGGTGATCCGGCGGCCGCAGCCAATAGTAACAGATAGCCGGTGATCCGGCGGCCGCAGCCAATAGTAACAGATAGCCGGCCGCAGCCAATAGTAACAGATAGCCGGTGATCCGGCGGCCGCAGCCAATAGTAACAGATAGCCGGTGATCCGGCGGCCTCAGCCAATTTCATAAGTAACATGTCATTTTAGCCGGTGATCCGGCGGCCGCAGCCGATACGCCATACCCAGTACCACTCCGTCGAGCCTCGAGTAACCCATACGGATACACTCGAGAGGGTAGGCAGTTGGTCTCTTGTGACCAAATACGCCATATCCAGTACCGCTCCGTCGAGCCTCGAGTAACCCATACGGATACACCCGAGAGGATAGGCCCAAAAATATAAGATGCCGTTTTGGCGATCTTTCGCGCGTAATATCATTGCCGTTTTGGCACAAAATGCACAATTAGGAGGGCACCCTGCAGAGCACTCACCCCCTGATTTTATGTAACCGATATTGTTTCAACTTTAGTGTAACGGGATTTTCAAAAATATAGCTTTATCGTATCACAAGATTTCGATCGTTGTTTAAAAATTTCAAAATTTCACAAGTTAAAACCGATCGATGTCACAGTTTACGCCTTTTCAGTTTAAAAATCCATTTCTTAGGCGATTGATCTGAAATTTTCACAGTAGTTCAAAAACATCCCAATGAACAACTTTCATGTTTTGAGTTTTTCGGAAAAATGATAGGACGCATGTCAAAAATCAAGTTTTCTACTCAAATAGTATGCTGTTAGGATTCAGGTTTGACACCTTTCAAAGATTTGACTTTTTATCATATCAAATGATCTCCAAAAATTCTGAAATTTCATATGCATATACTAGACATGATTATATGCAACTTTTGTTTAGAACTCAAAGATTGGATCGGACTAGATATGATAGAAATATGCTCATCAAGTTCGGTTAAGAAAACTGTCAACCTTTGAAAATTCTTTAAAACGCAGAATATGTCCGACTCGATTTGGGGTATCAAAACTTGATGAAAATGCATGAAATTTTACAGAGGTATTCAAGACTCATAGATCTACAATTCTTATGTTCAACACCAATCCTAGATCGGTCTAGATCCAAGGTCAAAATAACCAACAAGTTTGAATAAAAATTCTGTCAAGGATTCTAAGATCCAGATTTGATACTCTTCGGTTTTGGGTCAATTTCAGGTTTCAAAACAACATGAAAAATTCTAAAATTTTTACAGAGGCTAGACCAAAGTCTTAGGAACAATTTTCATGTTTTGAGTTTTATTGTTTGAGCAGCTTTAGAGGTTCGAAAAATTCATACGAAAACGCTGCGTTGAGGGTTTCTCTTGTTGACAGATTTTTATAAATTTTCTTGAGTTGAATCTCTATGTTTGGTTGCATTTTAAGTCACCCAAAACCATAGTAAGGTTAACTTACAGTGGGGATAATGTCTAGGAGGTCACGGGGTCGTCCGGAATCCACGGGATGTCACGAACGAATCTCTTCCACCCGATTTATTCTTCATTTGGCTCTGATTTGTGTTTGAATATGAAGATTCGTAAGTTAGGATGATGGTTATGATCTTAAAACCATAAGGAAACCTGATTTACATCTAAGAGTATAGACTCTTACAATCACTAAACCATAATAACCATATTTGCCGTTTTGGCTACAAGAGGGGGCGGCCCAACGAGCTCCACCAAGTGCACTTACCCTCTAAAACATTGGGCATCCCACTCGATCAAAACTTACAAAGTTTCAAAACCATACTTTTACACTTTACAAAATCACACATGTCCAGATTTCACATATTTCCAAAAATGAGAGCCATTCGACTCATAGATCATCAAAATACACAAGTACGATTTACCGACAAAAATAGTCCTTTGGGCAGTTTCAGAAATCGCATATGGAAACTTAGCAAATCATTTTCAAAAATTCCGAAATTTTTACAGGAGCTAGAACACACCCAAATGAACATTTTTCATAGAAATAGGCTTCTTCAAAATCGGACTCTAAGTGACCTAAAAAAAATGATTTCAGATCCATCTTTCCCAAAGAGTGTAAATCCTACTGTTCATTCGACCACAGTCTCTTTAAAAATTCATAACAATTCGAAGGTTGTTCCAAAAATTCTGAAATTTAACAGGAGTAAACTAGACACATAGATGAACAATTTTCATGAAGAAGTCGACCATCAAAAACGACCATAGCTAGGAGAAATATGAACCACAAAACTGAACATGTTAGGAATTTGAATCTGTCATCAAATGTAGCAGAAAATACCAGATCCGATTTCGTCGACCAAATCAATTCCAAAATTTATGAAAATTTACAGACATCATCTTTAAAGCATTAGGAACATTTTTCATTTAGACAAGTTCTTCCAAAAATGAACGGATCTAGGCGAGAAAAGCACAACAATAAAACATACTCGGAAGAAACCCTAATTGACAGATTTGGCACAAGATGAAGATTGAACTATATCTCGAAGAATACTCAACCAAACACTCTAAAAATTGATATGCACATCATTAACTTACCTTAGAGTAGATTGGAATCAATAAATCCTCAAATCAAAGCCTTAAGATTGCCCCAACACTTGCAACACTCTCCAATGAACCTATTTTTGGATGGAGTGCAAATGGGTGGCTTTGGGGGCTGATTAGTGTATCATTAAATAATGAATGGGATTGGGAATAATTACTAGGCATGTCATGGATTGGGAATAGGTTGGATTGGGAATAATTGCTAGGCATGTCATGGATTGGGAATAGGTTGGATTGGAATAATTGCTAGGCATGTCATGGATTGGGAATAAGTAATGGGATTGGAAATAATTGCTAGGCATGTCATGGATTGGGAATAAGTAATGGGATTGGAAATAATTGCTAGGCATGTCATGAATTGAGAATAAGTAATGGGATTGGAAATAATTGCTATGCTTGAGAATAATTCCAACATGTGACATTTTTTTTTTCAAATGCCATAATTCCTTGACAAAATTTGGTAGTCTAGATACAATCCTTATTACTCTAATTGTGGCTCCAATACCTTATAATAATAATAAGAATAATATGTATATATATTTATATATATACTAAAATAAAAATTAAGTGATCTTGTAAGTCATACATAGCTCCAAAAAGGAATATATTCCTTATTTGAAAATGACAAGATATGATTAATACTCCACCCTACAATTTCAAACAATAGCCAAATCATTCCCAATTATATTATGGCATTCTAGAATAATTCCATAATAAAAAATATGGGTAGAATGATTAATCAAGGATATATATAAAATAGATAATTCTCATTATAATTTAAACATGTAAATATATTCATGTATATACATGTGTACATATTTGGAAAGATTATTTCAAGACCAAGGTATATATATGTGTATATAAACTTGTATATGGATTTAAAATATTCTATGAACCATATACATATTACACTTGATATTGAAATCCATATATTTATTTGAAAAGACAAATATATATATAATTTTTCAAAGTATGTTTTGTAGAAAATAATATACTAATCTTTAAGCAAATATTTGAACATATAAATATATATAGATTTGATTAAAAATCTACTTAGTGAATTAATCAAAAATATATATTCATATACATATATTTCGGGCAATTTCTATGGTATTACATTTAACGTCTGAAACAAATAATCTATTGATACTAGACGAGATATATTATAATAAGGAAGAAATGAAAACGGATAATGATAAGTTATTACCTTTGTTGATTGAAGAGCATAAGAATGTTTATACTAAAATAATGTTTGTAGTTGATAGTGATGGTTGTTGATTATTTTTCTTTACGCGGTGGAACAGACAAGACATTTATCGATAATTTATATCGAAAATATTAAGTTTAGCCCATCATGGTAGATTTGATATTGTGATGCCTGCAACATCCAATTAAATAGTACCCTTACTCATTCCAAGAGGTAGTAATGCACATTCTAGATTTGGTATTCCACTAGATTGTGGCGAGAATTCTACCTGCAAAAAATTACCCCGGAAAAATATTTAACCTCTCTTCTCATTAAAATAAAACTCAATATTTGATATGAAAATTCTTGAGGTGGAATGACAATGAGCCCGTCTGAGTTAACCAAATTCTCCATTCGATTTCTGAGGAAAAAATTCCACTTGCAGGTAGTTTTACAGTGACTATTAAAAAAAGTAAATGTCAACCATTCGATTGGTAGAATGTCAACCTTTAAAGAAGATTGGACTCTATCTTCAAAAATCAGTTTATACCCATGTCAAAGATATGTTGCAATATCTCGTGTTATTGGAAAGAGGGGACTCGAAGTATTAATAGATGGATTAACTTAAGATACTATATGAAATGTTATTTATAATGAAATATATATGACAAAAATTTGCGCAATGAATACTTCATTTATGTGATGGTAATTGGTAAAGCTGATATTAATCTTGAAGATGTACAATTAAATGTGACATTTCCAGGTGATAATTTTATAAACTCTACGGGAGATTTTATAGCGGCAATTGCTGAGAGTACTTATACAAATATAAACTGCGCCACTTCAAATACAACATTTTTACTATATATTAACCCCTACCAATGAGCATGTTGATATGATCAATAATTACATCATATATGGAACGTATGTCTGCAAATGAAAATGTATATATATATATATATATCAGTTCTAACAATATTTGTAAAAAATGATGAAAGAATAGATAATGCCAATTAATTATTTTCACTGGAATATCTAAACACGATCAATACCGAATCATAAAATATAGTTGAATAAGGATTGCATAGTCATGCTTCTTATGAATATATATTCATCAAATAAATTATGTAATGGAAGTAGGTTGATGGTAACCAAGATGCAGAACTAGAAAGTTGAGGTTAAACTAATTTTCGGGAAACCACGAAAGTAGAAAATTCTTGATTGGTACAATGATTATGAGCCTATTTTTAACCAAAGTTTTCATTCGATTTGAGATGAGAAAATTCCCACTCACAGTTTATTTTGCTATGATTATAAACAAAAGTCAATATCAATCTTTAAAGAATGCCAGATTTTATCTTCCAAAACCAATTTTTAGCCATGAACAGTTATGTTGCAATATTTCGTGTTACTAGCAAGATGTGGCTAAAAGTATTAATATGCAATTAAGAATGATTAACTCAAGATACTACAAGAAATGTTATTTACAATGAAATTTATATACAACAAAAAAATTGCAAAATTGATAGTTGATGTAGGTGATGGTAAAGCTGATATATTAGTTTTGGAAATGTACAATTAAATGTGACATTTTCGGATGATATTCTTATAAGCTCTACGGGTGATCCTGTAGCGGTAATTTTTTAAAGTACATAGATAGATATAAACTGCACCACTTCAAATTCAGATATTTTTAAAGATAGTATTATACTAGCCCTTATCAATAAGATTTCCACCAATGAAATTTTCAGCAAATTGTAAGGAAAATTTTCATATAATACTTACTCCCTCCGTCCCATATTTATCTTCTTACTTTCCATTTTTGGACGTCCCACGTTTATCTTCCTACCCCAAAAAGGGAATTTTTTTTTACTAAAATGTCCCTACATGTCCATATATTTACAGAAAAACCAATCCTTAATTTTACTAACAATTGCACTACAAGACAAAAAGAGACAAATTTACCCCTCAAAAAGTACACATGAAAATAATAAAATACAATTTTCTTAAACTCCGTATCTACAGTGTCGAAGAAGATAAATATGGGACGGAGGGAGTAATACTTATTTTTAAATTTTATTTTAACTTAATTTAAATTTCAAATTAAATAAAAATATTATTTTAATAATTGCTTTTTATTGATCTGTTTGGTTTGTACTGGACAAGTCATATAAGCTAACATATACGGTATAATATGATTTTTTTTGTTAGTTTTAAAAATTATTAAATTATATTATCATATACATCCTCATTTGAATATATAAAAAAATAATTACACATTTTTCATTACTCAAAACACAATTTTTATTACTTTCTTTAATATAAGTATATATTATATAAAATATATAGTTATGTCCGTCGAGTCTCGACGGGTTACTTACTAATATTTTAAAAACTAAAACTATATTATTAGAGGAATCCAATATACAAATGTGAATTAGAAAGATATATACATTTAGTGAGATTTTGATGGAAATTGGAAGGGTTGCCATGCCCCTTCGTTTTCTTGATTTTATAACTGAAAATGTTACAAACCAATGTAACATATTGACATTTTTGTTTAATTAAATTAAGGTCTTCGTGGGGTAAAAAAAAAAAAGTAGGTACATTTATCAATTTTATTTACATTTTATATATTTTTAGGTGAATACCGGTGTATCCCCAGACCACATTGGACCAAGACTAATCCATCGAGGATCTGCAAGGGCAATTAAGGGCGCCTCCCCAAAGCAGTTTTTTGCATACACAAGGGTCGAATCCGAGACCTTACTTAAGCGACTAGAGCCCCCATCCACTAAAGCCAACTGCTTGGTTCATCTTATATATTTTGATAAAGGAAAATATGAATGCAATATCTTGCTTCAATGATGCAAATATTCATGTTTAATTAAATTAGTCTTATAATGTACAAAGGGATGTTTGGGAGTTAGCGGATAGCGGATTCAGAGAGAAAACTGTGAGACAATCTGTTATTCCAATCTGCTATCTGTTAGCGGATTCGCTCACTCCCAAATATCCTAAAAAACTATATTTATTTATATACATATATGTTTATTATTTCATTTATTATGTTTATATATATAATACCTACATTAAAAAAAAAAATTGGTAAACAGTGACGCTCATGTGTCAAAGGTGTGTGGGAGCCCAAACCACACAAATTATAAAGGGGGATAAAGGGGAGGGATAGGGGCCGGGTGGGGATCGAACTCCCAACCTATGGTTGGGAGAAGACCGCTAGGGTAAGTCCCCAAACCCCACCTAACCTACATTAAAAATTAAATTACTAATACTAATAAATATACTATAAAAACTCCTCATTCAAAATATACTCTTATTTTTTAAATATAAATCAGCTCATGCTGAAATGCTGAGTGGAGTAATTTATATGTGCTAAATATTTTTATACAATTTAGATACTATTAAGTACTCAGTATATAGTTGTTAAGATCCCGATCCTGATCTTAGGATCTTAGGATCTTACGATTTTACGATTTATACATCTCTAAAACGATCCCGATCCTTGTAGGATCTTAAAATTAATAAGATCTGGATAAGATCTCGATCTTGATTGTAGAATGTTACGATCTTATGGTCATACTGCCTTAATCGCTTCTACGATCTTACGATCATATCTTCTTAAACGCTAAAATTTTTGTAGGATTTTATGATTTGGGATCAAAATAATTTATTTTCTTTAATTTTAAACTTAAGAACGTGTATTATTTATGTATAATGTGTAAAAAAAATATAATATGAGTTTAGTTAACTTGCCAGATTCATAAACGCACAAATTAATATTAGTATGCATAATTGAGTTTATTTATTATTACAATTTCATTAAGATTTTAGGATCCCGATTCGATCCTAGTATTCAGATCTTACAAAGAGAAAAATGATCCCATATAAGATACCGATCTTAACAACTTTGGCTTTATTAACACCCAGCGCACATATCATTAGATTAATATATCAGCAGCCAACACTTGAACTTTTCAGTATCTAGCACAGAAACCCGTACCACAAAAACATTCTTTAAACGAAAGATGGCAGAAGTGTCATTTAACAATGTTGGCTCACACTTTCCAGCCTCATCCAGGGCCGTACACGTGTTGCGAAATTGATGAAAGCCAGCTAGAACTACCAGTAGTAGGCATGGTGCTGACTAAGCAGTAAGCCAATTAATACGAATTTTAATTTTTGTAAAAGGCAGTAGCCTGGTTATTAAACCTAGAAAAGATTAACTACATTTTAAAGAGCAGTTGGAATCCGGAACTGGGGCCCGCCGTTCTCCATGCTGGTCCAGGTGCACTAACTAAGAGTATTTCCTACATGTTTTTTATTATACATATTACACACAATCTATAGATAAAATAATAATAATTTAAGTAGTAAAAATTTTAAAAATTTAATATTTAAAAACTAAAAAATATTATGAATATAATAAGATCTTACTTAGCTATATTTTAATTTGTATAACTATAATAAATATTGAAGTCAAAGCTAAGCATAATTTGCAATATTGTAAATAAATTTTTTTAAGAAAAAAAAAGAGAGAGGAAGTATTTTCCTTTTCGCCCAGCCAATCTTTCCTACTAGTGGAGCACGAGCATCTTTTTTACTGTAGATAAGATCGTAAGAAGCCGAACTTATACCAAAAAAAAGAAAAAAAAATGGACAAGAAAAAATGAATATAAAGGGGTAAGGTTAGTGCTGTTTAAATAAATAAGTTGCTTTAGTATATAGATAAGTTAACTTTAAACACATTTTAATACTTAAAAAATGAATAAACTAATTAAGCTTGACTCGTTAAATTCAATAAAATATTTACTCCATCTGTTCCGGTAGAAGTGTTATGTTTGACTTTTTGACATTGTTCATTATTTAACTTTGATTCAATATTATCATAAGTATATAATTGAAAAAAATAGTCGAGTTCAGTCTGTTAAATTCGTTTAGTCGTATAGTTTTAGAATATATTTTGCATAATTTTTAGTTCTATATATTTTGAGATATTATAATGATAAAAAATTATATTAGATGGTGTGCAGAAATCAAACATGACATTTTAAGTAGGAGGGTGGAGTATTATATAAATTATAGTATAAGAATATTTTATTAAATACTCCGTATTTGTTAAATTTTTCGATAAATGTATATTGAATTGCTTAACGAGTTCAAGTTTTACTGACATTTGAACACAAATATTTAAATACAATGAATTAATTTCAAACTTGAGTTCGACTTATTTGTTTAAGCTTAACATGTTAACTAAACTTGTTTTAAACTCATTTATTCAACAAGCAAGCTCAAGTATCTACGACTCAAGCTTGTTCGGTTGGTTTAATAGCTTTAGATAAAAGGGAAGGAATTGTAATAAGAACATGAACTTCGAATTTTCAATCATAAGGTTAACTATCGGGGACTTTACCATTAAACCAAGCATTCATCCCCAAATCTTCTTGCTATTAGGCGTCAAATATTTTTTCTAGCCTGTATAGGCTGTTTAGCGCCAAAAAAAAAAAGAAAAAAACTATTTTATTTTATTTCAGTTTATATTTGTTTTCTACTCCCAAAATTACATCACCAAAATGGATAGGGAAAAAAATAAAGGGCAAAAATTGAAGCAAATGACCGATAGGAAATAGAACATGTAATTCATTGCACGAACACAACATCCCCAGAGAATAAGAATGAAACGCTGATATGTTGTTTAAAATGAAAGTTACAGTATATGCTATACTTGGAATATTATATATTGCATTAGATTACAGTATAGGTCATAGGTGGCGGTGTTGTGTGGAATAGTTGATTGATTGCCCCTGTTTGGGGTTTTAATAGAAATTGACCAAATGGAGACAGACAGACGTATGACTCTGATGTCCATTGTCTCCTTGCCAAATTTCCCAAAAAGTTTCGCCGTGATAATGTAATCCGTTCCTTAGGTTAATTAAAGTGGGATTCGTGGCCTCCACTAATTATGGGAGATTTCAATATGTAGGAGTATCAAATTCGATTCCATTTCTATTTTCACTTTGACTTTGCCGTATCATCCGTATGCATATGCATGCAGGTAACTAACTTAATTATTCACTGAAGTCATTACAGAAGTAGAGTAGTTGCATCATTGATCATCAAACATGTATTTGTACAAAAAAAAATTACCGTACCATGTGCTACATTGTACCATACTCCATGTTGCAGTGTGCAGAGGGGAAGAATGACATATACAGTAGTATTCATTATTCAGTTGAAGGGGCAGTACCGGGCAAGGCCAGGGGGGTCCCGGCTTCCACCACCACCACCAACACCAAATTAAATGATTCTGTCATCTTAAAGGACCACGTGTCCGACTAATACAGTGCTGACTAAGACCACTATACTTTGCTTTACTTTTAGTATAGCGTTACATATTACTCTCGTCACTAATGCCCATTTCACCAAAGTTGCAACCTAGCTATGACTGTAGGACAATTTTCATTCTCACATCCCAAATACTCCTTTTGTCCCATTAGTATTTTTTTTCCCCCTTTTGTTTTGCTTGTTGTTCTATATTAAATGCGAACACTTTCTTTATTTAATATACTACAAGAATTTTGCAGGTAGGTGACGAAAGCATTTAGTCGCTTTGTTCGTTGCCTAACGCTCTAGGCGACGAACAAGGCAACAAAATCCACCAAACGACAAGATTTTAGGCGACGACTTCAATAAAATTTCATCGCCAAATTCGTCGCATCGCCACGAATTTCTTGTAGTAATAGTACTAAAAGAATTCAATCTAAATGCACTATTTTTAAGGTATTCAAACCCACTATTATTACATCATATAAATAAATTAATTAATTAAAATTTTAACCAATTATAATAATCACATAACATATATAAATAAATTAATTATAATTTTATCAAATCATTAATAACCATCACATTATATTAATAAATAAATAAATTAAAATTACTAATGTATTATCCTTATATCACATATTATCCCTAATTTATCCATAATTTTACATTTTCATCCCCACGTAATAATCTTGTAAAAAAAAATGACCTTAATTACCGGGACGGAATGAGTACTTACAATGTGTGAAGGGTAGGTTGTTAGGTGTCCATGCACACGACTTCTTTCGCTTACATCAACATGGGATGAGGTCCCGGGAGATAACAAATATGATACCAAGCATGTGGTGGTACGGTATCGGTATCCTTATATGAAAATGGGATCCCATGACATTTGGTATCAAAATTGGGCCAATAACATGTAACCCAACAAATACACCTAATGTGGTGACTCCAAAGTAGTGTCGAGAGTTACACTAGGTGCGCTCGGCAACTCCAAAATGCTGTCCGAGGTAACTACCTACAAGGTAAGAGTGGTGGGGGCACAGTTATCATCGAAGGTGGAGGGGATTATTCCGTGCTGAGTTGAGGAGGATAGGGAGTTGAGCAATAGATGGGGTTGCAATACCGTACCGAGATTGGTGGGAGTGATATTCTGGTTGAGCAATAGGGTTTAGAATAGTCACCAAGGTCTGTATGTATGCTTGAATATTTCACTTGCCCTTTTAAGGTGAACCCAAGCCTCAAAATGACCATATCGGGTGGAACAAAGTGGTGGTGCTGGGAATTTATACCTCAACCTAGCTACTCACACTCCTACCTACAGCCTACGTTCTCATACAATAGTAATGTCCCCATCTTTTAATTAATTGTGTGTCCGATCGATCTGGGCTCACCATTGGCTGTAGCCCGTGCCCTCTAGGATGGGTTTCATCATCATGCCAATAATTAATGGAGTGATTGGGGCATACGTACTACTCCCTCCGTTATTTTTTAGTTCTAAATTAAAAAGTATTCCACAATAGTTGTTATTTTTAGTTAGTTATAGATAGTTATGCTATGTTTTTACCATATTTCCCATCACTTTCCATAAATGCTAGTATATTTGTTAGCATTTATTAAGAATGTATTTTTTTTTTGCTGAGCCGAAGCCTGGAAAGTTACAAGAGAAAAAAGCAAAACAAAAAACAAACAAGAACACCTAAAAAGAGACCAACGGGTATCTATGCTCTTGGGAACCAGACGCCGGAAGAATCCGCCGCCAGATCCCTACAAACGAAGTCCGGAGGGAACGCCCACGTGGTGAAAAAGGCTTCCTTAGAGGCACCATGTTTGGCCAAGGAGTCAGCAACACGGTTTCCTTCTCTGAAGACATGATGAATCGAAAATTGATGAAATGAGGATCTCGCCACTCTAATCCGCTGAATGAGGGCTGCCAATGGGTGGCCTGATTCAAAAGCTTCCAGGAGAGCGATAGCCACCAAGGAGTCCACATAGACACAGACACTACTCATCCCCTCCCGTAGACAAAATTCCAATCCATACATAATAGCGGCCATTTCAGCGTAGATGTTGGTCTTGACCCCCAAATACCCGCAGCCACCACCCTTCCAGTGACCATCTCCAGAACGCAGAACAAAACCAAATCCCGACCGCCCAGGATTCCCGATTGAGCTCCCATCCGTGTGAAGAACATTCCCAGGATATCGAAGCATATTCCAGTGCACCAGGGGAGTTTCCAGCGTGGAAATGACCGGCCGCTTTCTGGCTCTCTGGATGTCTGCACACAGGCGGTGAGTTTCCCTAACCAGCAGCCAGACAGATTTGATAACCCCTGTAAAAACACGAGCATTCCGCTCCCTCCATGCTGTCCAGAGAGCAGCGAGAAAAATGTCCCCATGCATGCTGTACATGCTGCTCAAGAAGACCCGTACGGACGCCCGAGGGGTGTGATCACAGTCACCTGGAATACTCACCCCCAGCCTGCGCCAAACCTGCGTGACCCATGGACAATAAAAAAGGCAATGCGCCCAGCTCTCCACCTCCACCCCGCAAAGGCTGCAAAGGGGTGACGAAGCTAGAGTCCGTCGATATCTCAACTTGTTGACAGGAAGGGAGGAGTGCCCGATAAGCCATAGAAAAAACCTCAGTTTCTCCGGAATATGTAATTGCCAAATCCAACGCCAGCCGTTCTCGACACCCAACCCCTGGGTGAGGAAGGCATAGGCAGACCCGACGCTGTACTTGCCATTCGCTGCCCCAGTCCAAATCCATGTATCAGCAAGCTCATCATTCAGGATAGGAGGGGGGTTTGCATGAAAAGTCTGAGAAATGCCCGGCGGGAAAATGGAATAAAGCGCCTGGAAATTCCATTCATCATTAACAATGACGTCTCGGACTTGAAGCTCCATATCTTGGTAAGCGACATAAGGCATGAGAGGGCCGATCGGAGATCCCTGCCACCAATTCGAAAACCAAAAGGAGGCAGCCCCATTGCCAATCCGCAGTGAGAAACCCTGTTTGAGCAAGAGAAGAACTTTGCACAGCACCCTACAAAGCCGAGATTTAGAATTGGCTGGGGGGGAACAAAGCTGACTAGAGGGCGAGAACCAGGCTTTAGAGAGTTGAACCCACGGTTTTTCAGGAGAGTGTAGCAAGCCCCAGAGAAGCTTACCAAGCAGAGCGACATTCATGAACCGAGCACGGCGCAGGCCAAGGCCCCCGGCCTTGCGAGGCACCGCCACTGAATCCCACTTCACTAAATGCAGACCCTTCCCATCCTTATCCTTCCATAAAAATCTGTTAATTTTGCGATCGATGGCATTACAGATTCCTTCCGGCAACCAGTGAATTTGCATAAAGTAAGACGGAATCGCCGCAAGCACCGCTCGACATAGGGTCAGCCTGCCGGCTTTATTCAATAACCTGCTAGCCCACCCCTCCAATTTAGCATCCATTTTATCCAGGATAAAAGGAAATGAGAAAGGCGCTGGCGCCCAAGGATCATAGGAAACCCTAGATAAGTCCCAAATTCATCCACAGGCGTCCTTTGGAGAGTATCCAGTATCCATGAACGGTCATCCAGATTCATACATGGGGGAATAAAGACTGATGATTTGGAGGGATTAAGCTTCAAACCAGATGCCTTCCCAAACCTGTGTAGTGTCTGCGCGATAAGGTGTATGCTACCACGGTCAACCATAGAACAAAGAAGTAGATCGTCGGCGAAAAGTAGATGCGAAACATCCACCCCGGCCGTGGGGCAGTGCAATGGCTTCCACAGACCCAAGGCAACCAAGTTACGGATCATAAGTGACAACTTTTCCATAACAAGAATGAAGAGATACGGGGAGAGAGGATCTCCCTGACGCAGTCCTTTACCCGGCCGAAATGGCTCCAACGGAGTTCCATTCCAAATGACAGAATATGTGGGAGAAGAAACACACTGCATAATGAGTTCTATACATCCGGTCGGCAGATTCAATTCAAGAAGACAGTCATTGAGGAAAGCCCATTGAACGTTGTCGTAAGCTTTTTCAATATCAATTTTCAAAATAACGCCCTTAACTCGAGACGTGGATCCCGAAAGATGACCCAACAATTCTTGTAACGTGACCGCATTATCCACCGGACCTCTCCCTGGCAAAAAAGCTGATTGATGCCAAGAAATACTCGTTTTTAGGATGGGCCGTAGGCGCTTGACAATTACTTTCGTCAAGACCTTATACACAACATTGCATAAGGTGATTGGACGGAAGTGCTTAAAGGTCGTCGGAGTATGGATCTTAGGCAGCAGGCATATAAAGGCATCAGAGAAACCTGGTGGAAACAAACGAGAGGAGAACATCTGCTGGATGAATTCAGTAACTGAGCCTCCCATAACGTCCCAATACGTTTGAAAGAAGATGCATGGGAACCCATCCGGTCCAGGGGCCGAAAACCCGTTCATACCCTGGACAACCTCACCAATCTCTGCAGATGTGGGAATGATATCAAGACCAGCAGCCACCGCTCCTGGAAAAGCTGGAAGAGAGGGGATTTCAATCTCATCATCAACCACGGCCGCCCCGTCATCCGCTAGTCCAGGGGTTGAATTCACATTAGAGAAGAAACTGCTGAAAAAAGCCCGAGCATGTCCCTGAAGCTCAGTTTCTGACTCGCACCATTCACCACTGGGCAAAACCAGGCCATGCACGCGCCCTCTATGAAATTGGTGTTTAACCTTTGCATGGAAATAGGACGAGTTCCGATCACCAAATCGAACCCACTTTTCACGTGACCTTTGGAACCATTTCATCTCCTCCTGGGCCAATAGAGACTCCAACTCGGCCCCGAGCTCCGTTTCCAGCAACAATAAGCGGATAGAGTCCACCGTCTCAAGAGTTCGAGCAATCCCGGCCAATCGATTCAGGATCTTTATTTTCCTCCATTTAATGTTTCCATCACAGGACTTCTTAAATTCCATGGAGGCCGACCGCATATTATTCAATCTCTGTGGAAGTGGGACATTAGGGGGATCCCATACTGAAAACACCACAGACCGGTAGGAAGGGATCTCAGCCCACGACGCCTCCCAACGGAATGGCCTGGCCGCCGGAGCCGTAGGAGCTGGACCACAGTGCACTAATAGGGGGTTATGATCGGATCCTACACGCGGAAGGACCTGAGCAAACCCTAGGGGAAATTGAGAAAGCCAGGGGAGATTAACGAAGCCACGATCCAATCTTTTCATGATCCGTTGGTGATTACCCACTGGGCGCGACCAAGTGAACAGTCCACCTTGAGTGTTAATGGTTGATAAACCACAAGCGTGGACAACGTTGCTCAATTCTTCTGCATGTGCCATGTTAAAAGAGCCACCACGTACCTCATCCGACATAACGATCTCGTTCCAGTCACCCACAAGCAACCAAGATCCGGATATACGTTCAGCCAACCTTGTAATGTGATCCCAAGAAACACGACGCTCCGAGTAACGGGGTGACGCATAGATACCAGAAATAAACCATTCCACCGATCCACTGGAGACCAGCACTGTGATCAAACGATCAGTGCAATCAAAAAGCGAGACAGTAACCGGAGTAGAACTTTTCATCAATAGCCACAACCCCCCACCACGACCGACTGATTCCTGGAGACAGTAATGAACATACCCAGCCCTTAGGAAATCAGCCTGAATTCGTGAGAATTGGACTTGAGGCTCAAGGATAAAAACTATATCCGGAGAGTGACGAAGCAATAAATCCGTCAAATAATGACGAGTAGGGCGGCCAGCAACCCCACCAACATTCCAGGCCATTATTCGAAAATTCCTAAAAACCATCAATAAACTGAAGAAGGAAATTGATGCAAACCCTAGTTTTGCATCGGCACCGCTTCATCAGGAGGGTCACCGACCGGTTTGGTGGCACCATCCAAAGCCAACTGCCTGCCCTCAGCATTAACCCCCGCCCCCTCGGGACCCAACGTCGGAGAAGGACGTGCACGCTTCGCTGTAGCCGAGTTCCCATCATCATGCACAGGTTTCAGAGAACCCGACGGAGAACCCCTAGTTCCAGGATTAGGCGAAGAAGTCACTTTGGGCCCCTTCTTGGGAATAACATTTGGACCAACCCCACCAGACGTGGCCCTCGAAGCTTGAGTTTTTCCCTTCATTATTGGGCCAATGAAAGTCTTCGGTCTTGGCCCAATTGGCTTGTTGTCCAGGTCACCTTTGGGTCCTTTTTTAAGTCCAGCACCCTTCTTACGAATAACCTTAATCCAATCACCACCTGTAGGCTGGCATGGGAGGTTTTCCTTAGGGAGAACGTGGTCACCCACGTTCTCATCACCCACGTTGGAACCGCCCACGGAAGAAACGACTGCAGCAACTGTCTCCGGCTGGTTAGCCCCCACCGGGTGAACAGCAGGCGGAGGGGCAACACCACCCTGGTTGACCTCGTCAGTAGGCGGAGGAGTATCCCGTGCATGTGCATGGCATGCAGATGTGGCATGTCCGTAACAATGGCATTTAGTACAGAGCAAATGGAGTCCCTCGTAACAGACCTTCTGCCACACATCCCCCACCAGTACACTAGACACCACCGGCAGCCGCAAATCAATCTCCACACAAACACGTGCATACCGGCCACGATTAGCTTGCTTGGACATGTCGTCAACCTTAACCGGTGTCCCTAATGCTTCGGCAAGGCGTGTAAGAATGAATTCATCAAACATCTCCATGCATAGCTCCGGGAACCGAGCCCATACCACAGTTTTCTGGGGGGTGTGATCGTTAACCTGGAAATTTGGACGCCATGGCATGAGAGTGAGATAACTGTCAAACAGAGTCCATGGACCGCCGTTAAGGATACGGATGCGATCGGCAGCCTGAATAAATTTCACCAAAAAATAACCCAAGTCCATATCGATCATCTGAAATTGCTCCGGTGGAAGTTTCCAGAGACGGGAAAGGCGCTCCTTAAGAGCCACATAGCCGACTTTCTTCCCAAGCACAGAGATAATAAGGGCATCTTCGAACGGTTTACATATCCGACTTTGCACATCAGGCGAGATAATCAACCGAGGCTTCAAACGGTCACCATCAATAAACTCCAGACGCACGAGATCATTTCTATTCTGTTCCGTAGTTAAGGGAGGGGGAGGAGCCTCCTTCCCTTTCAACACCATGTCCCTAAAGGAAGGTTTCGTACCTCCGGAGAAGACGAAACCATCAGGTGGTTCCACCGGAGGTGGGAGAGCCGAGAGAGTCGATGTCGAAGTCATTCTTTTTTCTTCCATTAAGAATGTATTTAGTTGAAGGGTAAAAATATAAATTTATTAGTTAACTTGATTATTGAAATTGGACTGAAATTGGACTTAAATAAATAACACTACTGATTACTGCGTGTGTGAAGGGAATCGGGACCCTGATGGGAACTTGAATTTAGACACGCAGCTGACGTGTTGTCCCGCTATTGATAAACAAATCATAAAATATTCACCACGGGCTCTGAAATCTGAAATCTCATCATAAATCACGCCTACAATGCACGTGCTTGACCTTTATTGGCGGACCCACTATACATACACCTCACCTCATCATGCTTTCAGCTTTCATTTCCGTGAATTGACTAAGTGGACACACGACGCCTATTCAATGGCTGTGATTTTGTCACGTGTCCCGCTTCCCACGCGTTTCTGCAGATTCTGTAGCGGACCATATTGATTATGGGCCTGCCAGGCCCATTTTGCGCAATATATTTTCATATTGGGCCTTGTGTAGAACAAAGCCCATATTGGCCTGCCGCCCAACCGATGGATAAGACTATAATAATATTCCTACTTCCTCGTCTTTTTCGGGATGAAGGGATTCATTGTCCTCAGACTGTACTTGCTTCTGTCTCTGCTGCTGCTGTGGCCACTGCCTTGTCCAGACCATCAGTTTATATATATTATTATTGGAAATAAATGCCACCGCAAAGAAGACAAAAGTAAAGATGCATTGACTTCATGTGGTAGAATGTACTAGTGTGATAATGATTAATGGCAGAAGTCCATTTCAGTAATAAGATCTGTAAATGTATAATTTACACATTTTAAAGACATTATTTTGTTGGTAGTTTACAGCCACTATTAGTATAAAAGTATTGTTTATAACGTTAATTTTGCTCTATAACAATCAAATGTTGGCATATACATCGTTCAACGCTATATAAAACAAAACTACGAGTAATTGTTTTTCTATAAAAATCAAAATTAAAACAGGTTGCCGCAGCATTCAATGCTGCATTTATAGCTGGTTTTCGCCATTGTTGCCGATCATGCAAGTAAGCGAAGGTAATTCCACAGCTTGCTGCAGCATTCAATTGGATTTTTTTCTGCTCCACTTGTTCGGCGCTTTCCGATAACTTTCCCAGCAGATTATGTCATGGTGGTTGCGGATTTTATTCGATGCATTTATTTAATCGGCTTTGCAGAAAATCCATGGTTTTCTGAACTACATTTAGTTGAAATGGAACAAATTTGAATCGTCACTTACCATAATCGATCGGCGCGTTTGTATTCGTTTTGAAGATAGTGCCTTCTGTCTGATTCTTAGCGGCAATGGCGTTTTGTCCACTGTACGTTTTCGTAAAGAATTTTGCTTTTGTTTATGATCGCTATATATATAAACCTCTTAAATCTGGCTTTGCATCCCCGCACTCAGTTTCAAACGAGTTTTCTATCCATCCATAATACTTCCAAATGGCTAAAATGGCTGGATTTCTTGTTTATTGTATGGTTTTGATGTTGATATTGGTCCCCAAGATCAATGCGAACTGTGCTTTTGAAGCCATCTTCGCTTTTGGCGACTCAAATACGGATACCGGAGGATTTTACTCTGCATTTCCTTCCCAGTCATATCCTAATGGCATGACCTACTTCAACAAACCCACTGGCCGGGCCACAGATGGGAGGCTGTACATTGATTTCCTTGGTGAGTTTGGATAGATATGATTGTTGAATATTGCCCATGATCGCTTGATGATGATGATGATGAGTAACAATAAATTCATGCCATTTTTCAGCTCAAGCTTTGGGATTGCCATTTCTGAGTCCTTATCTGCAATCAATTGGATCCGATTACAAGCATGGTGTTAACTTTGCGACCTCAGCTTCCACCGTTCTCCAGCCACATACCTCTCTGTTTGACAATGGAGTTAGCCCCTTCTATTTGCAGGTTCAGATCAACCAAATGAAGCAGTTCAAAGCCAAGGTTGATGAATATAAGGACCATGGTATAATAAACATGTTCAGTTTATTAGTAAATGGTTGTATCCTGTATGTTATACTATCATACAGATGATTGATCTTTGTTTTCAGAAAATACAAATCTTCCTCAACCTGATGTATTTGGAAAAGCCCTCTATGTGATCTACATCGGCCAGAATGATTTCACTGGCTATGTATCCTCAGCTGGCCCAGGTGGAGCCAAAGACATCGCGGGACAGACTGTTCCCCAAATTGTCAGCGCCATTAAGGTCACAACAATTAGACTCGATCAATATTTCTCTTGTCATCAAATAGTGATTCATTTATGGGGAAAAACAAAAAAAAAACCAACCCCTTGGTTATGATGTGCAGGAACTCTATGGTATGGGAGGGCGTACGTTTATGGTGCTCAATCTTGCACCAATAGGCTGCTACCCTGCATTCTTGATGCAGTTTACCCATGACAGCAGCGATATGGACTCATACGGATGCATGACATCTTACAACAATGCTGTGAACGAGTACAACTCTCAGCTGAAGTGGGCAATCCAACAATGCCAACAAGACTTATCCGATGCTAAGGTGGTTTATGTGAATACTAACGCTGCAGTGGTCGATCTTTTCCAGAACCCGTTTACCCATGGTCTAGTTCCTTTACTCGACCACATTTTCTTGATCCGTTCATCATCATCGTTCTAAAATCACTCCAGTTAACATATAATATTCTGAAAATTGGTGTTGGTTTTAATGTTTCCAGGGTTGCAACATGGATCAACAGCTTGTTGCGGATATGGTGGCGGTTCGTACAATTACGACAAGGAGGTGTTCTGTGGAACGACAAAGGAGAGGCATGGTGGACCACACGGGAGTACGTATACTGTGACTGCCGATGCATGCAGCGATCCTAAAAACTATGTGAGCTGGGATGGCGTTCATCTCACAGAAGTTGCGAACAAGATAATGACATATGCAATAGTTAGTGGCTCGAATTCTGAGCCACAATTTTATCTTAACAACTATTGTGATGTACAACCTATTGGTTAAAAGAGACTAGCAGCAGCAAACATGGAAAAATAATCAATCTGCGATGAGCAATCACGGATGGAAATTTTAAAACATGTATGTTGTATTTCCAATAAATGGATTTGCAGCTGTTTATTTTGTGATTCTCTTCTGGTATATGAATGATGCTTGCTCGGTTCATATTCTCAAGTCACCAGAGGCACAAATTGAGGGATTACAAATGTGGTGCATATTTTGAGAATCCCGAATTCCTGGTCACAAAAATAGTTTGATTTTACATGTCATTATTATCATGGGGAAATATAAATAAATAAAGTAGATTTTCAGGATACAGAGCAGGCCATATTTTTCAAGTACTGTACTACTGCTATATACTCCAGTATATAAAGAAGCAAAAACGCAGCAGATTTTCAATAAACTAAAAAAACCTCATCGATGAAAACTCATTTAACTCAAGAATCCAGAAATTCAAATGCACATGGAAATCTAACACCAAACAACCAAAATCAATAAATATTGCCCCAAACGACAGCCAGAAATTGTTCGATGAAGCAAAGGAGGTGACAATATTATTGTTGAACTTAATTCCTCATATATACATCACAAGACATGCACTTAATTCCACATATATACATAGCCCCACACACAGGCAAATGGCAATTCAAAATTCAAGTTGTATAACTTTCCTGGTTTTACAAAGGGATAATTTCTTTACAATCAAGATTTAATCTTTGATCATGTCCGGACAGGTTCCTTAACAATGCTTGCATCAAGAATTTCAACGATTCTAATAACAAAGAAAGCCCTTGAAGGCTCTGCAGCAATCACCATCCACCAATTATAGCAATATATTTTCTTTTTTGGATGAGCCATACAAGCCTAGCTAAAACATTTAGCAATATATTTGGTTACTCTCTTATTTATTAAGAGTTTGAATTTAAAACTGCTCGACTGCGTGAAGATTCACAAACAAATGTGCAAAGGCAGGCTGGAATCGGCCGATGAACTAACTCAAACTTTGAATTCTAATTAATGTATTTTTCTTACAGAAATGAAAATATTTTCTTCATTCTCCACTTCCAGTTTCTTACATTAGGGGTCATGAGCATCATACATATACTTTGTTGCACAAACCTTTATATTTATAGTGATACCAAATCTTTACCATGTACATCGTACTATTTTGACTGACCTATATTCCAATCACAAATAAGAACTGCCTGGTAAGGTTGCTCCTCAATGACATCATCATCTTTCAGCATCCCTCCACCACAACAAACGCCCATCAGAGCAAGAGTCCAATGTTCAGATGGAAGAAAGAGATTCAATAGAGTCAAGGTAGAAAAACTGTTAACCCAGAAGAAAATGAATCAATATTAAAAAAAATTACAGATTTTAATTTGCTAAAAAGATAACAGTAACAAAAAGAGGCCATGTTGCAGAAAATTAATAAAAAACATCAACTCATCGAGAGGCCAAGCGGGGCTTTATTTTGATAACACGACAGTGAAATATATACCAGGCAAAGCCGTACAATGTCGAACAGATTCTGTAACCCTGAATTTTCATAGAAGACCATTGAGCTCTACAAAGAAAAAGAAAAATGACATAATCCAACAAATGGAGCAGATAAGAAATGAATAATTCACCAACTAATTACCTGTCTAGGAACATCAGCTGGTCTAAAAACTAGCAACCATTCAGAAGGGAGCCCATCTCTTCCAGCTCGGCCGCTCCCCTGTACCAATGAAAAATTGAAGAAAGAAAGAAAGACTAATGCAAATACACATGCAATTTAGGTACACAAACCTGGTAATATGTTTCATTTATTTTCTTAAACCGTGGTGAACAACAAACCTGACAACCGCCACCAATCATCATTACATTACATGTAATACATTATAAAATAAAATAATTAATTGTGTTGTGTAATGGAATACTTAATTTTCTATACACACTTAGACAATCAGATTGCACACAGCTGAAATAATGGCATTATTGAACTGCACTTCCATTAACTAGGAAATTACTTCAAAAAAATTTAACCCTAATTTGAACTAGCAAGAATCACATGCTCTAAGACACAGTAACTTCTCATTTGTAGACTTTTTAGTCCATATGAAACAAGTTGTGCAAGGTTCGAGAAAGGTGTTTCGCGAGGTTTCAAAAGAATTCAACAGTAACAAAATCGAAATATAAATCAACACTCTCAAAAAGTGGTAGATTAACAAGTCTCATTTTGTCAAAACTTATGACACCATTTTTATCCACATTAATTGTCTTGATTGATCTTGATAATTAGACAGCTCCTCAGCAAGTGTGCTAGCCAATGCCTAAACCTAATGGAACGTACCGATTAATTATGTGGATACACTGTTTGATTGACAAATAGATGGAGACAAAAGAAACATATTGAAACTGGCTAGGATAATTATAATGAGGATTAATTTAAGTGGGAGAAGTTTGGGAATAGAATTTTTCAGATACATTCATAAAGAAAAATAAATAAAATCATACTTGACGAAAGATATAGAAGACTCACTGAGATGAGGTTAAAGAATATAATGTGGGATTCTAGAACTCCTTTCCGAATGAGCAATTCAATGGCCTGCAAAATTACCTTGAAGAAAGATTTCCGATGGTAGATTTCATACTAAATTAAGGAACACATTGAATGTTCTTTCACAGATTAGTTCTCTAATTTTTACAATGAAAGTGGAACTTCAAGGGAAAACAAAACGTATTACAATTTTGACATATGCTCAATCCCACAACAAATTCTAAATCCCAGATTAATAAATTGGTATGGCATCGAAAGCTTTAGATGATGATTGCAATAACCCATCTGAACAATACATTGTTCCATCAAATTTCTTGAGGACATGGAAAGGATATCTACATTTTTGCAGGCTATCGTCCATTCTGCTTTATTTTCTGCAGTTCCATATGACTCAATTACATGATCTGTTTTTGTCTGGTGTGGATGCTTTTGTAAAAGTAAAATTGTATTGGTGATCCTAGTGAGTGGATCATTGCAGGATAAATAGTGATTAATAGATAGAACCCACAAAGAATTATTGTCTAGAACACATAGATAGATTGATCCAAATTTCATCTATTGTTGCTTTACGTTTATCTAATCGAAATCAGGAGAAAGGTCACTACTACTTGACCAAAACACATTGTATTCGGAAATCAATCCCAGAACACATACCAAACCATCTCAACAGCAGCAAGTATTAATCAATCGGGCAAGTATGGTAAGAAATCATATGTACGTAAAAATGGACAAATCTACACCAGCAACCAATACAACTCTACAATTGACAGATTTATCAAACTAAGATTACCTGAAATTCAATTTCTACACATAGATCTGAAGCGGAAATAAATTAGGGCAGGTACCTGAGAAAGTAGACATGGTCTTTCTATATTAGCAGCACCCCACGTTTTGGCTAAATGCTAAAACTTGATAGCCAAAATTTCAAATTCCCCCTGGTGAACAACAGATTCAAGTTCAAGTTCAAACCAAGGGCTAAGAAATCATCACCAACAAATGCACTCATATTCCCTGAATTTTCCTAAAATGTTCCAAACTCATAGTTTATGGAAATCGCCCCAAAATCGTTGCAATCACTAAATAAACTTTCAACAGTGAACAAAAACCCTAAGTAATGAAAGAATCCCGAACGACATGGTGTCCGGGGCAAATTTACACCAGAAATAAGGCTTCGAACAGATACCTGGAGGCGAATGGCTGGGGAACGCACTAACCGGTACTTCGCCGTCCGTCGCCGGTAGCTGGAGTCACAGGTTGTCGAGGGTTGTGCGCCTTGGTTCTTGGTACGAAATTGAGAAGGGATCGCGACTCATGAGAGCAGTGCGCGTGGGTGTGGGAGATCTGGATGCAATTAATTGGTTTTCGCCATTGTTGCCGATCATGCAAGTAAGCGAAGGTAATTCCACAGCTTGCTGCAGCATTCAATTGGATTTTTCTGCCTTACTTGTTTTGGCGCTTTCCCATAACTTTACTAGCAGATTATGTCATGGTGGTTGGGGATTTATTGGAGGTAGAAAATCCATGGTTTTCTGACCTACATTTAGGTGAAATGGAACAAATTTGAATCGTCACTTACCATATTCGATCGGCGCGTTTGTATTCGTTTTGAAGATAGTGCCTTTTGTCTGATTCTAAGCGGCGATGGCGTTTTGTCCACTGTACGTTTTCGTAAAGAAGTTTGCTTTTTTTTTTTTTTTATGATCCCTATGTATATAAACCTCTTAAATCTGGCTTTGCATCCACGCACTCAGTTTCAAACGAGTTTCTAGCCATCCATAATCCTTCCAAATGGCTAAAATGGCTGGCTTTCTTGTTTATTGTATGGTTTTGATGTTGATGTTGGTCCCCAAGATCAATGCCAACTGTGCTTATGAAGCCATCTTCGCTTTTGGCGACTCAAATACGGATACAGGAGGATTTTACGTTGCATTTCCTTCGCAGCCATATCCTAATGGCATGACCTACTTCAACAAACCCACTGGCCGGGCCGCAGATGGGAGGCTGTACATTGATTTCCTTGGTCAGTTTGGATAAAATATGATTGTTGAATATAGTCCATGATCGCTTGATGTTGCTGATGAATAACAATAAATTCATGCCATTTTTCAGCTCAAGCTTTGGGATTGCCATTTCTGAGTCCCTATCTGCAATCAATTGGATCTGATTACAAGCATGGTGTTAACTTTGCAACCTCAGCTTCCACCGTTCTCCAACCACATACCTCTCTGTTTGACAATGGAGTTAGCCCCTTCTATTTGCAGGTTCAGATCAACCAAATGAAGCAGTTCAAAGCCAAGGTTGATGAGTATAAGGACCAAGGTAGGTAATATATATGTTCAGTTTATTAGTAAATGGTCGTAACCTCTATGTTATATATCACATTGATGATTGATCTTTGTTTCCAGAAAACACAAATCTTCCCCAACCTGATGTATTTGGAAAGGCCCTCTATGTGATCTACATCGGCCAGAATGATTTCACTGGCTATGTATCTTCAGCTGGCCCAGGTGGAGCCAAAGATATCGCAGGACAGACTGTTCCCCAAATTGTCAGCGCCATTAAGGTCATCACAATTAGGCTCAATCAATATTTCTCTTGTCATCAAATAATGATTCATTTAGGGGAAAAAAACCAACCCTTGGATATGATCTGCAGGAACTCTATGGTTTGGGAGGGCGCACGTTTATGGTGCTTAATCTTGCACCAATAGGCTGCTACCCTGCATTCTTGACGCAGTTCTCCCATGACAGCAACGATATCGACTCATACGGATGCATGACATCTTACAACAATGCTGTAAACGAGTACAACTCTCAGCTGAAGTGGGCAATCCAACAATGCCAAGAAGACTTGTCCGATGCTAAGGTGGTTTATGTGGACACTAACTCTGTAGTGCTCGATCTTTTCCAGAACCCGACATCACATGGTCTAGTTCCTTTACTCGACCACATTTTCTTGATCCTTTCACCATCGTTCTAAAACCACTCCAGTTAACATATAATGTTCTGAAAATTGGGTGTTGGTTTTAATGTCTTCAGGGCTGCAACATGGACCAACAGCTTGCTGCGGATTTGGTGGCGGTTTGTATAATTACCAGCAGCAGGTGTTCTGTGGAAATACAAAGGAGATACCCGGACATAGGGGGAGTCCGTATTTTGTGACTGCATCGGCATGCAGCGATCCTCAAAACTATGTGAGCTGGGATGGCGTTCATCTCACAGAAGCTGCAAACAAGATAATGGCATATGCAATAGTTGGTGGCTCCAATTCTGAGCCACAATTTTATCTTAACAATTATTGTGATGTTCAACCTATTGGTTAAAAGAGACTAACGGCAACCATGAATAAACAATCAATCTATGTTGAGCAATCACGGATGGAAATTTTAAATCATGTATATTGTATTTCCCAATAAATGGATTACTAGCTGTTTACTTTGTGATTCTCTTTTGGTATATGACTATGCTTGCTTGGTTCATATTCTCAAGTCACCTGAGGCAAAAATGAGGGATTACAAATGTGTTGCGTTACATATTACTCCCTCTGTTAAAATAGTATTGAGATTAAAAATTGTTTCACAATAGTTGTCATTTTTATATAGTTACGTTATGTTTTTACTATATTGGAGTATTTAATTTTACATAAATGATATTTCTTAACATTTATTACGAAATGGTTTAGTTTAAGGATAAAAATAAAAAATTATGAGTTAATTAATGCATAATTTGGTTATTGAAATTGAGCTAAAAAAGACATCCATGGCGACCACCGCCATTTTCTTGAACGGACGCCCCGCGGCGGCGATAAGGCCAGCCTCCACCGCTTTCTGCCCCATCCCGCTACGCCCCTCCCTGACCCCTGTCCTCCACTTCCTTCAAGCTTCTCCAAGGCACAAGAATGAAGAATCTTTTAGCTCTTATTCATGCGTTAAAATCCACTTTTTGTCCAATAGGATTTCCTCTCACACACTTTTGGTCCCAAATTTACAAAATTTTCATTTTTGTTCTTATTAGAGAACTATTTTTTCCACTTTTGGTACTTTTTTCATTTTTTGAGAAAAAATCATATGGAGTCAATGTGCAATTTTTTTAAAATTCTGTTTATTTACAAAATGCCCCTATCCAATTAAAAAATCATAACTCATTGAATTAAGTTCAAATTTATTCATTTGTACAAAATAAAATTACTTTTTAATTTATTAAAAAATAAAATTGTAAATTTTTTAAAATATTTATATTTATTATATATTATATTTAATAAAAAGATATATAACTCCACATAAAATAAAAAATAAAATATTTTAATTTATAAATATTACATATTATTTTTTAGTTTTTTAATAAATACGGAATTTTTTATTTTATGTGTATTGCATTTATTATATTTTTATAATTTTTTAAGGTTATTAAAAATATTGATGAAAATATTATATTTAACAAATTTCATAAAATATGTATTTTGAAAAAAATTAAAATTTTATTATCTAATAAATATTATATTTTAATAAATTCAAAAATAATTTTGTTTTGTACAAAAAATAAATTTGAATTACTAAATGAGTTATGTTTTTTAATTGAATATGAGCATTAATAAAATTTTAAAAAATTGCATATTGACCCCATATGAATTTTTTTCTTAAAAATAGACCAAAGGACCAAAAGTGAAAAAAATAGCTATCTAATGGGACCAAAAATGCAAATTTTATAAACTCTGGACCAAGAGTGGGTGAAAGAAAATCCTATGGGACCAAAAGTGGATCCCCTAGTGTAGGCTTGATTTTGCTAAAAGTGTAGAATGTACCTGATTTATACATCTATCTATCCATATGGAGAATTTGTTTATGGTTTGGTGGCTGGTGCCATATCTATTGCAACAGTTTCCACGGGTTGTTCGTCCAAGGTTGTAACCAAGGCCACCTCGTCAGACGAGAGCTCTGTTTTGGTGAAAAGATTTCCAAATTATTTGACGTGTTTGGTTGCTGCTGGGCGCTGACCCAACCCAACCAACCAACGTTTCTTTTTTTTTGGGTAATGGAGGGCCGAAATCATATGTTCCAGGATGGTCAAGAATGATACAGAACTACGCGGTCAGAAACAAATACAACGAGAAGAACAAACCTAGCAAATGGAAAGGTACAATATGGAAAATTATCAACTAGGTGAAGCAAAACTACAAAGTCAGAGAGCATCCCGTGGCATCGACATATGGACAGTTCTTTGCATATAGCTGCATGGATGAGGCAGACAAACTGCTGCCGGCGGAAGCTGCAATCCAATACCACTTCAATCCCCAAAATCATTAGCAAAGCAAGCTTGAGATACAAGGATGTGGATCTAATTCTGCAGCTACGAAGGGCTGCTCCAAGTGCTAGTGACTGCGAGCTGGTAAGCTGGATGGCCTCTTGGGAGCGTCCGGAGGTCTGCCTCCCATAGAACCAGCTAAACCTCGGTTTCTTTTGTTAAAGTGTGTAGATGGATCCATCACCATTACCACGGTGTGGTGATCAGGAGGGAGGGTGGAATAAATAGATTTTGCCCATGCTCCGGATGGTTGTTGTTTCTAGGACGGCGAGAGTGTTGCGGTGTCAAGGCCTGGGGAGACTCTGGCCGGGGGCTGCGGCTTGGGGTGGCATGGCATGGAGAGCCAGAGTCCAGAGAAAAATGCACGCTAGACTTCTGTGCATGACTTGGAGACTTATGATGCAGATCCGTTGAAGACTGAAGATGACCACGATCCAGAACCGCACTACTAATAGCAGGATCATCAGGGGGTCCTGCTCTTCCATGAGCACATCAAATCGATTACGGTCAGGATTATCTTGATCAGCTCTCTTCCCACCACCAGACTGATATCTTTTTCTGGATTGTACTAACATCCAAGGTCCATATCCACTCCCATCATTCTGCTCCTTAATTGCAACCTGTTGGGGGGGTTGATCAGCTTCTGTATCCGACTTAACCAATTCCAGGCATGCATTTTGGCGAGCATAGGTGACATACGGATTTAATATTCTCATAGGTGACACCATTAATTCGATCGCCTATCATCACTTGGGGGTAAGGGTCTATCCAAATCAATCTTGACAGCAAGGCAAGCATAGCACCCCCGGACGTGGTATCAATGTTACAATCTATGCACACAACTTTCCCAACGGCAGAAGTAACTCGAATCAAATAGTAACGATTCTATAAGAATACTGGAATTTTAGGTATGCGAATCCATGTAACACTCTGTGACGCCCCGAAAATCTGAAACCATTTTCGTGACGTCACCGCCGTATTAACTGTTCTAAACTGTCGATTACTCAGCTTAGACAGTCAATACAAGGCTAGATACAAGTACAAAGAAATAACTGTAGCAAGAAAAACTATCATAAGCAGTGAGCAATCCCAGGAACATCACATTGCATATCCGGGCTACAAGCCCTGAATAAATTATCGACATGCTCACAATTCCCATTCCAAAAATTAACACATAATAAAATCCAAGTGGTTCACCGATCACCTCTATGAATGACAATTAACTCTACATAAATGTGTATAAACATATATTCCAATTAAATAAAAACATAAAGATGCACCCTAGCTAGTTCGCTCAGCCCATACCCCCATCATCATGTTCTGCGCCGTCCGTAGGAAGATCTATAAAACAACCAAACAACGACAAGGTGTCAGCACAACATAACGTTGTACTGGCAAGGAATAGAAGTAGCATATCATAAAGAATATATAGCAACAGTTAATAACAATAACTAAAGACAGAAAGTAAATTCTGAACATATTCCTCGAGTCATATACAACATGATCATATCCATAATCCATTAGTTACCAATATCACCTCTCGCCCTGCATATGTCAAATATGAAACCAATCCAGTGCACCATAATCCAATAATGAAGTATATGTCAGATGAAACCAATCCAACACACAATAATCCATCAGTCGAATTATATGTCAGATGAAACCAATCCAATGCACCATAATCCATTAATCAAATATGAAACCAATTCAATGCCCATAATCCATTAGTCAAATTATATGTCAGATGAAACCAATCCAATGCACCATAATCCATTAACCAAATAATATCATCTCTCGCCATGCAGAGGACTCTATAACTACTAACACCGGCATCCTAGACTAGTTTTCAACTGTCTAGGGTTATAGACACATACAGGCTTATCTCGCCATGCAGAGGACTCTATAACTACCAACACCGGTGTCCCAGACAGTACTCCAACTGCCTAGGGTTATAGACACATACAGGCTCTACCCGTAGGAGGGACAATTACCCTCATCCGATATCCGAAATTCCATATACCATGTGGCTCATGCATTGGTTTCATAAGACGTATAATCTACCAAAATCAAACCATAGATTGAACACATCATAAGAGTTGTCAAGTATCATCACAATGGTCTTGAGATACACCAATCTCAACATAACAGTAAATATTCTCTTAAGTCATAGCGCAAGGAACCCGTCCACCCGGTATTCCTTAAGATTCTAAGGTTTGACCTAGTTGTTAAAGCAACATATGATTCGCGAGAACACTTAGATTCATCTAAGGCATAATAATCCAAGCTCATCTAAGGCATCATACAATTCGTGTGGAACACTTAAATACGTCTAAGTTATCTAGAAACATCATAAAATTCGTGTGGAACACTTAAATACGTCTAGGTTATCTAGAAATAGGTTCTAAGCATTCCTAGAAATAATATTCCTAATCATCTAGATTCACATTGTGTAACATCTCCACTTATCTCTTTATGCAATTGTGCTATTCTAACCCTTGTCTTTTATTATAAATCTTCAAAGCTTCCTTTGTACAACTTCAACTTTCACGTGGCTTCAATACAAGTCCACACTCGTTCCCTGTACAATAATATCATCATAAGAATTAAAATAATTTAACAATGCCAACACATTCATCACCTCATTCTTCCAACACCAACCACCATCTCCAATCCCCTTCTACACTCCCATAAAATCAACCATTCAACCATCCACATTCTACGCTCTCCAACATAGAACTAAGAAACTCTAAAATAATTCAACAAGACCAAATAATAAAAACTAATCCACATCCAACATAATATTCTACAAGTTTAAAATATTTAGGTTCCCACAATAAAACACTAGCAAGAATGTAAGATATCCAATTAATTTAAACATAATCCAACAAGTCTCAAAACTCTTAAAAATACTCTACTAACTCATTTTATTCTTATACTTCTTAAATTGTAACTTACAAGCATGCCCAAGTGTCCAAGAATCCAAGAATAACAAAATCAAATACTCAACCCCAAATTCACATCACAATATGTTTACTCCAAAGGAAAAGTCACTTACAAAATTTATTAACCTTTGGATTCAAAATATACTCAAGCAAAGTGCACTCCAACCCTCAAAATTAACATATTAAAGATTCATCACTTATCAAGTATTAAAATAATCCAATTCCACAAAGTCTTCTCCAAAAATCTATAATCAACATGTGAAATTAGCTATATTCAAAATCCATTTATACTAGAATTGAAGAATATACATAGAACTATTTTCCACACTTGAATGCAAAATCAAACAATCCTCAATATTCAAGAATTCTACAGTAACATCCTTCCAACACTATCAATTAACACACCAAGACTCCATATGATTTAAATGCACATACTTCAACAATTCAAGCCACCAATTTTGCTAAATACCAAGCCAAGTCAAGAATATCCTCACAGCTTCACATAACAATAACTTATGGAGATTCAACTCAACCAACAATTAACTATCAAGACATGGAATCCAACACCAAAACCACATTGCAATCAATTACCCAACACATCTTAATGAGCTAGCAAGTACAATTATCAATTGCACCAAAAGCTCAATAAAATCAATTAACACAAAACATAAGAAATCAAACAAGGAACAAAACACCACCACTACCACTGCCGACCACCTGTCGCAAGACCACCACCACCCCTCCGCGCCCAGACCACCGCCATCGCCGGCGGCAGCAGCAGACAGCGGCTACAGCCGCGTCCACCAGCGTGCCACCGCGTACTGCCGTTCCAAGCGGCAGAAGCTCGCCCACCAGCGAGCTCCACGCCCCTCCGTCTTCCTCTCACGACGACGCTGATCCACCGTCGCACCTCCCTTCTCCTCCGGCGAGCCATCGGTTCTCTCCCTCAAAAGTGAAAGAACCCGTCGGCCTCCCTCAATTTCTCAAATTCCAAAATCAGAAAACTGAAACGAATGAGAAGGGAATAAACTTATTACCTGGATGAGAATAGTTTCAATCCCCCAACACCCCAGCTGCTCCATCTTCTTCCTCCATGTCGATTTCACTTTCTAAGAAAAGCCCTAATTTTTCTTCTCCAAGAGTGTATACGGGAATGAGAGTAAAAATGCCCCATTCCTCACTAAATTTCCCAATTTAAAGTCAAGGGGCTCAATTGCAAATTTTCCTTATTCTCATTTTAGCCCCAAATCATTCTTAATAATCTTAAACACCCCTTGTTAAATCCAACTTGGTTGGGACCACCAATATTTCTACATTGGGCTTGAAATAATTATACACTCACTCCATTTAATTACTTGTGCCCATTTGACTAATTAATCATAATTAAATTAATTTAATCATGAATTAATTATTCGGGATGTTACACAATAGACTTAACTTCATTTGTATCCGGATAGAAGTGCTTGCCCCATGGTTGAACGTGCAGGTAATGCCCCGCGATCATCCAAGGTCCTCCTGCCAAAGCTTGAAGAGAATCCTTCTCCCTCTGAAATCGCACAATGTAGTACCCATTACCGACATCAATTAAAGGGATTGAAGCCGAAACTGGCAGATTCTTTCTAATCTGGCTTTGAGGACTCGATAGGATATATTTCGGCCAATGACTTTAGCAGAACATCGTGTGCCCATGGGCGGATAAGAGTCTTCTTGAAAGCTTCTGAGATCCGAAATCGAGGAAGACCATTGTAAGTGGTCTGGATGATGTCTCGCTTGGGAGGGCTTCATCATCAATTGGAATGTGGAAGGGGCCTGTTCCCCGTCGCGCTATCTCACTATAAAGAGAATGTGGACGTTTGTTCGTTCTGTTATCATCCAGATCCGGCGGTTCTCCGCCGTGATCCGCCATTTCCGTGTCACTCATCTTGTGGGTTCAGATCGGAATCTTGGAGAGAAACTTGGAGGCGGTTATTCAATTCTATCGCATCCTAATTTATGTTGTTTGTTAACCAACCAACGTTTCTTAATACACTTATTCAACTATTGCTATTATATACTTTACTCTCTACATATACGCACTTATCGTCGCTGACATTATTTATACCGGCCTACTCGGGCCACGCCACGGATCCCACGATGCTTTCCCGTCACCCTCTCTCTAAAATATTTAAAATAGTAATACATTTTTTCGGGGAAAAGGAGGGCCGAAGCCAATTTTATTCAAGCAAAAGATGCGAATTACATGACCCAGCAAAGTCTTCCATCAAAAGATCAAGGATATAATCCGGGGTTCTACTCAAATAATCAGTAGAAGTGTCAAGACGGGCTGGCGGGGCGACACGGGCCAAGCCCACTCCAGCCCACTATTTCGCGGGCTTAGGCGGGCTGGGCCCACGGCGGGGCGGGCTAGAATAACCTCAGCCCAGACCAACCCACCGGCGGGTTGCGGGCCAGGCGGGCTAGCCCGCGGTTTTTTTTATTTAATTAATAAATTAAATTTTAATTATATAATAAATTGTATAATATTGTTATTTATCCAAAATTAAATATATTAACTAATTTTAAAATTAAATAATATTTTTAATAAAATCTAAAATGAATTAGTTTAATTTTGTATAGTATTCTTTTTGAAAAAAATTAGTTGAAAAAGTAATGTTAAGTAGTTCATGTCATATAAAGTGATAAAATTATTCTAATTTAATTTAGTTAATATAATTCAATTTATAATTAAAAAAATTATAAATTGAATTATATTAACTAATATCAAATTAAAATATATGAATTCAAATAATATTCAACTAATCAATATTCTTACAAATACACATGTTATTTAGATTTCCATAACAAACTTAACAAAAAATTAAATAAATTAAAATTTTGTCTTAGCCCGCGGGCTGGCCCGCACCCGCCGCGGGCCAGCCCAAGCGACGGCGGGTTCAAGCGGGCTAGCCCATTTAGGTCCGCTTCCAAACGGGTCTTTATTTATTCAGCCCAACCCACCCTTTTGGGAAGCGGGGGCGGGCTGGCCCAACGGGCCAAGCCCATTTTGACAGCCCTAATAATCAGAACCCATAAGAGGCCTACCTCTCCTCACAAGAACATCAGCTGTCCTATTACATTCTCGAGGGATATGTACAAAAACCAAGTGCCAATTCCACTGGAGCATCTCCCAAAGCTGGACCATGACTCTGAATTGAGGACCTTCATGGTTGTCCCCAGCCTTTAATATCTCGATGATCTCTGAATTGTCTGACTCCACAATTAGCTTACGAAGACCTAGATCCCACGCAAGCTGCAAGCAAAGAAGAACTCCCCAAGCTTCAGCAAAAAATGGGTTCATGTGGCTACCTTGGGCCTGGACACCGCCTAACCAAATTCCATCCGAATCTCTGATCAAGCCTCCAGCTTTACACAAGTGTGAGCACGAATTGCCATCACAATTGGCCTTGCTCCAACCTAAAGGTGGTTTACTCCAACATGCTTTATGTCTAGTCCAGTGAGGAGCCCCCAGGCGTTTAGACTCCTCCCTGCCCGCAAGGTGTTCGATAGAAAGCCTTGAGATGTGCCGGTGAATGAAATCCCAATTCATAGCATCATTCCCATGGAATTCCAAACACCTGTTTTTCCAGATCATCCAGCAGCTTATTCCGAAAGTGGTTGACTCGATTTCCTCCAGCGCCGGATTACATAGAGATTGAATCCAATCCTTTGTATTGAGCGTCCAGAAATTCCCAGGAAGAGGTAAGTTGATGTTATTCCAAACCTTAGCAGAAGAGTAACAGTCCCTAAGAGCATGTAAAGTAGTCTCTGTATCACCACATTTCCTACAATTGGGATCTTCGCTTAAACCTCTTTGGAATTTTCTAGCTTCTGTAAGGATTCGGCCATGAAAGGCAAGCCATAAGAAGGTACGGACTCGTTGGGGTGCTGGCCATCTCCAGATATTCTTCCAATCTTTGTTCTCAGGAGGTGGATTGCGGAGCTTCTCCAATTCTGCTGCTGCACTATGGATTGAAAAGATGCCCGTTGAAGTATGTCTCCAGTACGGTATGCCATCTTCATTGAAACTGGTAGGAGGTAGGATAGCTCCAATTAGTTGAATATGCTCAGGTAATAAAACATCATTGAGAACCTGAAGATTCCAACTTCCATCTGGAGCATAGTCTGCTACTGTTTTGCACATCTCACTACTTGAAAGCTCACGAGTCGCAAAGTCCTGCAAAACAAAATTAGGATTAAGCCACCTATCCGACCAAAATAGAATAGACTTACCATTGCCAAGTCTCCAACCAATATTTGGTTGGAATTTCCTCCAGATGGAAAGCAAGTCCTTTGCAAAATATGAAAGTGATTGCGTTCCATGTAGGAATTTATGGTATTTCCATCCGTGTCTGGCCTTCATGATCTGAACCCAAGGGGTATCTCTAGAAAGGAGTCCCCAATAACATTTCATGAGAAGAGCCTCATTGAAGTCCTCAGTCCTTCGAATACCCAAGCCACCTCTATCACAACTCATAGTAATTTGATCCCATGCTAACAGATGGATCTTGCGCTTCTGCCTAGTAGAGCCCCAAATAAAATTCCTTGTGATTTTGTCTAACTCACGAGCTATAGATTTAGGAAGTTTTGCAATTTGCATTGAATAAGAACTCAAGCCTTGTAACACAGCTTTAGCCAGGGTTATTCTTCCTGCTAGGCTAAGATGTTTACTAGCCCAACTATTAACTTTGTTGTTGGCACGATCGATGAGGTAACCAAAATCCTTAGTTGAACGTCGACCTGAAGAAAAAGGGATACCAATATAGGTACCAATAGATCCAGCATTTTGAATTCCAAAGATGGATGAGATATTGCTCCTGGTAGCTCTTTCAACTGATTTACCAAATACAAGTCTTGACTTAGAGCTGCTGATATTAAGACCTGAATGAGTGCAAAAATGCTCAAGAATTTGCTTAATAATGATCGCTTGGTCAGTAGTGGCCTTTGCAAAAAGTAAAATATCATCAGCGAAAAAAAGATAAGGAACTTTTATTTGACTTCTAGGCCAACTCATAGCATGCCACTGGCCTTTCTCCACGGAGCTAGTAATCTGTCTACCCAACCGCTCCATACAAAGAATAAACAAGTAGGGAGAGATTGGGTCGCCTTGTCGAATGCCTCTAGAGGGTTTGAATGGTGGAGCAAGCACCACATTCCATGAAACCTGCATAGTAGAAGTTTGCACACAACTCATGATAAGATTAGTAAATGAAATTGAAAAACCTGAATCCAGTAAAGTAGATTTGATGAAGCTCCATTTGAGCTTGTCATAGGCTTTCTCGAGGTCTAGCTTTAAAGTCATGAAACCTGGCCTAGCAGTGGACTTCTCCATGAAATGAGCTATCTCTTGACATGTGATGATGTTGTCATGAATGATCCTCCCTTTAACAAAGCTAGCTTGACCTGGTGCAATGATCTGAGGCATGATGTTAGTTAACCTGTTAGCTAGAATTTTGGTGAGGATCTTATAATTAACATTGCATAAACTGATTGGTCGAAGTGCATAACGGTCTTAGGATTGTTAACTTTAGGAATGAGAACAATCTGAGTCTGGTTAACTTCTTCGATGCTACGAATGCCTTCAAAGCAATCCTTGATAAAAGAGTGAACTGATTGCCTAACCAGTGGCCAATTTTGCTGATAAAAAAAGGCATGAAATCCATCGGGACCTGGGGCTTTAAGCGGAGCCATAGAAAGAATAGCTTTAGAAGTCTCTTCAAGGTTAGGGCTACGATCTAAGGAGACTTTATCAGCTTGAGAAATCTGAGGCATAGGAGTAAGAGGAGGAAAAACAATATCAGAAACATTCACATTCTCTTGGTAAAGTTGCTGGAAGTAATCAACAACTAGAGAGTGGATATCCCTGTCCCCATAGACTAAATTCCCTTGAGAATCTTCTAGGATAGATCAACATTTTTTGGCACGTCTAGATTTGACAAAGCTGTGATAAAATTTAGTGTTCCTATCACCAGCAAGACTCCAATTCCTGACACTGCGTTGGATCCAAACAGCTTCCTCATCCTTCAATAACTTGCCAAGCTCCATACTAAGTTGGGTGTGAAGCCTTTGTAGAAAATTATTGTCCTCCCAGTGATCATGCCTCTCGATTCCAGCTAGACGTGCTCTGATTCTAGCTTTCCTACGCCTATTCTCAGAACTCAAATTAGCACCCCATTGAGACACTTTACCCCTGAGAGCATCTAATTTAACAAGTAATGAACCTCTGGAAGCCCATGAAGATTCCAAAATGTGCCTGAACTCAGAGTGAGATTGCCAAGCTACTTGGGAAGCACCGACTGGCGACTGCCCCTATGCTCATTGTTGTTATTGAAGCTGGAAACCCTGAGTACTAATGGTGAGTGATCCGATTGAATTTTAGGTAAAACTTCGACTGTGCTATGGGGAAAGAGAGTAAACCAAGCTTCGTTACCAAAGAAATGATCTAGTTTTCTTCGAAGGGGCCCTCTAGCCCATGTGAACTTACTGCCAAAAGATCGAAGTTCCATCATACTAGAGTAACTAAGCCAAGACTGAAGTTCAACAATAGAGCTGGTAGAAATATTGCCCCCTCGAGCTTCCTCCATCTTGCCAATACAATTGAAATCCCCGCCTATAATCCAAGGATCAGTTCTAGAAAGACTAATACAAGCGAGCTCCGGCCATAACCAAGTGCGCCTATATTTATTAGGGGCCGCATACACAACAGTCACAAAGATGGAAGAGTCGCCAACTGTGATTTTTGTATCAATAATTGGGAATGAAATTCCAAAATATCCAAATGAATATTATCTTTCCATAAAAGCCAAATTCCCCCAGAAAAGCCATCAGCTTCCACCTGAAAAGAATTTGTGAAGCCGCTATGAAAAATGAAGTTATCCGCCCGGCTGCCACTAATTCTAGGTTCCAGAAGAGCAATAAAAGCCATTCTTTTGTGATGAGTAAGATCCCTGAACTCTCTCTTGAAATTCCTAGAACCTGCACCCTGTGCATTCCAAGTACCAATAGTAAAATTCATAAGAAAAATAAAAGGGTAAAGAAAAAGAAACCTGAGAGAGGAAAAAAGTTAAAGAGGAAGACTGGAAGCCCGTCCCTCCCCAAAAGCAGTATCCGGACTGGACAAAGGAGAAAATAACTCCTCATCACTATCAAGTCCTGGGGGTCTGCCACCTCCACTAGATAAGGGACCTTTGAGTCTTTTCCGTTTATGCAGGGAAGGATCCACAACTTGGACAGCTTTGTGGTAGACCGACGGAAGGGAAGAGCTAACACTTCGTGCTCTGGCTCCAGAAGGTTGAATTATCCATGGAGATGAGGTAGATGAAGGTCCTGGATCCTCCCTTGGAGAGGGGGAATGAGCTTGGGAGTAGAGACACGGGTTTTGATAGGCTTGAGAACAACTTGGTCCTGGACAAGAGATGAAGAACCAGAGATAAGAGGCTCAGTATCAGACTCAGGATCATCCACCAGAGATGAGGTTCCTGGATCCCCCCTAGGATTATGAGAAGGACGACTCTTGGGAGCAGAGGACTTGCTTCTAGCAGGTCGGAAAGAAACCTGATTCTGGACAGGAGATGAGTTATCAGGGGCAAAAGGCTCAGCTTCAGGTTCAAGATCATTCGCCAGAGATGCAAAACTGTTCTTATTGGAGGCATGAGTAGGTGTGACCTGTAAGGCCCCAAGCGTTCTACTGCCTCGTCGTCTTCTAGACTGTGCGATCATCCAAGGACCAACGCCGGATGCATCCATTGGCTTACTAACAGGATCGGGACGGGGTGATAACGGATGATCTTTCTGAACATTCTGTTTCCCCACTAGAGAGGGGCAATTATCTTTGACATGCCCACACAATCCACAATTGAAACAAATGATCTTGATGTTCTCGTATTCCACTTGAAGAACTGTATCATCGACTTCAACTTGTGGCGGCAGGGGCTTGGACAAATCAATCTTGACAGCTAATCTAGCAAATCGCCCTCTCGCTGACTTGTCTGTATTAGTGTCTATAAGGATGACCTCTCCCACAAGGGATCCTACGCCAAAGATGGCTCTCCTACTATAGAGAAACAATGGGATATTAGGCAATCTAATCCATGAAACAATAGAAGTAATCACATATGTCCTGGGGTTAAAGTGCTCATCCCAAGGATGAACATGCAAATAGTTTCCCATAATATTCCAGGGGCTCCCTGTTAAAGCATGAGCCGAATCTTGTTCATTCTTGAAATTAATCACGTAAAACCCATTATCTAGATCTATGAGCGGCAAAGGTATGGAAGCTGGCCATAACTTCCCAATTATGTCTTTCAAGATCCTGAAGGAGATCGTTCTCCCTACAACTTTAAGCACTACAACGAATTGCCATTGACGCAGCAACCTTTCCTTGAAGGCCTTTGACAGGATGAGCTTTGGTACACCATTGTTAGTAGTACGAATCATATCATCAGGGTCACCGGCTAAATCATCTGCCTCATCTCCAACATGAAAATGGTCTGATCGAGAGCCCTTCCGAACCATATCCCAAAATGAAGGTCTGACATTCTTGGGATCTGTTTGGTCAGAATGATTTGGGGGGTCTCCACCAGGATCTTCCAGGGATCCTCCATTGGATCAACAGGGAGGTAAGGTCACCAGGCGGTGGAGGAAGGAAAATTCAAAAGGAGTCTTGGAGGATTCTTGGAGGAATCAATTTTATTTCTTTTTCACACGCATAGTCATCACTCACAAAATCGTAATACTTTTTTTTTTGTTTAAAATATATTACTTTCGTAATTTAATGATATTAATATTTTATATTTTCACGCAATTCAATACAAATATTTAACTATTAATATCTCAAATTATATAAAAATAAAAATTATAAAAGTTTAATATTCTAAAACTTTGTGATTAAACGAATCTAACAGTATCTCACTTGTTTATATTTTATCTTATGTAACTGTGTTAAAATGTCGTATCAAAATTATTCGATAAATAGTGTTTACTATGCAAATGTTAATATCATTAAATTACGAAAGGAGTATATTAGTACTATATTATTTTAATTTTATTAATTAACTATGAAAATTTATATATTTAAACACTTATGAATGCATAGAAGCAAGGGTGTCTTGTCACAGTCTTAGGGCATTCGGGGGCCACCTACCGAACATAAACAGCTTATTTAGTAAGTGCAACACATGCATCAGTGGTTCGTCTAAACAATACTACCTCCGTCAATATTCTTGCATTTTATGTAATTTAAAATAAATTTTAAATTTTTAATAATTTAAATATATATAAATAAAAATTATAAAAATATAATATTTTACAACTATGTTATTAGACGAATTCAATAATACTTATACCAATGTAAATTATAATAAAAATACATTTGGAGTGATTTTTTAAGAAATTGGAAGGGTTGCCATACCCTTTGTTTTCTTGATTGTATAACTGAAAATGTTATAAAACAATGTAAAACATTAGCATTTTTGTTTAAATAAATTAAGGTCTTTGTGGGGTAGAAAAAAGTTGGTACGTTTCATCAATTTTATTTTCATGTTATATATTTTGATAAAGGAAAAAAACTGAATCAGAATGCATTATCTTGCTTCAGGGATGCAAATACTCATGTTTAATCAAATTAGTCTCATAGTAGGGTTCGGTTAGGGTGGTGTGGCTAAAAGCCACAGTACATCAAGGCACGCATCCTAGCCGTTGAAAAACATCTAACGGTTGTAGATTCATAAGGGTATAATTGTCATTTCATTTTAATAAAAATCATTTCAGCGATAAGGTAAGAGCATTTCAGCGACGGGGATAAAGTATGCACATTTCAGCGACAAAGACAAAATCATTTCAGCGAGGTTTTTGGAATCTAGAGGCACTCTTTTCTACATAGCTAGATTGTTGCTGAAATGGTGTACAAGTGTCGCTGAAAATGGTGTACAAGTGTCGCTGAAATGTATATCAGGGTGTCGCTGAAATGTATTAAATCAAAGAGTTTGGGTTTCAACTTTTACGAAGTCGCTGAAATACACAATATCAAGTCGCTTAAAAGTACTACCGCATGTCGCTGAAATATAATATCATACGTCGCTGAAAAAGGCAGAAGGAGTCGTTAACACTATATCTGTCGCTGAAATATATTATAATGCATCACTATTACTCAACATCGCTGAAATGCACATACATTGTCGCTGAAATATATTAAAATATATTTTGGAGAAATATGTCAAAACTACTTTTTTAACCTTTGAGTTAATATCAACCGTTGATTTCAAAAAGTTAATCAACGGTGAGTAATCGCCGCAGCACATCAAGTCATTTCTCATGATCGCACCTTAACAACTTCCCTCATAGTATATAGAAAATCTATTTATTTATTTCATCGAAAAAAATCTATTTATTTATATATACATATATGTTTATTATTTCATTTATTAATGTTTATATGTATCAACCAATTACAGTTGCTTTCCAAAAAAAACCAATTACAGTTGACCTAATTGGTACGAGACCCTGCTAGCTTAAGCAAAGGTCTCAGGTTCGAGCCTTTATATATGTAAAATTCTGCTTTGGAAGAAGTAACCCTTTAATACCCACCAGATTCTCGATAAATTAGCTTGAGAATACCCGGTACACGCAAAAAAAAATGTTTATATGTATCATATATACATATACTTTTGCACAAACCTTTATAGTGATACCAAATCTTTAGTTCTTTACCACCTTTTACAATATACATCGTACTATTTTGCCTGACCAATCACGAAATAAGAACTGCCTGGTAAGGTTACTCCTCAATGACATCATCATCTTTCAGCGTCCCTCCACCACAACAAATTGCCCATCAGAGCAAGAGTCCAATGTTGAGATGGAAGAAAGAGATTCAATAGAGTCAAGGTAGAAAAAACTGTTAACCCAGAAGAAAATGAATCAATATTCAATAAATTACAGATTGTAATTTGCTCAAAAGACAACAAAAGCATCAACTCATCGACAGGCAAAGCAGGGCCTCATTTTGATAAAACTACAGTGGAATAAATACCAGGCAATGTCGTACAATGTCAAACAGATTCTGTAACCCTGAATTTTCATAGAAGACCATTGAGCTCTATAAAGAAAAAGAAAAAGGATATATTCCAGCAAATGGAGCAGATAAGAAATGAATAATTCACCAACTAATTACCTGTCTAGGAACATCAGCTGCTCTAAAAACTAGGGAGCATTCAGTAAGGAGCCCATCTCTTCCAGCTCGGCCGCTCTCCTGTAACAAGAAAAATTAAAGAAAGAAAGAAAGACTAATGCAAACACACATGCAATTAAGGTACACAAACTTGGTAATATGTTTCATTGATTTGCTTAAACCGTTGTGAAGAACAAACCTGACAACCACCACCAATCATCATTACATTACATATTACATATACATTATAAAATAAAATAATTAATTGTGTTGTGTATGGGAATACTTAATTTTTTATACACACAGAGACAATCAGATTGCACACAGCTGAAATAATGGGATTGCTGAACTGCACTTCCATTAACTAGGAAATTACTTCCAAAAAAATTAATCCCTAATTTGAACTAGCAAGAATCACATGCTCTAAGATACACAGTAACTTCTCATTTGTAGACTTTTTAGTCCATATGACACAAGTTGTGCAAGGTTCGAGAAAGGTGTTTCGTGAGGTTTCAAAAGAATTCAACAGTAACAAAATCGAAATATAAATCAACTCTCTCAGAAAGTGGTAGATTAACCAGTCTCATTTTGTCAAAACTTATGACACCATTTTTATCCACATTAATTGTCTTGATTTATCTTATAATCAGACAGCTCCTCAGCAAGTGTGCTAGCCAATGCCTACACCTAATGGAACGTACCGAGTAACTATGTGCGATACACTGTTTGATTGACAAATAGATGGAGACAAAAGAAACATATTGAAACTGGCTAGGATAATTATAATGAGGATTAATTTAAGTGGGAGAATCTTGGGAATAGAAATTTTCAGATACATTCATAAAGAAAAATAAATAAAATCATATACTTGACAACAGATATAGAAGACTCACTGAGATGAGGTTAAAGAATATAAAGTGGGATTCTTGAACTCCTTTCCGAATTAGCAATTCAATGGCCTGAAGAATTACCTTGAAGAAATATTTTCGATGGTAGATTTCATACGAAATTAAGGAACACATAGAATGTTATTTCGCAGATTAGTTCTCTAATTTTTACAATGAAAGAGGAACTTCAAGGGAAAACAAAACCTATTACAATTTTGACATATGCTCAATCCCACAACACATTCTAAATCCCAGATTATGATTGCAATAACCCATCCTAACAATACATTGTTCCATCAAATTTCTTGAGGACATGGAAAGGATATCCACATTTTTGCAGGTTATCGTCCATTCTGCTTTATTTTCTGCAGTTCCATATGACTCAATCACATGATCTGTTTTTATCCTGTGTGGATGCTTATTAGTATAAAAGTGAAATTGTATTGGTGATCCTAGTGAGTGAATCATTGCAGGATCAATAGTAGTAATTAAATAAAAGCCCACAAATAGATTAATATGATTGTTGAATATAGCCCTCCTCTCAGTTAGTAACTGAGCACCCCACGTTTTGGCTCAATGCTAAAACTTGATAACCAAAATTTCAAATTCCTCTTGGTGAATAACAGATTCAAGTTCAGCCTACGGACTAAGAAATCATCACCAACAAATCTACTCATGTTCCCTGAATTTTCCTAAAATCTCCCAAACTCATAGTTTATGGAAATCGCCCTAAAATCGTGAAATAAGGATTGCAATCACTAAATCAACTTTCAACAGTGAACAAAAACCCGAACGACATGGTGTCCGGGACAATTTTACACCAGAAATAAGGCTTCGAACAGATACCTGGAGGCGAATGGCTGGGGAACGCACTAACCGGTACTTCGCCGTCCGTCGCCGGTAGCTGGAGTCACAGTTTGTCGAGGGTTGTGCGCCTTGGTTCTTCGGTACGAAATTGAGAAGGGATCGCGACTCATGAGAGCAGTGCGCGTGGGTGTGGGAGATCTAGAGGCCTAGCAGGGCATTCTTAAATGAAAATTTAAGGCGACTAACATACGATGCTCTACTCGGCAGGTGACAAAGCACATGCTCCACGCCCTACTCCTCGCTCTCAGGCGAGGAAATTTGTGCTCTCGCCCTCGTCACCTCGGGGCGAAGAAAGCACTCCTCACCCCCATCGTCGCCTCCTGGCGAGGAAAATTGTTTCTTCAGCCCAGTGTCCTCGCCTATAGGCGAGATTCTTGTAGAGAATATGGTTTTCGCCATTGTTGCCGATCATGCAAGTAAGCGAAGGTAATTCCACAGCTTGCTGCAGCATTCAATTGGAATTTTCTGCTTCACTTGTTTGGCGCTTTCCCATAACTTTACTAGCAGATTATGTCATGGTGGTTGCGGATTTATTCGATGCATTCATTTAATCGGCTTTGCAGAAAATCCATGGTTTTCTGACCTACATTTAATTGAAATGCAACAAATTTGAATCGTCACTTACCATATTCGATCGGTGCGTTTGTATTCGTTTTGAAGATAGTGCCTTCTGTCTGATTCTTAGCGGCGATGGCGTTTTGTCCTCTCTACGTTTTCGTAAAGAATTTTGCTTTTGTTTATGATCCCTATATATATAAACCTCTCAAATCTGGCTTTCTCAAGGCATCCACGCACTCAGTTTCAAACGAGTTTTCTAGCCATCCATAATCCTTCCAAATGGCTAAAATGGCTGGCTTTCTTGTTTATTGTATGGTTTTGATGTTGATGTTGGTCCCTAAGATCAATGCCAACTGTGCTTATGAAGCCATCTTCGCTTTTGGCGACTCAAATACGGATACAGGAGGATTTTACGCTGCATTTCCTTCGCAGCCATATCCTAATGGCATGACCTACTTCAACAAACCCACTGGCCGGGCCGCAGATGGGAGGCTGTACATTGATTTCCTTGGTCAGTTTGGATAAAATATGATTGTGGAATATAGCCCATGATCGCTTGATGTTGCGGATTAGTAACAATAAATTCATGCCATTTTTCAGCTCAAGCTTTGGGATTGCCATTTCTGAGTCCTTATCTGCAATCAATTGGATCTGATTACAAGCATGGTGTTAACTTTGCCACCGCAGCTTCCACCGTTCTCCAGCCACATACCTCTCTGTTTGACAATGGAGTTAGCCCCTTCTATTTGCAGGTTCAGATCAACCAAATGAAGCAGTTCAAAGCCAAGGTTGATGAGTATAAGGACCAAGGTAGGTAATATACATGTTCAGTTTATTAATAAATGGTTGTAACCTCTATGTTATATCACACAGATAATTGATCTTTCTTTCCAGAAAACACAAATCTTCCTCAACCTGATGTATTTGGAAAGGCCCTCTATGTGATCTACATCGGCCAGAATGATTTCACTGGCTATGTATCCTCAGCTGGCCCAGGTGGAGCCAAAGATATCGCGGGACAGACTGTTCCCCAAATTGTCAGCGCCATTAAGGTCACAACAATTAGGCTCGTTCAGTATGCCTCTTGTCATCAAATAGTGATTCATTTATGAAAGTAAAAAAAAAAAAAAAAAAAAAAACAAAAACAAAAACAAAAACAAAACAAAACCAACCCTTGATATGATGTGCAGGAACTCTATGCTTTGGGAGGTCGCACGTTTATGGTGCTTAATCTCGCACCAATAGGTTGCTACCCTGCATTCTTGTCGCAGTTCCTCCATGACAGCAATGATGATGCATATGGATGCATGCCATCTTACAACAATGCGGTGAACGAGTATAACTCTCAGCTGAAGTGGGCAATCCAACAATGCCAACAAGACATGTCCGATGCTAAGGTGGTTTATGTGGACACTAACTCTGCAGTGCTCGATCTTTTCCAGAACCCGAAATCCCATGGTCTAGCTCCTTTACTCAACCACATTTTCTTGTTCCGTTCATCGTCATTCTAAAATCATAACAGCTAACATTATGTTATGAAAATTGGGTGTTTGTTTTAATGGCTTCAGGGCTGCAACATGGACCAACAGCTTGCTGCGGATATGGAGGCGATCCGTGGAATTACAGCTCGAAGGTTTTCTGTGGAAATACACAGGTGTTGGGTGGACCACATGGGATTACGTATAATGTGACTGGCTCGGCATGCAGCGATCCTCAAAACTATGTGAGCTGGGATGGCGTTCATCTCACAGAAGCTGCAAACAAGATAATGGCATATGCAATAGTTAGTGGCTCCAATTCTGAGCCACAATTTTATCTTAACAACTATTGTGATGTTCAATCTATTGGTTAAAAGAAGAGACTAGCAGCATCAACCATGAATAATAAGTAATCAATCTGTGATGAGCAATCACGGATGGAAATTTAAAATCCTGTATATTGTATTTTCCAATAAATGGATTTGCAGCTGTTTATTTTGTGATTCACTTTTGGTATATGATGCTTGCTTGGTTCATATTCTCAAGTCACCAGAGGCACAAATTCAGAGATTACAAATGTGTTGCATAAGTATTTTGAGAAATCCCGTCCGAATTCCCGGTCACAAAAAAGTTTGATTTTACATGTCATTATTATCATGGGGAAATATAAAAAAATAAATAAATCCACGCGTCAATCATATGTCCACTGACCTCAAAATAGGAAGAAAATAATCCCAAACACTATTTGCAATATACTAAGATTTTCCTTAAAAAAATTATTTGTTGAAGCGATACAAAGGTGAGACCAACCAACCCAATCGAATTCTTTTTCATTCTTTTTTTGCTTTTAATTTGCTGAAAGCACATTTCTTGTTTTCCAGCCGGGAATTATGGCAGCGGCGGCTTCCACATCCATGGCGACCACCGCCGTCTTCTTGAACGGACGCCCCGCGGCGGCGTTAAAGCCGGCCTCCGCCGCTTTCTGCCCCCTCCCGCCACGCCCCTCCCCGTCCTCCACTTCCTTCAAGCTTCTCCAAGGCATAACAATCTTTTAGCTCTTACTTATGCGTTATCTTTTTCATTTAATTTCCACTAATTAGTCATTAGTGTAGGCTTTATTATTGTGCTGAAACTAGACTGTAGAATGTACCTGATTTATATACTTCATATATCTATTGCAACAGTTTCCAGGGGTTGTTCTTCCAAGGATGTAGTAACCAAGGCCACCTCGTCAGACGAGAGCTCTGTGGACGCCAATGAACTGCTCTCAGATCTCAAGGAGAAGGTAGCTGCTGCTTTAGCCTCAACCTCAGAATAATCAATTCATTGAAGCTCAAACTCGTCTTATACTAACATATTCTATCTAACTGTTGTTAATAGTGGGATGCTGTTGAGAACAAGTCTACGGTAATTCTGTACGGGAGTGGTGCAGTTGTTGCTCTATGGTTCACATCTGTTGTTGTTGGTGCAATCAACTCAATTCCTTTGGTAGGTCCTCCAAGAATTGGACTTAGCTAGAATTCATCACCACCACCCCCCTCACGACTTTTAGTCTCTTCAATTGATGAAAGCTTAAAACACACTATGATGAAAGTTATATACAACTACAATCAAAGTCGAAAACCTTCATGAGATGGAGATCAAATGTAGCAGCGCTTCAACAGCCCAATGATTCCCTATATCAACAACGAAAGGACTCCACTAATCAAAATGGTACAACATATGACCTCTTAGGAGTAGTATCGAGTGTTCTAGCGTCAAGTATTGCTCCAATCACCATAAACATCTCATCTCTGAAAGAGAAAAATATTTTATCAAACTTAAATTAGGATTACATAAAAAATGTTACTATTTCATGAAATGACATGATAAACAAGCCAACCAAGTAAAAAGATAACAATTATTGTCATATTATCCAATGGCTAATAGTCCAGAAACATCATATTATCAATGTTCATACTTATAATTAGAATATTGTTGCGGATATTGTCTTTCTTTGATTTCCATTATTGTCAAATTCGTCTTCCAATGTTCCATTTGAGCTTCATAAGGAGGTATATCATCTTCCAATTGTGTAAGTGTTAGAAAAAGAAGAGATATTTAACAGATGCTACAGACCAAGTCAATTGCACTTTAAAACTTCAAGTAGCACATCTATGGATGAAAATATATCTACTTATATAAGCAGTGGAGAAATCACTCTTGCTATGGATTTACCGTTTCAAATAAGTCAATCTTGCTATTGCCTTCTGAGTATTATTAAGTAGCTCTTTCGATTCCTGCTGCACTTTAGCCCTCTTTTCTTCTACAACTGTTTTTCGCATAGACAGATCTGTCATTTCTACAAGAAACTCAAACAATTTCTTTCCATAGATCAGTCTGTAACTCCCCCATCTAATTTACACTGAATATGAGGTGAATAAAATGCTTAACAATCACCAAAACCGCAATCTCGTATCAGGTTAGGATTTATGATCCCCTAGTATCAAAGCAGAGAACAGAAAATGTTTCAGCTGGAAAGTTCAAAGGTGCACTATATTTTTGCATGGGGAAAGTAATAAAAAGGGCCATTAAAAGGAGTCTATTCCACTTTTAGGCCATTATAAGTTGAATTTCCAGAATTAGGCCATTACAAACACATGTTGAATGAAATTAAGCCATAAGGACCAATTTGAAAATTAATTAATTCCCAACAACTTTTCCTTTCTTTCATTAAAACCCCAAGAAAGTTTGACTTTATTTACTTTAGTCCTTTGTCAATATACTTAAGTTTTCACTATATAAATGACACCCAATGCGCTTGAAAATTGGTATCAGAGCCTAGGTTTTATTGAAGAACATATTAATTATATTATTTATAATATTTTATTTCTTAATGGAGAAGATTTAATTATTTAATGGATTCAATTAATTTGAAACCCACAAGTTATTTCCAAATTTTGGAAATAAAAAATAGAAAATTCCAAAGGAATTTCTTGAACTTGTCCCATGGACAAGATATTATCAAAAGCAGTTTCTTTCCTAAAAATGAGAGGAACGGACTGGAAAGAAATTGATCCGGATAGCCCTAAGTTATCAAAAGACTTAAGAGAAATCCAAAAGATGATTCAAGATTTTGGTAACCGGGTATTAATTATACCTGGGAAAATAGATAACTTGAATCAGACAACAGATGAGATCTTGAAAGTATTTCAAGATCTAAAGAAAGAAATTTTGAATCTGAAATTTGACATTTCGGATATCAAGAAAAGGCAGAAGGATATTCCTGGATCTTCCAAGAATAACCAAGACAATATTAGAGATGCATTCGGACCAGTACAAGCTTTACATCAAAAGGGTAAAGCAACTATGGTTCCAAAGCAGAAATCACAAGAAGAGCTTATGATCGATCTCCTGAAAACAGTCGAATGAGTGTTTCCAGGGCAGATCTATCAGATCTACAAGAATTAGTAGAATCATTTTCCCAACTTGGGATTATGGATCTGGTTAATGTAAAACCCAATGAAGTCCTTCAATTGGGTTATGCGGAAGGATCAGGATCCAACGTGACCCACGATGGACCGCCTGATGTTCCAATGAGAGAAAGTACAGACTTCTACATGAGCAGGTATCCTGAGGTGCATCTCAATGCAAGACGAAACCCAGGACGGAACCCAAGTAGAGCACCAGAATCCACACCGTGGGCCAAGACGATGTTACAACCATTAAATCCATATGGCATAACACTAAACCTCGACGTTATCGACTTCCGAAACATCGAAGACCTGATCGATGAATGGGTAGCTTCAATGAAGATTGCAGCAACCACCCTGGAACTCGATAAAGAAAACTTTGTCAGATTAATAGAGCTGAGTCTCGAAGGATCGGCAAAGTTGGGCTGGAAAAACTCCACGGCTGCTTTAAAGGAGCAAATACTCGAAGGAGAATCCAAAAGCACAATCTGCGAAAGGTTTGGCCTCTTATTCAAAACCCATTTTGTAGGAGATGGTTATTTTGAAGAACAGATAACAGAAAAAATCAAAGTCTATACTCAAGCACTGTTGGTATGGAGTTAAGAAGTATTTGCGCAGTAGACGAATATATCTACTGGTTTCGTAAATACTATTTTCGGAGTGAAATGACAGCCGAAGTAGCATGTCTCATGTTCTTTGCAAAGATCTGCAGCCCATGGAGAGAAATGTTGATCCAATCGTATACAGTACCCCCTGGTACAGTGGACTCAATAGCTCGAAGAATGTCCTTCTTAAAGGATAAGCTCAGAGAATGGTGTCAACAGGCAGCAGCCCAAAAGAACATCAAGAGACTAAGAGGTAAAATAAAAAGAACTCCTCTTTGCTGTGAAAATAACGATTTTCCAACAATTATAGGAGAATCAGGAGAAAAGAGGAAAAAGAAGAAGAGTCGGGGCTCATACAATAGGAGTTTCAGAAGACCTCCATTCCGAAGAAGAAGAGCATGGTGGTCCAAGAGCAAGGCCAGATCATACAAAACTAGACAAAGAACGGGAACGACGAAGAGTTCATCCCAAGGTTCAACTAGCTCAGCAGCAAGGAGCACGGGGAGAACGACGTCCAAGAGAACATTCAGACGAGCCCATACCCGAGCCAACGAAAGTTTCAAAGACTGCAACTGTTGGAAGTGTGGAGCCAGAGGTCATATCTCACCCGATTGCCCTCAGAATCGTGAGGTACGAATGTACGAAGCCACAGAGGATATCGTGGAAGCAGTCTACCATGGAAAGCTGGTACCAGTCTATCTGTTTGAGGACATCCCCTCGGATGAAAGCATCTACGAGGAAAAATTAAGAAGTGACTCGGACTCATATTCAGATGGATCTTCAACCGAGTCTGACTGAAGAAGACAGGATTCAGACCACTGAAAACCTGTCTGGATTCTTTTCAAGGATGACGATCTCGAATCGAACCATGGAAAGAATAATGCGACAAGATTCCAACCTCATCCCATATGACGGATTCAGAATTGGCGGGATTGGACGAGTTCTTAACCAGATGGGACTCAACCAGAGAAGACATAACATCATCTACAAGGTAAGTGCAGGTGAGTTTGCAATTCCTATGGAACTTACTTGTAATGTTATGGATATGCAATTAATTCCTAAAGAAGAAATTCTTGAGGAATTAAGCAGAATGAAGGAGGAAATCGCCATTACTATGAAATGGATCCACATAGGAGCCATTGAAGTAGTAATTAAGGCAACCTTCAAAGAAGGCATTGATTCTGAATTGCATCTATCAGTCACTGATAGAAGAATCAATAACCTTAGAGATGGTCTTCTTGGAACTATGGTAGGAAATTTATATGCTGGGAAGTTAATGTTTGACATACATCCCAGAATTTCCTATAACTTAGCTGACCAAGATTTTAGTAGAGTTCTAACCCTTCATCAGGATTTTAAAAGAAAAGATCTGATGAAAGAAGGGAACAGGCCATATTCTATAACTTATAGAATCTCTTATGCACTTTCCAATAGTCATCATTCTGACTTATTTCTCAGGAAAGAATATATAGAAGTTCCTAGAATTTTCAAGGAATTTGCTAAAGTCATGACTCCAAATCCTACCCAGATTCTAAGGTTAGGAGGAGTAGACATACAAATAAGAGATCATCCAATTCTAGACAGATCAACGAGTGCTAGAATTGAGTACGCAAGCCGTATGTCTTTTTCGGAAGACAGAATTATGGCATATAAAGGGAAGGAGTTCATCAAAGATCTAACTCCTCAATCCATTGGGGTAGATAATATAAAGATAAAATGCCCTGAAGGATGGAAAGAAATACGAGTAATATTCGACATCACTGAAAAGATTAACCGTTTTCCATGTGATGACTTATACTACTTGCAGCAGCCATCAATTGGAACCTATGAAGGAACAATTGAAATTGCAGGACACGAGATCAGAGTCTTAGGCACCGCCAGAAAAGACAATGGGGTTATGATTTTGGGATTATGTTTTCTCGAAAATCATAAACCATGGGTAAGAAAGGATAATGGTATAGAATTTAATCTGAAGGGTCACACCATCAGAATTAAATGACAAGTCCATTCTCCATTTATATCTCAGTAGGGATAATATATGAAGAATATAAGTCAGAATATTTCGCAGCTTATATTGATTCAGGATCAGGTATTTGCACGGCAAAACCAGGAGTTTTCCCGTTCGCTATGGAATCATTACCCATTATTGCAGGAAGAGATTTTTCCCAAAAAATCTTAGTACTAAATAAGGGTATTCGACAAGCCAATATCATGATTGGAGGAGCATTTGGTACACCTTGGTATAAGGTAAAAACGCCTCCTATTTACTTTCATGACACAGGAGTAGATATTTTGTTAGGGAACAATTTTATACAATCCTTTACAAAATATGTTCAAGATAACAAAAGAAATTTGTTAATATTTACCACAAGTTGTGGAAATGAGATACAGGTGTTGCGCAGGGAAAAGGCATTCAACAGGTTAATGCCTATATTATTTCGCAGCAAACGTGGTGATAATGATGCCAAACTAACCCATCCAAAAATGCAGGATAAAAGAAAGTTTGGTAAGGCTTTGTTGTCTTTTAGACAGCAAGGATTTGATGAAGCTTCTATTGAGGAAATTATAAACCTCAAAGAAGCAATGCAGGAAATGAAGTCATTAAATATAACTTCACTAGACATTGATGGGGAAACTAAATTGTCCCTCGAAAATGTCAAAAGACTTATCCAGAGAAACTTTAACGAGGATCCTCTGGCATGGTGGGATAAAAACAAGATCGAAGCTACTCTACAGGTAAAAGAACAATATAAATATGAGTATGTTCGATACAAACCCATCTTAATGAATATGCAGGATAAGAAAGATATGCAGCAAATTATCAAGGAGCATATTGATCTTAAACTCATCGAGCCTGGAGTCTCAGCTTATAGTAGCCCTGGATTCTTGGTAAGAAACCACAGTGAAATAAAGAGAGGTAAACCCAGGTTGGTAATAAACTATCAAGGTATTAACAAAATAATACAGTTTGATGGTTATTACATTCCGAGTAGAGAACACTTAATTGATTGCATCAAAGGTGCTAAAGTGTTTTCTAAATTTGATTGCAAATCTGGTTTCTATCAGATTAAGATGGAGAATGAGTCGAAGAAATTCACAGCATTCTCCACCCCACAAGTGCAATATATTTGGAATGTTATGCCAATGGGGCTTTCTAATGCCCCTCAGATATTCCAAAGAAAGATGGATAATCTATTTAAGGATTATCTAGAGTTTATGTTCGTCTACATAGATGACATTCTGATTGCATCTCGAAATATTAAAGAGCATATTAAACATCTTGAAATATTTTCTGATGCATGTCACAGGGAAGGTCTAGTTCTCTCTGAGAAAAAGGCCACTATCGCTGCTAACAAAATTGAATTCTTAGGAGTTCAAATTGATGAAGCAGGAATAGAGTTACAGGAACACATTGTGGAGAAAATCCGCAATTTTCCTGATACATTAAAAGACAAGAAACAACTTCAGAGTTTCTTAGGAGTTGTAAATTTTGCGGGTATGTTTATTAAAGACCTTGCAAAATATAGAAAGGATTTTAGACCACTCCTGAAAGAGACTGAAAGCTCTAGATGGAAATGGGAAGAAATCCATACCAAGAGAATTCGTGAACTAAAGCAAGTCTGCAATAGCTTGCCAAAACTCGCGATACCTCGGGATGAGGATGAGCTGGTAGTCTACACAGACGCCAATGATTTTCGATGGGCAGGAGTGCTCATGAGAAAAACAACTACGGGTCAAGAACCTTGTAGATACACAGGAGGGTTGTTCACTGAACAACAAGCCAAACTTTGGCATATTAACGAAAAGGAATTCTTTGCAGTATGGAAAATGAAACTTTTGACAAGTTTCGTTAACTCGAGCTTTTGCTAAAATTATACCAGGTTAGATTTATTAAATGAAAAGCGTTATGATTCACGGGAAAGGGTTTAGGGATATATCAAGATTATTAGTCTTTTTATTACTCAAGTATGGTGCTTTGGTTTCAAATGGCGCTGTGGTCCTCTCTGTCATGAAATGTTGACAAATCTCATGGCATAGCCGGGATAGGTTGACCTTCAGCCTGTCACACTGAGGATCCCCGGCAAATATGCCATGATACTTCTCATCAATTCTTGCCATAAGATTTCCTGCCATGAAACTTTTGACTAATTCCCACTACATGAGTATTTTCTGAAAATTCGTGATCCTGGTTTAGGTTTTATTTAATGAAACCAATTTATGATGGGGGTGTTGTGATTAGGGATATATTTATACGTAGTCATGTTTTTATTGCTCGTAGTTAAGAAACTGTGCTCCCGAAAGCGCACGGTGTCAAAAATTGCAGTAATTTATAGTAAGACCGGATCGTTCACTGGAGGATGTGCGATAGAAGCAGGGCCCACGTCATTTACTAAGATTTTCCACTCGGTACTCGATTCAAGTGTGTGAAATGACTAACAACTACTTGACAGAATTTAAACTAAGCTATGAAAGCAATTAAAATAAAGCAGATAAAATTATTCTAGAGAGCGAATTAAACTCAATCTAGGTAAGCGATAAAATTATTCTAGGAAAGCGGTTAAAATTATCTAAGAAAGCAAATTTAAAATGAGACAGAAGGGACAGGACGAAAATAATAAAAGTTGGACAAGATTCAGATGAAACATAGTTAAACTTCCATTTTAATACACAGATCTTAGCTTGGGATAATCCTTCAGATAGCTAACTCTCATGCTCTCTATACCATGTTCCCTTTAACAGACAGGTACTTACAGTAAGAGTTTACATGTTCTTAAGAAAATAAACTCTAAGATACCACAGACGCATAACCACCCTTGCAATGCATTGCTGAGGTATGTTAATTATCTGTGGTGGACAAGCAACACCTGACAAATCATTTATTGAAGTGTCAAGTACCGTTATCATTCCCCCATGTCACGCCCAACGATTCTGATCAAACCCTGAACTATCCCTTAACTCTCAATTCTAGTAGCAGTTACACAACTCTCAATACAACCGAGTGACCTCTAAAGAAAACAATTAAAAGAAAGCGGTAAAGAAAGCATTTAAAATCCTATCACTCGGAGGTTTTTGAAAGTCTGACCCTGGTAGTAACAGAAAGCTCCCAGTCAGAATGACCGGATGTGGATCAAGAATTCCCTATTCTCGGTGAACCGCTCGCAGTGTTCACTTCTCGTCGGGTGGTTATGAGATACAAACTAATGAAACGAACTAATGAAATTAGTTCGTTCCGGATGCACTCACTCAGGACTCAAAAATAGGCTTTGGCAGAAGAAGATAGCAGTTGAAAGAATACTCAACCCTACCTTAGAGAATGACCAAGGCCTGAATGTTGTTCCTCTAGTATTATCTGTCACACTTTATCGGAATCCAAGTGGAATCTGACTCAGTGTAATATTTAATACAAGATTTCCAACAAACAGCAATTTTGGAAAATAATAAATCTGAAAATCATTCCCTATCAGGTACTAGACTCTCAATTAAAACACAGATCCTTTCAGTCTAGGTGAGACCTAATCGCTGACTCTGCTTCTAATTTCCCAAAATCAACCCCCAGTCGGATATGAATTAGTCATAACTGTCGAATTTATCCCTTACTCAGATCCGGATTTTATAAAGGAATTTTTGTTGGAAATTTAATATGAAACATCTGATTAAAATCAAGACTCCTGTGTCCAAGGGAAGGATCCCAAAATAATATCGACCACAATATCTACATAATAATATTATGCATAAATTTATAGAGAAGTGTAAAATAAAATAACCCAAAATATAAGGTGGGTTTAGACAGAATGTGAAACACAGAGATGAAATAGCCGGAGACGAGAAGAATTTATTTGGCTAAAAAGATGACAAAAATAATCAGGATGATCCGGACTGCAAACATCTGCTATCCAGGTCCTGATCATTTCAGGTGGGATGATTTTTAGACAGTGGAATGCCTCAAATGACAGTTGCCGCCGTCATCTCAGACTCCACTGTCTGTGAATTTGGATAAAAACCCACATGTTCTATTACTGCAATAATCATTAGATGACATTGGCATACATCATCTAACATTACCACAGCTCCAGATTCAGGTTTGAAATTAAAGTAAGAAAAGAAAACTGTATCCGGATGGGAGTCAGCTGAGCAGCTATTATAATCCCGGAGGGATGAACCGCCAAGGCTTCTACCGACCACTATCTGGACCATGCAAAATAACAACTATTAATTAATATACAGATCACGAGCTAGTTATCCGTGTGGGAATACCCGCCAACATTCATCTGATATATTCCTTATTAGCTGTTTCACACATCACGGAGAAGACAAAATAAAATAAAATAAAAGAAAATATTTTTGGATCATCTTGCATGAGAGACATTGGTTTCTCATGCAAGGGTATGGAATTAAATCCATAATCACTCTTTATGTCTAAATAATCACTCATTCCATAATTAATTAATTAATTACAGTCCGGATTATATACTTAGATCATTAGAGTTTAATCATTTGTAGAAGAATCTTTTAATAGGGAATTGAACAAAGTTCTTTATATCAAATTAATCATGGGTTGAGATCATTGGATTTCAACCTCAAAATATTAATATAAAGGTTCAATTAATTAATGGGGTGAGATGAAGAATAAAGTTTTGGCAAAAAGGTGCCACTTTGTCGCGGAATAGAGTTTGTGTCGCGGAGTGTGGCTCCGCGACAAAGGTTTCGCGACAAAGGGGTGGGAAATAAGAGAAATGGAATTTTGAAAGTTTTAGGGTTGTTTTGTCGCTAAGCAAAGAAAATTTTGTCGCGGAACGTGGTTCCGCGACAAGGGCATAGCGACAAAAAGATTGAAAATTGGACAAGGCATAATTCTTGTCGCGGAACAAGAGGTTTTGGCGCGGAACGTGGTTCCGCGACAAGGTTGCTTCGCGACAAAGCCCTTCCAGAATAAAATCACAAGTGTTTGGGCCCTTGGTCGCTAATCAAGATTTTGTCGCGGAACGTGGTTCCGCGCCAAGGGGTGTTTTGCGACCAAGGGTTTTAAAATAATGGTCAACAAATGTTCTTTGGCACCTTTGTCGCCAAAGCACCATTTTGTCGCGGAACGTGGTTCCGCGACAAGAGTTGTTCCGCGACAAAGGTGTGTCCAGTACACATGTCAGAAAAGTAAAGTGGAACAGTGGCATGCATTATGTGTGATCTCACCCATTTCAGATTCAAAAGCTAAACTAAGCTCAAAATAACAAAACAGAATTTGAATCTAGCTAGAACATGCTTGAACAAAATAGAAATAAAGCAAACTTAAAACTTAAGAAACCCTAATCTAAGCTTGATCATCCATAAGCATGCAACATTATCCCAAGAAAAAGTCACCAAGCAGTGACATTAAAATGCAAAACAAGGATCAACTGACCCAAGGGAAACGGAAGCAGTAAGATCCATGGGGTGTGAGACCCATTTCATGATTTTGGGACACAAATGGAGAATGTTTTCCCATATTATTAAACGGTGCTGTTCATACCCATGGTTTGGGTACCACAAACCCTTAAACAAAAGTTTAGAACAAAAACAAGGTTTAAAACTGGCTATCTAATCCCAAGTGCAGTAAACTACTTCTAACTAGTGCATAAATGAAATAATACAAAAGAAAATCTAACTAAACTACCCTAAACTAAACTAACTACTGAACTCCCCAACTTGTCTTCAAGAAGGTATAGTTTTTCTAAAATTCTTCCAACCTTTAGCTCAAAGGAAACACCTCATATTTATAGAGGGGAAACCCTAAGCTCATGGGCCTTGATTTGAGCCCATTGTGTCTCAAGACATCACACACATCACAGCTTTGTCTCGGAGCACCAAGTTTGGTCGCGGAACACACTGCATGTGGCAAAGCTTCTCGACTGGGTCTTGTGTCTCTAAAAATGTATCTTGGTCGCAGAATGGACCTTTGTCGCGGAACAGCGCATCGCGACAAAGGTATCGCGCCAGGGGGCTTTGGCTGGTCTTCTCCTTCATCTGAGCTTGCTTGGTCGCGGAACCATGCATCGCGACAAAGGGCTTCCGCGCCAAAGGTTTTCCTAGGCCTGCTGGATTGGGCCAGATGGGCCGAAAATATTCCTTTTGTGGGCTTTTCTATCTTTTTCCCATCTTTTTGTTTCCTTTTCTTTTTCTCATGTTTTTGGATTTTTCTAACATAAATATGTAATAAAATTACATATTTATGTCTTTTTCACACCAGCTTATTATTTTTACAATTATGCATAAATTTATCCAATTCGACTGCTTTCTTACTTAATGTAAGACCGGAATGCGATCAAATGCCCGTTTAAGACACGGAAATGGATTGAAAATAATGGTCATTTTTTGCCATTATCAGAAAACATTTAAAAAATGGCTTTTATTCTTACTTGCAAAGAAATTTGTATTAAAAGTTGATAATACTAATGTTAGGGCTTTTTTAAAAAATAAACTTGAATCAAAAATTGAAAAAGCTCGTATTATCAGATGGCAAGATGAATGTCAATATTATACTTATGATATTGATGTTATAAAATTTCATGAAAATGTTCTTGCAGATTTCCTAACGAGAGATGGAAGCATTTGAAGCTGATTCCATCATTACGAGATTCAGGCACCTCAGAGAAAACCTAGATGAGCTATCGAAGCATTTTGGACAGCTCGAGATCAATGCACGAGCAGCTGGCCAAATACAACAGAGCGATGTGGACATGGTCCGCAACAATATACGAACCTCCCATATAGCAATGACAGCACTATGGGAAACAGTATTAGAGCCAATCAGGAAAGCGTCAGCTTTCCTGGTAAACAAAGAGAAATGTGCCCAAAAAGCTAAAGTGGTCACATATGAAGAAGCAAATTCAAGCACTGCTTCAAAGGAACCATTGTCGGATACCGACAAAAATGTTGAGCAAGAGGAAAGTCACATTTCCGAAAGCTCAAGTCAACCCACTGCCTCTGGGGTAAAAGAGGAAGAAATTAACCTTAGGCCAATGACAGGCACCTCTAAGGTTAATTTAGATGAGAAGGTCATATCTACTGCCTGGCTGGATGATGCACCCTGAGAAACCACATTTAAATAAGCTTAAATTATGGTAAAATGAACCTAAATTGCATGCATGAGACCCTATTTTACTGCTTTTTAGTGTATATTTCATGTGATGTGTAAATATTAATAAGACTGATTAAATTGAGCTTATTTGAGTTCAATTTACCTTGTTTTATGCTTTTTAATAAGACTTTGGCAATTCTAATACATTGCAATGATGTTTCAGGCATTAAAATGAAGAAAGAAAGATGTTCGGAGGTCAAAGGATGCAAAATTCGGAATTTTAACACTGGAAGGCTCCATAATGCGCCACATAGGCATGGCGGCGCATAAAAATGCTCTCCAGCACCATTTTATGCGCCACATAGGCATGGCGGCGCATAATTTTCAGCCTGCACTAATCACTATGGTTCAAGCTAATCAATATAATGGATCACCTACGAATGATGCTGTAGAACACATAAGGAACTTTCTGGACTATTGTGACACAGTGAAAATAAATGGTGTTACTAGTGATGAAATTAAGTTGAGATTGTTCTCGTTTTCACTCAGAGATAAGGCTAAAACTTGGTACAACTCACTTCAATTAAGGGATGTCACTACTTGGGATAAAATGTTAGAAGCTTTCTTAGAACAATTCTTCCCACCATCCAAGGTTATTGAATTACAAGAAAAAATCAAAGAATTTGTGCAAGATGAGGGTGAAACTTTACTTGAAGCATGGGATAGATATAACACTTTATTGGCGAGATGCCCGAATCATGGCTTTGAAGATTGGCAGCAGATGCACTTCTTCAACAATGGGTTGATTGATCATTGGAGGAACTTGTTGGATGCAGCAGCTGGAGATTCGTTTCTGTCTATAGGGCCCTCTAGAGCTAAAGAAATCATAGAGAAAAAGATTTCTAATATGAAAAAATTTCCTGGTAAGAAAAATGCTAGAAATAAAACAAAAGGGGGAATCTATGAGGTAGAGAAGGCAGTTGCTATAGATTCTAAGTTAGATGCTTTGATGAGGGAAGTTTCTACACTTAAGAAAGGTCAAGCTAAAGTTGTGAGATGCGGTATTTGTCATGGACCTCACGAGTCATCAGCTTGTCACTTGCTTGATCAAGGACTTCAAGAGACTATGCAGTGTGAGGGGACTGAGGAGCAAGTGGAAGATGTGAACTACATGGGAAATAGGCAGCAAAACTACAACCAAAACCGTCCTCAAAATCAAAACTTCTATCCAAATCAGAATTCCCAATTTCAACAAAACACCTATCCACAAAACAACCGTCAATCTTATCCACAAAACCAAAATCAAAATTACCCAAATCAAAATCCAAATCAAAACCAAAACTATAATCAAAACCGAAATCAGAATCAACCTTTTTACCCTAACCAACAGCCTAGGAACTTTCAACCTCAACAACAGCTGCAACAAAATCAAGTAAGTGATGAGGTTAATTTAAAAGAGTTAATGAGCACAATCGTGTCTCAACAACAAACAATTCAGCAAATGCAAGCCTCAATGAGAAATTTAGAAGTACAAGTTGGTCAAATTGCTAGGGACACTTCAAATAGACAGCAAGGAACACTACCAAGCATGCCTGATCCTAATCCAAAAGAGCAATGTAAAGCAATCACTTTAAGAAACAAAAAGGAATTACCCAATCCTTACCCTACCCTAGATGATCCAGAGGTTTTAGCTGATGCTATAGAGGATCAAAATGAGGATATAGAGAAAGAAAGTCAGTATAAAAACACTGATGAGCCTAAGGAGAGTGAGAAACTTCAAGTTGAACAAGATAAGGGTAAAGGAAAGTCTGCTGTCTCAGTTAAACCATATCAGCCACCTATTCCATATCCACAGCGTCTTAAGAGGGCTAAGGAAGATAAAGACTATGCTAAATTTTTAGAAGTCTTTAAGAATTTAAGAATTGACATTCCCTTCTCCGATGCCATTGCACAAATGCCTGTGTATGCTAAGTTTTTAAAAGAAATTCTATCAAAAAAAGAGGAGTGTTGATGATGAAGAGAAAGTGACACTGACAGGGGAATGCAGCGCAATCTTACAAAGAAGGGAACCTATTAAACAAAAAGATCCTGGGAGTTATACTATTCCGTGCATTATTGGCACTAAAGAATTCAACAAAGCTTTGTGTGATCTCGGGTCTAGTATTAATCTGATGCCTCTACATGTCTTTAGAGAACTAGGAGTAGGAGTTGTGAAGCCTACTAGGATGCAGCTACAGCTTGCTGATAGGTCCATTAGGACTCCTTTAGGCATTGTAGAAGATGTTCCTGTTCAAGTAGAGAGCTTCATTTTCCCTGTTGACTTTGTTGTTCTTGATATGGAAAAAGACATTGACATTCCTCTGATTTTAGGTAGACCATTTTTGCAAACTGGTAGGGCTATGGTTGATATAGATGATGGTAAAATTACACTTAAAGTAGGCAATGAACAAGTGTCGTTTGACATTTCTAAGACAACTAAAACACAACACGCTAGTTCTGACACCTACCCGTGTAATAGAGTCACAGCTATCTATCAGGAGGATGAGGTGATTGAGAGAGAGTTCTTTGCTAGGCATGATCCCTATAGGAAATTTGAGCAGTTAGTGGAGAGTTGTGCGGACTTAGCTGAGAGTAAGTGTGAGGGAGGATTACCTGTGCAAGTAACATGTGCAATCGAAGAATCCAAGTTAGTCCCGTCTGTTGAAAAGCCACCTACATTGACATTGAAGGAGCTGCCGTCACACTTGAGGTATGTTTTTCTTGGTAAGAATGATACTTTACCTGTTATTGCAAGTAATAAATTAAATGATGATCAATTGACTGCATTAACCCAAGTGTTGAGTAAGCATGTTAGAGCAATAGGGTGGACGATAGCTGACATCAAGGGACTGAGCCCAGCATTGTGTACACACCGTATTTATATGGAGGAGGATGACAAGCCAGTAAGACAGCCCCAGAGGAGATTGAATCCACATCTACAAGAAGCTGTAAGATCAGAGGTTATTAAACTACTCGATGCAGGTATTATCTATCCTATTTCTGATAGTCAGTGGGTGAGTCCAGTTCAAGTAGTGCCTAAAAAGGGAGGCATGACTGTGATTAGAAATGAAAATGGGGAATTAGTACCTACTAGACCTACTACTGGATGGCGTGTATGCATTGATTATAGGAGATTGAATGATAAAACTAGGAAAGATCATTTCCCACTGCCTTTTATTGATCAAATGCTAGAGCGTTTAGCTGGTCACGAGTTTTATTGCTTTTTAGATGGTTATTCTGGCTATAATCAAGTTCCAATTGCACCTGAGGATCAAGATAAAACTACATTTACATGTCCTTACGGTACATTTGCATATAGGAGAATGCCATTTGGTTTGTGTAATGCTCCAGCTACATTTCAGAGATGCATGATGTCTATATTTTCTGATTTAATTGAGACATGCATTGAGGTATTTATGGATGATTTTTCTGTATTCGGGTCTGATTTTGAAAAATGCTTAATTAACTTGGAAAAAGTTCTGATTAGATGTGAAGAGTCAAATTTAGTTCTTAATTGGGAAAAATGTCATTTTATGGTTAATGAAGGTATTGTCTTAGGACATAGGATTTCTAAAAATGGCATCGAAGTTGATAGGGCTAAAGTAGAAGTGATTGCAAAAATTCCACCTCCTAATAATTTAAAAACTCTGAGAAGTTTTCTGGGTCATGCTGGATTTTATCGAAGGTTCATAAAAGATTTTTCAAAAATTGCATTGCCTCTGTTTAAGCTGCTATGTAAAGATGTTGAGTTTGATTTTACTAATGAGTGTATTGAGGCGTTCAATATGATCAAGGAAGCATTGGTGACAGCACCAATTATTCAGCCACCTGACTGGAGTTTGCCATTCGAGATCATGAGCGACGCTAGTGACTTTGCTGTTGGAGCAGTATTGGGTCAACGAAAGGATAAGAAACTTCATGTTATTTATTATGCTAGTTAGGCCTTAAATACTGCACAGAAAAATTATGTCACTACTGAAAAAGAGCTTTTATCTGTTGTTTATGCATGTGAAAAGTTTAGGCCATATCTGATAGGCTCAAAAACTGTAGTTTACACTGATCATGCTGCTATTAAATATCTGTTTGCAAAGAAAGATGCTAAACCGCGGTTAATTAGATGGGTATTATTGTTACAGGAATTTGACTTGGAAATTAAAGATAGAAAAGGAGATGAAAATCCTGTAGCTGATCATTTATCTAGATTGGAGCATGAAAAAGGGGAAGAAAGATTAATTATGATGCATTTCCTGATGAAAATCTGTATTTAATAAATAACACTTCCTCTGATCCGTGGTTTGCTGATTTTGTGAATTATTTGGCATGTGGTGTAATTCCTGATCATTTAAAATGGCATAGCCAAAAACAAAAATTTAAAACTGATGCTAAATATTTTATTTGGGATGAACCTTATTTGTTTAGACTCTGTTCAGATCAAATCGTAAGGAGATGCATCCCTGATGAAGATTTTGAGAAAGTATTAAAGGCTTGCCACGAAGGACTTGGAGGAGGACATATTGGACCAAATAGGACAGCTCATAAGGTACTCGAAGGTGGTTTATATTGGCCTAATATTTATCGTGATGCTAGATCATTTGTGTTAAAATGTGATGTATGTCAAAGGGCTGGTAATATCACTAAAAGAGATGAAATGCCATTAAAAGGAATTATGCCTGTTGAGTTGTTTGATTTGTGGGGAATTGATTTCATGGGTCCATTTCCACCATCTAATGGGAAATTGTATATTCTTGTTGCTGTAGAATATGTATCAAAATGGGTAGAAGCTGAATCATGTGCTTTAAATGATGCTAAACAAGTGATTAAATTTCTGAAAAAGCAAATTTTTACTCGTTTTAGTGTGCCTAAAGCGATCATTAGTGATGGTGGATCTCATTTTGTTAATAGGGCTGTTAATCAATTGTTATCTAGATTTCATGTTCATCATAGGATAACAACACCCTATCATCCTCAAGCCAATGGTCAGGTAGAAGTCACTAATCGTGAGATTAAAAAGATTTTGGAAGCCACGGTAGGAAAATCTAGAAAAGATTGGGCTTTTAAGTTAGATGAAGCATTATGGGCTTATAGGACAGCTTTTAAAACACCTATAGGTATGACTCCTTTTAAATTAGTTTATGGTAAAGCTTGTCACTTACCTTTTGAACTTGAGTTTAAATCACTTTGGGCTATGAAGAAATTAAATTTTGAATTTAAAGAAGCTCAAGAGAAAAGGAAAATAGATCTCACTGAGTTAGAAGAAATAAGGCGTCATGCTTATGACAATGCTTTAATTTATAAGGAGAGAACAAAGCTTTATCATGATAAAATGCTGAGACCTAAGGTATTTGAAGCTGGTCAATTAGTGCTTTTATATAATTCTAGATTTAAACTCTTTCCTGGTAAATTGAAGACGAAATGGTCAGGACCTTTTAGGATTGCGAAGGTGTTGGATAATGGTGCAGTCGTTTTAAAAGCTGAAGATGAAAGGGAATTTACTGTAAATGGTCAAAGACTTAAACATTATTTTGGGGATGAAGTGAAATTCATCGAACAAATTAATGTTAAGCCTTTGGTTGTTTAATTCTGCTTATTGAAGTGATTGCATTGCATTTTTAATTATGTTTAGTTTTTATTAATTATAATTTATAAAAACCAATAAAAATTATAAAATGGCAGAAAAAGACAAAAATATTTTGCATTTGATTGTATATGTGCTTTTAGTTGTTTTATTGCTTTTATCAATTTAAGTCGTGATTTTATTTTAATTATGTTGTTTAAGTTTTATGCTATGTTGATTGCATGTGTTCAATAAATTGAGTAGGACATTGCTTTTGAATTGGAATAAGTAGCAAAATGTTGAGAAATTATGGATTCATGTGTGCTTGGAGAATTGATCTTGATATGTGCATTTTTTACTCGGTGATGAGTTAAGGAGGATGATCTATATGGACTAGTTGATTTGATTGAGGAGAATCATGATCCGGGAGGATTTAGGGAGGTTACATATGCTAAATCTGACTTGCTAACTGTATGGAGTGTATTGAATATCATTTTGGTGAAGTTTGAGCTGAAATTCGAGTGCCACATACTCAGTTTAGGCGCCACACCTTCTTGGTGGCGCCTAGAATCATGCTCAGGCGCCATGATATGCGCCATTTTTAGTCTCGGGGAAATTTGAAGTCAGTTAATGCGCCACACCTTCATGGTGGCGCATAAAACTGCTCCCTAGCGCCATAAAATGCGCCATTTTGTATCCTGGAAAATTTTGAAGTCAGGTTATGCGCCACTTGTACTGAGTGGCGCATAAAATCACTCCTGAGCGCCACTTTCGGCGCCACCCTCAGACTTGGGAAATTTTTCGATCACAGAATGCGCCACTTCTTCTTCCTGGCGCATAAATCATGCTTTATGCGCCATTTTTGGCGCCGAATAGCGGGTTTGGGGCACCTGACCCGGATTCGAACGGGGTTTTAAACCCAAAAACTTCCTTTTCTTCCCATTCCATTCGACCGAGAGCTCTTTCTTCTCTCTTGTTCTTCAACCAAGCGCCATTCCACTCCTTCCAAGCGACACAATCCGCGCCACTTTGGTAAAAATTCTTCCAATTCTTGTTTCTTCCTATCAATTTCTATCTACATTGTTCAAATTCTCATTTCAAAACCCAAATTTTGTCTTGTTTACTCAAATTATGGCTCAAGAACCCTAGTTTTCCAATTTTGGGGATTCCTCTTCAAAGTGTCCCAATCCTTCAATCTAGGTAAGAATGGCTATCCTAATTCAATTGTTATTATATTCTAGTGCTTTGGAATGCATTTTTGGGTATTGGTGTTGTTACTTGAATTTTGGGTTTTGTAGAATGTGGGATAAAATTTGATTTTGATTGTCTAAATTCTAGTTTTAGCATGAACAAGTGTTGTTGAACATGGTTTGAATGCACAATGTGAAATCTTTGAATTAACATCAAAAAGTTGGAATTTTTGAAAATTTTAAATCTGAAAATTATTTTTAATGTGATTAAAATGGCATTTTTGGTTAATTAAATGGATGCAACATTACTAGAATATGTCATTCTAGTTATATTAAAAATATAAAGTTGTTTTCTTGTCAAAAATTCCATGTTCTTCATAATGTGACTCAATTGAACCATGTATTGATAAAAATTCTCTTATTTGTAATTTAGTTAATTTAAATAGGTTAATTTATCATATGAATAAATTGAAATGGATTTAAATATTAATTTAAACCATTTGTAATGCATTAGTTTGATAGTTTAGGTTGTTTAGGTTTTTAAATGTTAAGATTTAATAAATTAGAGAGTTTTTATTAAAAAGACATGTTTAACATGAATTCTAAACTTTAAAATAAAATGGGTGTTATGTGTAAACAAAGTTTAGGATTCATAATTTTTAAAATGCAACATCTTGGTCATTGAGTTATTTAAATCCCACATTCTAGGTTGATGTATATGTTTGCTTTGTACTTAACACTTAAGTTAAACCCTTGGTTTAAACTTAAGTGTGAGGATGGGAGGCAATGCATATATATGATACTAACCCGGAGTTTTTGTACAACCAGGTACTGAAATAATGTATAATCCTCCAAATCTTCCTAAGAAATCAGGTTATAGGTATATACCCATGCCCGAGGGGAGATTGGGGATTTATGATCCACAGTCACCGGATAGCGTTCCTACTCCTATTCCTGATGAGCATATTTTTGAAAATCGCAGACTCCGCACTAAAAATTCGGTACAGATGGATCATCCACAGGGATCAGGTGGTGCTTCCAAGTCCAAGGGACTTCTCTCCTATTTTAGGAGGAACAAGTCCAGGAGTGGTGCATCTTCTAGACAGACCACAGTACCAGCTGATGACCATCAGGAGGTCAATCAGCCTGATCAGCCTGACCAGCCCGATCAGACCATTCAGCCTGAGACGTCTGATCATTCACAGGCCCCCTCTAGAGCCTCTCGGGGGAAGGCACCTGTCACGAGTTCCACTTCCTCTCGACCTAGGAGGGGGAGATCTGCAGCATTAGTTATACAGGAGCCTGTCCCTGAGGCTGTAGGAGGAGAGGAAGATGAGGAGGAGGTTGATCAGGAGGAGCAGGAGGATAGGGGAGGACCGAAAAAGCAGGATCCGAGAGCCTATGTCCCCGAGTTGCATTATGTCAGTCCGGGCATATTTGATGCCACTGTGTTTAGGAGTGCCAGAGCCTACGAGTTATACAAGAGGTTTCACAAGAAGAGGATTATTGCCGATAGAGGATTTTCAGACAGAGATCTGCAGCACCCCCTACTCCGTGATGCTATCAGATCCAGAGGTTGGGAGAGATTCGTCAGACATCCAGCCGGGACATATTCATGGGAGTTGACTAGGCTGTTTCTAGCCAATGCTGAGGAGGAGGATTCTTGGATTTTCGGGGTTAGAGTACCCATCACTCCTCAGCACATCAACCAGTTTTTCGGAGTAGTGGATGTGCCTTACGGCAAGGATTTTAAGGAGCCAGTTATGAGGGCTGATGATAGGGAGGAGATCAAGAAGCTTGTCTTGATGTCGATGTTTGAGGGTCAGGAGGATGTCCTCACATATGATGACGATGACATGAGTAGGATACATGGGCCTGATATGGATGCACCCATGTATCAGCTGCTCATGTTCTACAGATCTAGACTGAGTCCTTCGACTCACACCTCTGGACCTACTGCCGTGGACATGTACGTCCCATACTGCATCAAAGTGGGGAGCCCGGTCAACATGGGAGAGCTCATAGCACTTGAGTTGAGACAGACGCCGGGGGTGTCTAAGAGATCAGCTCTTATGTTCCCAGCTTGATATGGCAGCTATGTGCACATGCAGGAGTGGATATGGGGCAGTTTGATAGAGACTGGAGGATGAGGCCCCCTATTCCCTTTGGGAAGAGGAACTTCAAGCTGCCTGGGATTAGATGCAAGCCGATGATACTCCCGAGAGAGTTACCCAGGCAGTCACCGCCACCTGCACCTTCACATGCTAGCCAGGAGCATTCTGAGGCTCCTTCGCAGTCCACCCGGGGTACACGAGGTGGTAGAGGCAGAGGTAGAGGACGTGGCAGAGCTCAGCCACAGCAGTCGCAGCAGTCACATCAGCAGTATCCGGGAGAGCCGGATTGGGCTAGGGCATTGAGGATTGATCAGCAGACGATGATGACGAGGACTACGTTGGGTCTGGGGATGGTAGCGATGAGGGCGATGAGGATGCTGAGGATGCTGATGCTGGAGATGGGTCCGAAGAAGTGGGAGACAATGATGATGATGATGATTCTGAGGACTCAGACTGACTGAGGGGAGATGAGCGATAGATAGGCTTATGATCATTATAGATGACATGTATTGATAGGCCTATGTATTTGACTCTATTGCTATTTTGCTACATTTCAGTATTTACATTTGGGTTGTAATTGTCCTAACTCTATTTTCTTTTTATTATTTTTGCTATCTTAGACTTAATATTTCTATTATCCATGCTCTTTTGATTTTATGGAGTAGTAGATGGTGTTTAAATAGATTTTAAGGTTTTTAGTTGCTTTTTAATTCAATAAAGTAGCTCTGACCAATAACATGCTAAATTGAGTTGTTCTGAACTGGTAAAAAGATCAATGAAGTTTATTTGGACTAGATTGAGGTGTAGATGGAGTGAAATTAGTATTGTTGAGTGATTTGGAGATTTTGGACATCATGGGGAAGAACTTAGGAAAAACACATTCTGCTCGAATTGACACAGAATGCGCCATTTAGGCTTGGTGGCGCCTAAAAACGCCCTGAAGCGCCATTTCATGCGCCAGAAAACTTAGAAATTTTTCTAAGTTTTTCCAAAATGCGCCACACATGCTTGGTGGCGCATAAATCTGCCTTTCTGCGCCACTTTTTGCGCCGCGGAATTAAAATTTTTCCAAGTTTGCTTCAGGATACGCCATGAGAAGCAGAAGGGGGACATTCAATACGGTGAAAGAATTTCTAGGATCTACATATTCCAGGTGTGATCTTTTCATGTATTATGTTATCAATTTGCATGAAGAATATGGTAAGAGCTTGAGTTGATTTAATTTTAGTTTATTTTCTTATTTTCTATGCTTTAAATAAAATAGTACATGCATGACTAGTTATTTTAAATTTAAATTGTGTTTTCTCAGTGGTGTTATTGTTTGGAGATTATCACATCATTGCCAATCTGGAGAAAATCCAAATAAGTCTAAAAGTTCTGCTTTAATCCGATTTTACAATTTAATGAGTGTTAGGTTTCTTAGTTTAAAGTTCTAGACTTTGTCAAATTGTTATGCAAGTTATTTGGGCTATTGATGACAATTCTATTTGCCTTGCAGAAAGCTTTTTTGATTAATTAGACTAGTTATTTGAAATGTGGAGAGTTATCATTATTTATAAACAAATATGCTCGTTCCAAGTCTTTTTAAATGCTTAATTAAAATAAAGTCAGAGTGAGAACCCTGTAAAAAAAAAGTTATCTTGCAAAAAGAAAAAGAAAAGAAAAATTAAAGAATGCAAGATTAAAAAAAGAAAAAGGAAAAGAGGGTGATCAAATAAAAATTCATAAACTCTTGACTGGATGACTGGCACATATTCGGTGACACGAGTAGCTTTTGGAATTCAACCGTCTACAACTCAGCCAAAGTGTCTAGAATATAGTGAAACCTAGCCATAGATTGAGCATATTTAAAGACCGGAAAAGAAAAGCATATTTACATTATTCGCTTTCCCATATTGAGTGCTAGGTATAATTAATCTGTTTTCTGTATTGTAAGTGCTTTGGATATCTGGTTCTAATAGCTGATGCATACCAATTTGCCTGGTTCTAGTACATTAAACTTTGAACCCTCTTATCTCATTTTGTTGTTGAAATCTATGATTTGGCAGAACTATAAAGACTTTATCTTTATTATCTTGATTGGCAAGTTGATGTGCTAATTGATCTTATTGCTCAAGGGACGAGCAATATTTAAGTGTGAGGATGTTGATGCACCCTGAGAAACCACATTTAAATAAGCTTAAATTATGATAAAATGAACCTAAATTGCATGCATGAGACCCTATTTTACTGCTTTTTAGTGTATATTTCATGTGATGTGTAAATATTAATAAGACTGATTAAATTGAGCTTATTTGAGTTCAATTTACCTTGTTTTATGCTTTTTAATAAGACTTTGGCAATTCTAATACATTGCAATGATGTTTCAGGCATTAAAATGAAGAAAGAAAGATGTTCGGAGGTCAAAGGATGCAAAATTCGGAATTTTCAACACTGGAAGGCTCCAGAATGCGCCACATAGGCATGGCGGCGCATAAAAATGCTCTCCAGCGCCATTTTATGCGCCACTTCAACACTTGGGAAAATTTCGGATGGAAGAAGCTTCAGGATGCGCCAGCTCTTCTTGGCGGCGCATAAAAAGCCATTCAAGCGCCATTTTTTGCGCCGTTGTCAAATTTTAGGAAATTGTCAGAATGCACCGCTTCTTCTTGACGGCGCCTGAAACCACCTTGGAGCGCCACTTTTTGCGCCGTTTTGGAAAATTCGGAAAATCAGCGTATGCGCCATTGCTCTTTGGTGGCGCCTAAAACCCTCTCCGAGCGCCATTTTATGCGACATCGTCGCAGTTGGACAGTTTTTTAACCTCCCGAACTCGGTTTTAAACACCGTTTTCTTCATTTCTTCGACAACCAGACTGAAAAATTCGAAGGGAAACGCTCTGAAATCATCTGCAAATGGGAGAAGAAGGCCGGAAACACAAATCCATGCCGGAGGAATGCATCAAGGACACTGTTCTGGGCGTGTTCTTCCTATTCTAGGTGTTGCCTTTCTTTTTCTTGCTTTGTAATGAATTAAATTTGCCTTTAAAAGTAATCTGCTATCATGTTCTTAATTTGTAGACGGATTTCTGTAATGTTCGTGTTAGAAGTGTTCTAGAACGGGAGTTCAGAATCACTTTGAAGTACGAATTCATCTTTTATGGAAGTATATAATATGTCGATGCTTTATCCTGAAATCTGGAATTCTGATTAATATGTTTTTAATCGATGTTCTGTGTTTAGGAATAAGAATTTGATATTTCTGATCGCTTAAACTGGATAAATTTGTTATAAGGTTAGATTCTGTATTAGGATTGTATGTCAGATGCCTGCAAATTGATCGAGAATTCATGTTTTCATCAAATTTGTTATCTGAAATGTTAATCTGCTAAGAAATATAATTGATCTATCAATCTGTATAATCTATTTTTAGTAATCTGGCATTAATTCTAATTTATCTGCATTTTAATATTAATTAAATCCAGTTTACCATGTTTTGCTATTATTTTACCATAATTGTTAAATTATTTACACTGTTCTGCATAATTAAATGTTAGAATTCAATTCTATAAATTCTGCTTTGCTAAATCGGGAGATAAAAAGTAGAATTAATATTTTAGTACCGGAATTGGGAATAAATTACATTATAAATGAATTCTGACATGTGCACAATGATTTGGGAAATGAAAAGTGCCTATTAATTGCTATAGGAAAATTTGTGAGCTTGGGAAAGATTCAAATTTAAGCCTAGAATAATGATTGCAGAATGTTAGATAACTTAACCAACTTCCATGAAATCTGTCTAAGCATAATTTGATTATTAGCAGATTATAATATTTTTAATCTTTATAAAATAATTAATTTTAAGAAATTGATTTTTAGAACATTGGGAAATGTCAAATTATTACACAATTTCTATTTCATATAAAGATGGCAATATTTAAAATATTACAAGCATCTCCCATTTATATCCTTATTAAATATAATTTTAATTTGCTTTATGTTAAATTTACTGTCACTATCTTTAATTAAATCACCATTAGGATTAATCAAAATCTTTCTAAATATATTAAATATAATTAATGAACTTAAGAACAATTAAAATTACTCCGGAATGAAATAATATTCTGAAATTCCCTGTGGATTCGACCTGGTATTCACCGGTTTTTATTACTTGATGACAACCATCCGCTTGTGGTAAAATATGAGTAGTGAAAATCACTCATCACTGGACTACCAGGGAAAATGGGAACAACTGGTTTCCAAAAAGGGAATTAACCCTAGCAAAACAGTAATCGAGACATCCGGGAGATACAACAGGGTATGGATGCTCGAAGGATCGAAACCAGAAGAGGTTCGAAAGTGGTATGACTTTGGAGCATTAGCATCTGTTCATACTACATCACCAGGGTTTCCGGAAATCGAAAAACTTCTGGGATGGATAAGTAGTGCGGTGCACGAATCATGGCAGAACAACCCGCACCTGCAAAGAGGAGATATTCTGGAGCTTAAGTTCATTTCAGCGGCACCAGAAATAGTCGGAAAAGGTTCTTATCCGGTCTTTCAATTTATTAAATTACAGAGACCTGATATGATTGCCTTCAACAGAGTTAAGTCTATGGATGAGAAGGCACCATTGGTATCTTCAATCAGCGAAGATGAAATCTCCACCCGACGAGCATGGGAATTTTGGGTCTGTCTCACCGAGATGGAAAAGGTTAAATATCCGTTTAAAATATTCTCAAACAATTTAAATGGATCGTTCCTGGTTAATTCTTTAACAGGGAAAAGCACAGAGTTTGTAGAAACCTCATTCGAAAAGAAGAGGTTACTCATCTGGGAAAACAAGTTGCCAGCAACCGAGTCTACCAGAAAAAAGGCATGTAACATGATGCATGTTGGCCAATGGGATAACCACATATGCCCATATTGTGCAGAACAGGAGAAACCCCTATTCGGTACAAAGATCCGGGTAACCCAGAAAAAATCCGGACCCGAACAGGACAAAGGGAAGAAACGTCCAAAAAACTTTCACAAGTCAAAGTAAGATTAGCTGGATGTAAAAGAAAGAGAAGTGTCGGCAACACTCATAATTAAAAGTCGACAAAGAAGGGCAGAGTAGCTGGCAGAAGTGGCCGACAAGAGAAGGTGAAAAGTTGACAAAAGCCACCTAACGCAATAATTCAAAAAAGGACAATAATGTAGCCGGTGAAAATTAAGGCCAAGTGACGAACGCAGTGACGTCACAAGGATTTAGAGGAAGATTGGAATCCGGGGCTGAAGTCCGCGGGCGCCTATAAATAAAGGAGTTTGAAGCAGATGGAAGGCATCGAAAATTCCTCCCAACTCTTCAAAGTATTTGTAATATTTCTCTTTCTGCATATTTCCTTTCAAGTCTGTAAAAGTATGGGGTATTCCCCCAAGAGTCTTGTATCCTCCATGAGGAACTAAGTGTCTGTCTTCTCCGTTAGGGGAAATTATGTCTAAATAATATTTTTAATATTTCTTCAGTAAAATCCAGGCTTCCAAATATCACAAATATCCCGATAATATAATTAAAACCCTTTATTCATATCTTGATACGTCCTAAGGTAGGAAACGAAATAGGACTGTGCTGTTTGTTGCTGAAGGAGCCAAGAATCGGTGAACCATCGGTCGCGGCTGCGTGGTTGGAGGAAGTCCGTAAAATCCCGGAGCTTAGGAAACCCGGCAGCAAGGTGGTCAAAGCCAAGGTATGAAGTTTAGTGCTTAATTTAATTATCGGAAGCATGATGGGCTGATATTGGACTAATGATAATGAAGAAACTAAAATCTGGGGTCAAAATGAAATAAAGTAAAAGTTGGTAGGGTTAATTGAAGTTTGAAAAAGTCAAAATAGTCTAAATGGCCTTAATTTGGTCAAAGATGGTTTCTAATGGCCTAAAATTGGAAATTGATTTCATAATGGCCCAAATGTGGAAATGGTGCCTTGTAATGGCCTAAAAAATTCATTTCCTCTTTTTGCATTTAGTCAAACTACAAACAGATGATGAGGAAGTAAAAAATGTGAACTATCACCAAAAGTAGTATTGAATAAAATCTGATATCTACCACGAGAAGTTTAAAAACAGTTGGCTGCCTGTGTAGAGAATCTAGATGTCTGCATGTAAGCGTTGCATAATAAAATCAGCAGAGACTATACCAAGATATCTAAAAGCCAAGCAAGAAGTTACATTTCTCAGAAAACTTAATGCCAAGTTCACTAAATGTGTTTGACTGAAAATTAGCATGCGAACAAATATTAAACAGCTGGTGAAAAAAAGGATAGACTGGATAGTTAGAGCCTGTTTGTTTTGCCTTAATTTTTCTCCTTTTGACTTTTGTTTTTCCCAAAAGTCCTTTTGAATATTTTTAGCTGTTTGTTTTGACTTTTTTAAAAATAAAAGGAGAAGCAAAAGTTAAAATTCCACTTTTTTTCAAAGTAGGTAGAGGGTTACTTTTTTTAAAAGAGAAGTCATTTAGTAATAAAAATACAAAAATAACCCTATTTAAAAAGGAAATAAAATTAATTATAAAAATCCTTATAATATTTAATTATGTCCATTTTAGTAATTTCAATATATTAAAAGTCCTTTTACCTACCATCCATCCAAACATGTTTCCATTGAAAAGCAACTTTAATAATATCAATCCAAACAATTATTTGATCTGCTTTTGCTTTTGAATTCTCCTTCTTCCTCCTTCTCCTTCTCCTTCTTCTACTGACTTCTCCTTTTTTCACAAGCCAAAACAAACAGTCTCTTTCTATGCAAAGGAACTTGTGTCATGGGAATGAATATTGCAGATCCAACCCCAAGTTTGGATTTGTTCAGCATAATTGTGCAGTAGCTGATAACCAATTTCAGGTAAGACCCCAACGCAGGAGATATCAAAATAAATTCCATGAGAATTTGTGAGAAACATAATATTTGCAGAAACCTAGTGGTTCCTAATGAGATAATACAAATACCAATTCTTGCCCGGAATCCAGGTATGTGATTGTCCTCATCTTGCCAGTTAACCACCTGAACATTTTGCTTGCCGAGTAAAATAACTATATATCACACTGGTTCATATGACAAAACAATTTTACCCCCTCTGGCAAAGTGCCTGTCGTACATTGTGCCGTAATTCTTCCAGTCTAATCCTTTCATCAACAGCATGTTGTATGCAACCAAAAAGAGTATAAAAAATCCATCTGGTATTCTAAAGAACCAATAATTTGGAAGCAAGTAATTGTGATTCTATATCAAAACATCCACATTTTGGTAAGTATCATAACACTAAAAAACATATGCATCACAACATAAAACCATGGCATGCAAGAAACTTCTCGAGTTATATTATAAACTTTACCAGAGTGGAACTAAATAAAGGTCGGAAAGAATGTAAAGGCAGAAAATGAGGGCAACATGTAATAAAGGCAGAGTTCCTCAAAACTGAACATGAAGTATGATGTAAGATTTTCTCCAGAAATACATGCCACTAAGATCTGTATTGCAAAACATCATAGTATTTAGGATTACAATAAATATACTAATTCACTCTGGTAACGCAACTAGTTTCATGTTTAGGACAACATAATTTTCTCTCACAATGATTTTGGCATATAAAAGTTGATTTTCAAACAAGACCAGAGAATGAAACAACATAATGACCACTAACAATATAAAAGTTGATTTTGGGAAATGACCACTACCTCCTCCAAAAGTTTCTTAAAAAATGCAGCCGGAAACGCCAAACAGCTTAAAGTTGAATCTGAGAGCAGCAAACGCGAACCTTAAATTTTGATGAAGAAAACGGAGTTCCACTTGGCCAGGAAAATCCAAAAAGAAAATAGTGATCTACAATACATCATCTCCAGCAAGACACCAGCAAATATGCCAACATTTAATTTAAAATTAAATTCAACAATAAAACGATGCTACCACGAGCATATGGTACTATATCTCCAGCAAAAGTTCAGTCACATAACAACATAGCTTCCGTGATTGTCCCAGTCAGAAAATGCTCCAAAAACTAGGTGGCTGGCTATATAACTTCACAAAGTCAAGTCACATGTAAAAAGTTCATCCGTCTCACGTTGATTTTTACATTTACATTTGATAAAGTACCACTATTCACACACAGACTTTCAATTAAAATTTTATCATAGTTATACAAATTAAAATATAGCCAAGTGAAATCTTATTAGATTCGTCTCGTCGTGTAGTTTTTAAATATCGAACTTTTACAATTTTTACTTGTACCGAACTTGAGTTATTAATGATTTAAAATGTAAATTGAACTACGTAAAGACGAGGAAGTATATATTAATAAACCCTACAAGCCAATTCTCAGTCAAAGCACTTTTGCAGGCAGTTCAATTCTCATATAACTAACTAACTTAGGGCAAGTACCTGAGAGAGTAGACACGGTCTTTCTATATTAGAGTTAATGGAGTCCTACATTAAAGAAAATAAACAGGGTTATAGTAATTCTACTATACAGGCAATTTCTGATTGTGCCTCTTATTATCTTATTGGCTAGCTTTAGCTTTCTTATCTGTATGGGACTTTTTTAAATTTGCATCTTCAGAGTGTAATCTTATTCCTGATCACAGTAGGTGTTTCCTGCAAGTGCTTTCCCTCCATCTTCCTACGAATACCTCTCGTCTCAGTTGGTAAGCACCCCACGTTTTGGCTCAATGCTAAAACTTGATAACCAAAATTTCAAATTCCCCTTGGTGAACAACAGATTCAAGTTCAACCTATATGGACTAATGAAATCATCACCAACAAATCTACTCATGTTCCCTAAATTTTCCTAAAATCTCCCAAACTCATAGTTTATGGAAATCGCCCCAAAATCGTGAAATAAGGATTGCAATCACTAAAAACTTTCAACTGTGAACAAGAACCCTAAGTAATCAAAGAATCCCGAACGACATGGTGTCCGGGACAATTTTATACCAGAAATAAGGCTTCGAACAGATACCTGGAGGCGAATGGCTGGGGAACGCACTAACCGGTACTTCGCCGTCCGTCGCCGGTAGCTGGAGTCACAGTTTGTCGAGGGTTGTGCGCCTTGGTTCTTCGGTACGAAATTGAGAAGGGATCGCGACTCATGAGAGCAGTGCGCGTGGGTGTGGGAGATCTAGAGGCCTAGCAGGGCATTCTTAAATGAAAATTTAAGGCGACTAACATACGATGCTCTGCTCGGCAGGTGACAAAGCACACGCTCCTCGCTCTCAGGCGAGGAAATTTCTGCTCTCGCCCTCGTCACCTCGGGGCGAAGCACTCCTCACCCCCATCGTCGCCTATAGGCGAGATTCTTGTATTGTTGCCGATCATGCAAGTAAGCGAAGGTAATTCCACAGCTTGCTGCAGCATTTAATTGGATTTTTTCCGCTTCACTTGTTTGGCGCTTTCCGATAACTTTACTAGCAGATTATGTCATGGTGGTTGCGGATTTATTCGATGCACTCATTTAATGGACTTTGCAGAAAATCCATGGTTTTCTGACCTACATTAAGTTGAAATGGAACAAATTTGAATCGTCACTTACCATATTCGATCGGTGCGTTTGTATTCGTTTTGAAGATAGTGCCTTCTGTGTGATTCTTAGCGGCGATGGCGTTTTGTCCACTGTACGTTTTCGTAAAGAATTTTGCTTTTGTTTATGATCCCTATATATAAACGTCTCAAATCTGGCTTTCTCAAGGCATCTCCGCACTCAGTTTCAAACGAGTTTTCTAGCCATCCATAATCCTTCCAAATGGCTAAAATGGCTGGATTTCTTGTTTATTGTAAGGTTTTGATGTTATGTTGGTCCCAAGATCAATGCCAACTGTGCTTTTGAAGCCATCTTCGCTTTTGGCGACTCAAATACGGATACATGAGGATTTTACGCTGCATTTCCTTCGCAGCCATATCCTTATGGCATCACCTACTTCAATAAACCCACTGGCCGGGCCACAGATGGGAGGCTTTATATTGATTTTCTTGGTGAGTTTGGATAAATATAATTGTTGAATATAGCTCATGATCGCTTGATGTTGCCAATGAATAACAATAAATTCATGCCATTTTTCAGCTCAAGCTTTGGGATTGCCATTTCTGAGTCCTTATCTGCAATCAATTGGATCTGATTACAAGCATGGTGTTAACTTTGCCACCTCAGCTTCCACCGTTCTCCAGCCACATACCTCTCTGTTTGACAATGGAGTTAGCCCATTCTATTTGCAGGTTCAGATCAACCAAATGAAGCAGTTCAAAGCCAAGGTTGATGAGTATAAGGACCAAGGTAATATACATGTTCAGTTTATTAGTAAATGGTTGTATCATGTATGTTATGTTATACTATCACACTGATGATTGATATTTGTTTCCAGAAAACACAAATCTTCCTCAACCTGATGTATTTGGAAAGGCCCTCTATGTGATCTACATCGGCCAGAATGATTTCACTGGCTATGTATCTTCAGCTGGCCCAGGTGGAGCTAAAGACATCGCGGGACAGACTGTTCCCCAAATTGTCAGCGCCATTAAGGTCACAACATTTAGACTCGATCAATATTTCTCTTGTCATTCATTTATGGGAAAAAAAACCAACCCTTGGTATGTGCAGGAACTCTATGCTTTGGGAGGGCGCACGTTTATGGTGCTTAATCTTGCGCCAATAGGTTGCTACCCTGCATTCTTGACGCAATTCTCCCATGACGATAAGGATACCGACTCATACGGATGCATGGCATCTTACAACAATGCTGTGAACGAGTACAACTCTCAGCTGAAGTGGGCAATCCAACAATGCCAACAAGACTTATCCGATGCTAAGGTGGTTTATGTGGATACCAACTCTGTAGTGCTCGATCTTTTCCACAACCCGGCATCCCATGGTCTAGTCCCTTTACTCGACCACATTTTCTTGATCCGTTCATCATCATCGTTCTAAAATTGCTCCAGTTAACATAATGTTTTGAAAATTGGTGTTGGTTTTTAATGTCTCCAGGTCTGCAACATGGACCAACAGTTTGCTGCGGATATGGTGGCGGTTTGTATAATTACAACCAGGAGGTGTTCTGTGGAAATTTTAAGGAGATAGAGGGACATAGGGGGAAGTTTCGTGTGACTACATCGGTATGCTACGATCCTCAAAACTATGCGAGCTGGGATGGCGTTCATCTCACAGAAGCTGCAAACAAGATAGTCGCAAATGCAATAGTTAGTGGCTCCAATTCAGAGCCACAATTTTATCTTAACAATTATTGTGATGTTCAACCTATTGTTAAAAGAGACTAACAGCAGCAACCATGAATAAATAATCAATCTGTGATGAACAATCACGGATGGAAATATTAAATCCCGTATATTGTATTTTCCAATAAATGGATTTGCAGCAGTTTATTTTGTGGTTCTCTTTTGGTATATATATGATGCTTAGCTTGGTTCATACTCTCATGTCACCAGAGGCACAAATTGAGGGATTATAAATGTGTTGCATATTTTGAGAATTCGAATTCCCGATCACAAAAATAGTTTGATTTTACATGTTATTATCATGGGGAAATATAAATAAATGTATAAATAAATAAAGGAGATTTTCAGGATAGAGAGCAGGCCAATGAGAATGCTGGGTGTATCCACGCGTCAATCATATGTCCACTGACCTCAAAATAGGAAGAAAATTATCCCAAACATTCTTTGCAATATACGAGGATTTTCCTTGAAAAAATTATTTGTTGAAGCGATACAAAGGTGAGACCAACCAACCCAATCGAATTCTTTTTCATTCTTTTTTTGCTTTTAATTTGCTGAAAACACATTCCTTGTTTTCCAGCCGGGAATTATGGCAGCGGCGGCTTCCACATCCATGGCGACCACCGCCGTCTTCTTGAACGGACGCCCCCCGGCGGCGTTAAAGCCGGCCTCCCCCGCTTTCTGCCCCCTCCCGCCACGCCCCTCCCCGTCCTCCACTTCCTTCAAGCTTCTCCAAGGCATAACAATCTTTTAGCTCTTACTTATGCGTTATCTTTTTCATTTAATTTCCACTAATTAGGCATTAGTGTAGGCTTTATTATTGTGCTGAAACTAGACTGTAGAATGTACCTGATTTATATACTTCATATATGTATTGCAACAGTTTCCAGGGGTTGTTCTTCCAAGGATGTAGTAACCAAGGCCACCTCGTCAGACGAGAGCTCTGTGGACGCCAATGAACTGCTCTCAGATCTTAAGGAGAAGGTAGCTGCTGCTTTAGCCTCAACCTCAGAATAATCAATTCATTGAAGCTCAAACTCGTCTTATAGTACTAACATATTCTATCTAACTGTTGTTAATAGTGGGATGCTGTTGAGAACAAGTCTACGGTAATTCTGTACGGGAGTGGTGCAGTTGTTGCTCTATGGTTCACATCTGTTGTTGTTGGTGCAATCAACTCAATTCCTTTGGTAGGTCCTCCAAGAATTGGACTTAGCTAGAATTCATCACCACCACCACCACCCTCACGGCTTTTAGTCTCTTCATCAATTGATGAAAGCTTAAAACACACTATGATGCATTCTCAGGTTCCCAAGGTCTTGGAGTTGGTTGGGCTTGGATACGCTGGATGGTTTGTGTATCGGTACCTTCTCTTCAAGGTATGTTTGCATTGCAGTGCAGTGCCAAGAATAGATTTTCCCATTTAATCAATGATCTTTTCATGATAGAAGCATTGATGGTTCTCATATGAGTCCTGTCCCATTGTGTCATTGCAGTCGAGCAGGAAAGAACTTGCTACAGATATAGAAGAATTGAAGAAGAAGATCATTTCTGGAACTGAATGAATAACTGGAGACTGAATTCCCTCTCAAGATTTGTCACAACAATTGACTTTAGAGCAATCTGGCTCTTCTTTCATTTGGTGTAAGAGGGTTCTGATCTGATCTGCTGTTGCATTAATTGCAAAGTCACATTCATTTATATAACGCAATTTATGCATCAAACAGAAACAAGAGTAGGCCGAGCAAGAGCAACCCACTTTTTCTTCTTTTTATTGCATGAGAACCCCCAATGCCAATCTTCCATTACATCATTTTAAGCATCACATAAGAGAATCACTCTAATTTTTGTATGTATGTAAGATCACAACCCTGTGATGTTCTTTGCAGGCAATTAACATCTCCAGATAAATTAAAGTTTACGTATTTTTCACAAACTTTGCTTCAGAGTTTGTCGATATCCTCATCCTCAAATTCAATGTAATCGTCACCAGGACCATCGTCCTCCTCATCCAGACCACCAGCAATACCCTCATTGAGCCTGGTGTTTTCAGGCAGCTCGCCATAGGCTTTCAATAGCCTTGCTTCGTCCGGCATATATTTGAGTATTACATCAGCCTTATCATCCTAATTATCATCCAGAGAAAAAGAAATACGAGAGGGGTTAAAGGGGAATACAGTACACTTGATCCACTCAGCACATAATGTTCTCTAAAATTGCAATGGCATCTCTAATATGAATGCTAATGGTTTCAAGAAAAACAAGCAGAAAGATTTATCCCAACTGTTCTTTCCCAAATCTGAAATATAGAATAGCATACCCCCAACCATAAAATAGGTGTAGCCAATCCCATATTCCCTTAGAAAGAAATGAACAATGGCATGCATCTTCATATAGCATTACAAAGAATATACAGTTTAAATCAATTCCTCCTCACTGAAAAAACAACAATAGAACAAGCGACAACACCAAACTGGGATAATAATGGACAAATAGAAAAGCAGGGAATTCAACCATTCATTCATCAATGGGAACCCTAAAATCACAATTCCACACAAGGGGCCATGACAGTTGAAAAAAAATTCTGAAATATCAACATAAAAAATGACAAATTAACAGCCCTAGAATAGGAAAAAATTGAAAGAAAGTAAATGAAATCACAGAATATGGCACAGCAAAAAGTTAGTGCAAGACATCTAAGGGAAAAGAAACGAACAGAATAGCAGTATAGCACAGAGAAAAAGCGAAAGCTGGTGCTCAAGATCGAAATTTAAAAGGAAAAAGAAAAGTGTGTACCTGATAATCGCGGAGGCCGACGAGGATAATATCCCCCGCGGCGATCCAAACCTTCTTGTGCATCTTCCCACGGATATGGCAAAGGCGTTTGACGCTATCGATACACATGGCCTCGCACCTTCCATTTCCAAGCATACGCAGCACCTGTGCGTACTCCTGCCCATCCTCCTTGAAGACGAGCTCTCGTTTCTCATCATCGGCTTCGTTTTTTCCTCTCTTGCGATTCTTGCCTCCCTTACCCTTGTTCTTCGGCATACCGGTGGATTAAAATACCTAGATGGAATGGATCTCCTCCTCTTCCACCACCGGCGACTTTGGTTGCTGCTTCTGTTTTCTGTTTTCTTTATTCTTATCCACCGCAAGACAAATACTACTCCCTCCGTCCCATTTAACTTGTCTTGTTTGACTTCTGCACACAATCCAATGCACTTTTTCAATCGTTAATATCTCAAAATATGTACAATGAAAAATTGTGTAAAATATATATTCTAAAACTACACGATCTTACGATTTTAACAAGACCTAATTCGACTATATTTTCCGAATCTATACTTGCAATAAAATTGAGTCAAAGCTGAACAATGAACAGTGCCAAAAAGTCAAACAAGACATGTTTGGTGGGACGGAGGGAGTAACAAAGAAGAGATCCTTTTCCGTTATTCCTTCATTCAATTGCGTTCGACCTACGGAACTCGCCTTTTAATTATCACAAATGACCCTGTCCTAGTACCTCCCCACTTTGGGCCTTTTTGGGCCTCAAGCCCTCTCCATCTGATGGGCTTTATCTCCCTCAACTCTTCAATTTTTTTTGCTTGGGACCCTCAACTCTTCAATTGATTTAATTATTAAAATGATACAAATAAAATACAATATTTTCCTGTAAAACAGAAATCTTATTTTATTTATTTGTTTGTTTATTTTATCTTTTAATCGGCTTATCAGCCTCTGCAATGTTTGCTACAAGATATTAACAAAGGTTATTGTTAATCGATTGCGGCCAGTGTTGAAGCACTACATTGGTCCTTATCAGTCGACATTTCTTCCAGGCAGAGGGACGGCAGGGAATGCTATTATACTCCAGGAAGTTCTTACTCTATTCCGAAATAAGAAACGTCGGACACATGATCTTCTTCTTAAGATTGATCTGGAGAAGGCGTACGACAACATACAATGGATTTTTTGGAGGTTTGTCTTCAGGAAATGGGGCTCCCTGATTCTTTTGTACGCATCATCATGTTTTGCGTTCGTTCACCCTCATATGCTATCCTATGGAATGGCTCGAGCTTGCATCCTTTCTCCCCGGCCAAGGGAATCCGCCAGGGTGATCCACTCTCACCGTATCTATTTCTTATTGTTATGGAGAAACTATCTCGAACAATCCTTGCCCGGGTAAAGTATGGACGGAAGGGCGCGGTACCCTATCCCTTTCACACTTAATGTTTGCAGATGATTTGTTATTATTTTCGCAAGCGTCTTTGGATAGTATTCAGTGCATGGAGGAAGTTCTTGGAGAGTTCGATCGACAGGCTGGACTGAAGATCAATCCCAGGAAGTCTTTGGCGATTGCTTCGGCTGCGGTACCGCAGTATGTGAAGGATGATATTGTCTCAATTCTGAATATAGATTTCTCGGCTGAAATTGGTACATATCTGGGTTTTCCTTTATCTCTTGGCATCCGAAGTGCTGACCGGTTTGAATTCCTCATTGAGTGCTTCCATGCAAAGCTTGGTTCCTGGAAACATGCTTTGCTTAATAAGGCGGGGCGGGTGACTCTCGCTCAGTTTTAAATGCTCTTCCAACGTATATTATGCAAATTATGTGGCTGCCTACGAGTACTTGCGAGCGTTTTGATCGTGAGGTTAGGAAGTTCATTTGGAAGGATGTCCATGGCCGGAGCTTGCATTTGGTTAAATGGGATAAGGTGGCGAGGCCACGGAAGTTTGGAGGGTTGGGCATTCGCAAATGTAGAGGTATGAACTCGGCGCTGTTAGGAAAGTTACTCATGGACATTTTGAGTCACTCCTCGAAGCCCTGGGCACAGATTCTGTCGCGACGATATGGCTGTGAGAATGGTTGGATCCATCACCGACCAGCTGCTTCCCCAACGTATAAGGTTCTCCACCGTGTCTTTCCCTTACTCCAGGATGGGTTTCGCATACATTTGGGAGCAGGCAACTGTAATTTCTGGACGGATAGATGGATGTGTGGTGGATCACTTGCGTCCAGAGAGTCCTATATTAATATTTCCAAGACTGATAAAAGAGTGAGGGATGTCTTTGTTCAGGGTTGATGGTGCTTGGAAAAATTGCTAACTCCCATCCCTCCACCCCTAGCTCAAGAAATTATATTCAATGGCCCCCTATGCTGCATGAGGATGCGGATGATAGATGCTGCTGGATTGAGGCCATTGATGGGGTGTATACGGTGGCCTCTGGGTATGAATGGTTAATTACTCATCGACAGCAGCTACGGGATAGCTCTCAAACCTGGGTTTGGCGTATTCCAGCTCCAAACGAAGTGAGGTTTATGATGTGGCTAGTGGTGAATGACTCATTGCCTTTTAATCTTCTTCGCCATAGGCGAGGGCTGGCAGATTCACCTTTATGTATCATTTGCAATCAAGAGGCTGAATCAGTTCAACATTTACTTTTTGAGTGTCCATGGGCAGCCCATGCTTGGCGTATTGTAGGTGGCATGCCACGTCTATTAGGGCAGCTCTCGGCGTTGGATCTTCATGGCCGACTGCGAGAGTGTAGCAGGAGATGGGAGGGTGTGCATTGGGCGATGATGTGGAATATTTGGAAGGGGAGGAATGGTGCTTGCTTGAGAGGGGAAGCTGTCTGCTCCAATGCAGTTGTGCGAAACTCTCGCTATCTGGGAGAGGCCTTTGATCGGTTCTTTAAACGCCTTCCCAGATCCGTTTCCATGCGGCTTGTGTCGTGGAACCCGAATAATTATATTGGTGTAGTCTTGCACGTGGATGGGAGTTCGTTTGGAAATCCGGGCCCGGCTGGCTTTGGGGGTGTGATACGGCTTGGCGATGGTCAATGGATTAAGGGGTTCTCTGGCTTTATTGGAGTTCACTCCGATTTGGTCGCTGAACTTTATGGTATTTGGAATGGTCTTCTTCGGCTTCATCGAGCGGGGATTGTGACGGCTCATTGCTTCTCCGATTCACAAGTGGCTCTTCATTTTATTGAGAAGTGAAGTTGGCACGGAGCATTTGTTGTTTCCACTATTGAAGAGTATTTCTGACTTGTTGGTTCTACATCCGGGTTACCAGTTCCTCCACATACTCAGAGAGGGTAACATGGTAGCTGATTCCTTGGCAAAGAGGGGTGCTAAGTCATTGGAATATTTCACGACGTGGGCGTTCCCTCCTGATGACATTCGCTCATTACTTTCTGCTGATTCTGCAGGGGTATGCTACCCCCGTTTTTTAGTTTTCTCCTTTAATTGCTTTTCCCCCCCTCTTCCCTCATGTTCTGTAGATTTTTTAGTTTTTCCCCTTTGCGACGTGCTGGTCACGTCATGTTCACCAAAAAAAAAAAACTCGCAACTCGCAAGTTTCCACTTGCTCACCAAAAAAAACTCTCAAGTTCCACTTAATTTTTCAGTCACCTATAGAATAACCGATCCACTCATTTGTGGAATTTTTTTTCCCAAAATAAACTAATCCTTTGTTGCACATGCGATGAGTAATTATTACCCCCTCCGTCCCATTTAACTTATCTTGTTTGACTTTTGCACACAATCCAATACACTTTTTAATTGTTAATAACTCAAAATATGTACAATGAAAAATTATGTAAATTATACTCCCTCCGTCTAATTTAACTTGTCTTGTTTGACTCCTGCACATAATCCAATGCATTTTTTCAATCGTTAATATCTCAAAATACATACAATGAAAAATTATGTAAAATATATATTCGAAAACTACATGATCATACGATTCTAACAAGACCCAATTCGATTATTTTTTTCCAAATATATACTTGCAATAAAATTGAATCAAAGTTGAACAATGATCAGTGTCAAAAAGTCAAACCAGACACATTAACTGGGACGGATGAAATATACTCTAAAACTACATCATGATACAATTCTAACAAGACCCAACTCGACTATCTTTTTTCAAATATATATTTGCAATAAAATTGAGTCAAAGCTGAACAATGAACAGTGTCAAAAATTCAAACATGACATGTTATGTGGCACAGAGAGAGTATAGTTTTTTTTTTAAAAAAAAAATGATTTTCTAATAGCCTAACCAATAAACAAATTTAAGCTAATTTTTGTTTGATGACTTCGGCTCAACCAAAATAAACCAAAAAAAAAAACCTAATTTTAAAATAGTACACTGTGTTATTTTAACAATTAAATTCTCTTCAATCATGTATTGGAACTACAACTCACAATATTTGCACATTATTTGGCATATATAGTGAGTAGAATATCTACTATCTTGCGGAATAAAGGCCAAAATGGTCCTTTATCTTTGCTAAAAAATCAGAATAGTCCTTTATGTTTCAAAATACCAAAATAGTCCTCTACATATGCATGAAATAGTCAAATTAGTCCTTTTGTATTATTAAATTGGGCTAGTGGACATCCACACTTTTATATTTAACCCCAAACTTTCAAAAACTTTCATTAAGACCCTAGGAAGGTTTGACTTTGTACAAAAGGTCCTCTTCCAAAACTTGAATAATTTTATTATCCATATGACTTCGGATCCGCATGAAAATTGGTATCAGAGCCTAGGTTTTAATAAAGAACATATTAATTATATTATTTATAATATTTTATCTCTTAATGGTGAAGACTTAATTATTTAATGGATTCATTTAATTTGAAACCAGTGAGTTATTTCCAAATTTTGGAAATAAAAAATAGAAATTTCCAGAGAAAATTCTTGAACTTGTCTGGAAGATAAGATTTTATTAACAATAATTTCTTTCATCACAATGAGAGGAACTGATTGGAAAGAAATTGATCCGGATAGCTCTAAGTTATCAAAAGACTTAAGAGAAATCCAAAAGACGATTCAAGATTTTGGTAACCGGGTATTAATTATACCTGGGAAAATAGATAACTTGAATCAGTCAACAGAGGAGATCTTGAAAGTATTTCAAGATCTAAAGAAAGAGATTTTGAATCTGAAATTTGACATTTCGGATATCAAGAAAAGGCAGAAGGATATTCCTGGATCTTCCAAGAATAACCAAGCCAATATTAGAGATGCATTCGGACAAGTACAAGCTTTACATCAAAAGGGTAAAGCAACTATGGTTCCAAAGCAGAAATCACAAGAAGAGCTTATGATCGATCTCCTGAAAACAGTCGAATGAGTGTTTCCAGGGCAGATCTATCAGATCTACAAGAATTAGCAGAATCATTTTCCCAACTTGGGATTATGGATCTGGTTAATGTGAAACCCAATGAAGTTCTTCAATTGGGTTATGCGGAAGGATCAGGATCCAACGTGACCCACGATGGACCGCCTGATGTCTCAATGAGAGAAAGTACAGACTTCTACATGAACAGGTATCCTGAGGTGCATCTCAATGCAAGACGAAACCCAGGACGGAACCCAAGTAGAGCACCAGAATCCACTCCGTGGGCCAATACGATGTTACAACTATTAAATCCATATGGCATAACACTGAACCTCGACGTTATCGACTTCCGAAACATCGAAGACCTGATCGATGAATGGGTAGCTTCAATGAAGATTGCAGCAACCACCCTGGAACTCGATAAAGAAAACTTTGTCAGATTAATAGAGCTGAGTCTCGAAGGATCGGCAAAGCTGGGCTGGAAAAACTCCACGACTGCTTTAAAAGAGCAAATACTCGATGGAGAATCCAAAAGCACAATCTGTGAAAGATTTGGCCTCTTATTCAAAACTCATTTTGTAGGAGATGGTTATTTTGAAGAACAGAGAACCAAAAAAATCAAGGTCTATACCCAAGCATTATTGGGTATGGAGTTAAGAAGTATTTGCGCGGTAGACGAATACATCTACTGGTTTCGTAAATACTATTTTCGGAGTGAGATAACAGCTGAAGTAGCATGTCCCATGTTCTTTGCAAAGATCTACAGCCCATGGAGAGAGATGTTGATCCAATCGTACACAGTACCCTCTGGTACAGTGGACTCAATAGCCCGGAGGATGTCCTTCTTAAAGGATAAGCTCAGGGAATGGTGTCAACAGGCAGCAGCCCAAAAGAACATCAAGAGACTAAGAGGTAAAATAAAAAGAACTCCTCTTTGCTGTGAAAATAACGATTTTCCAACAATTATAGGAGAATCAGGAGAAAAGAGGAAAAAGAAGAAGAGTCGAGGCTCATACAGTAGGAGTTTCAGAAGACCTCCATTCCGAAGAAGAAGAGCATGGTGGTCCAAGAGCAAGGCCAGATCATACAAAACTGGACAAAGAACGGGAACGACGAAGAGTTCATCCCAAGGTTCAACTAGCTCAGCAGCAAGGAGCACGGGGAGAACGACGTCCAAGAGAACATTCAGAGGAGCCCATACCCGAGCCAACGAAAGTTTCAAAGACTGCAACTGTTGGAAGTGTGGAGCCAGAGGTCATATCTCACCCGATTGCCCTCAGAATCGTGAGGTACGAATGTACGAAGCCACGGAGGATATCGTGGAAGCGGTCTACCATGGAAAGCTGGTACCAGTCTATCAGTTTGAGGACATTCCCCTCTGATGAAAGCATCTACGAGGAAGAATTAAGAAGTGACTCAAACTCATATTCAGATGGATCTTCAACCGAGTCTGACTGAAGAGGACAGGATTCAGACCACTGAAAACCTGTCTGGATTCTTTTCAAGGATGACGATCTCGAATCGAACCATGGAAAGGATAATGCGACAAGATTCCAACCTCAGCCCATATGACGGATTCAGAATAGGCGGGATTGGACGAGTTCTTAACCAGATGGGACTCAACCAGAGAAGACATAACATCATCTACAAGGTAAGTGCAGGTGAGTTTGCAATTCCTATGGAACTGACTTGTAATGTTATGGATATGCAATTAATTCCTAAAGAAGAAATTCTTGAGGAATTAAGCAGAATGAAGGAGGAAATTGCCATTACTATGAAATGGATCCACATTGGAGCCATTGAAGTAGTAATTAAGGCAACTTTCAAAGAAGGCATTGATTCTGAATTACATCTATCAGTCATTGATAGAAGAATCAATAACCTTAGAGATGGTCTTCTTGGAACTTTGGTAGGAAATTTATATGCTGGAAAGTTAATGTTTGACATACATCCCAGAATTTCCTATAACTTAGCTGACCAAGATTTTAGTAGAGTTCTAACCCTTCATCAGGATTTTAAAAGAAAAGATCTGATGAAAGAAGGAAACAGGCCATATTCTATAACTTATAGAATCTCTCATGCACTTTCCAATAGTCATCATTCTGACTTATTTCTCAGGAAAGAATATATAGAAATTCCTAGAATTTTCAAGGAATTTGCTAAAGTCATGACTCAAAATCCTACCCAGATTCCAAGGTTAGGAGGAGTAGACATACAGATAAGAGATCATCCAATTCTAGACAGATCAACGAGTGCTAGAATTGAGTACGCAAGCCGTATGTCTTTTTCGGAAGACAGGATTATGGCATATAAAGGGAAGGAGTTCATAAAAGATCTAACTCCTCAATCCATTGGGGTAGATAATATAAAGATTAAATGCCCTGAAGGATGGAAAGAAATACGAGTAATATTTGACATCACTGAAAAGATTAATCGTTTTCCATGTGATGACTTATACTACTTGCAGCAGCCATCAATTGGAACCTATGAAGGAACAATTGAAATTGCAGGACACGAGATCAGAGTCTTAGGCACTGCCGGAAAAGACAATGGGGTTATGATTTTGGGATTAAGTTTTCTCGAAAATCATAAACCATGGGTAAGAAAGGGTAATGGTATAGAATTTAATCTGAAGGGTCACACCATCAGAATTAAATGACAAGTCCATTTTCCATTTATATCTCTGTAGGAATAATATATGAAGAATATAAGTCAGAATATCTCGCAGCTTATATTGATTCAGGATCAGGTATTTGCACAGCAAAACCAGGAGTTTTCCCTAGCGAAGCTATGGAATCATTACCCATTATTGCAGGAAGAGATTTTTCCCAAAAAATCTTAGTACTAAATAAGGGTATTAGACAGGCCAATATCATGATTGGAGGAGCATTTGGTACACCCTGGTATAAGGTAAAAACGCCTCCTATTTACTTTCATGATACATGAGCGGATATTTTGTTAGGGAATAATTTTATACAATCCTTTACAAAATATGTTCAAGATAACAAAAGAAATTTGTTAATATTTACCACAAGTTGTGGAAATGAGATACAGGTGTTGCGCAGGGAAAAGGCATTCAACAGGTTAATGCCTATATTATTTCGCAGCAAACGTGGTGATAATGATGCCAAACTAACCCATCCAAAAATGCAGGATAAAAGAAAGTTTGGTAAGGCTTTGTTGTCTTTTAGACAGCAAGGATTCGATGAAGCTTCTATTGAGGAAATTATAAACCTCAAAGAAGCAATGCAGGAAATGAAGTCATTAAATATAACTTCATTAGACATTGATGGGGAAACTAAATTGTCCCTCGAAAATGTCAAAAGACTTATCCAGAGAAACTTTAACGAGGATCCTCTGGCATGGTGGGATAAAAACAAGATCGAAGCTACTCTACAGGTAAAAGAACAATATAAATATGAGTATGTTCGATACAAACCCATCTTAATGAATATGCAGGATAAGAAAGATATGCAGCAAATTATCAAGGAGCATATCGATCTTAAACTCATCGAGCCTGGAGTCTCAGCTTATAGTAGCCCTGGATTCTTGGTAAGAAACCACGGTGAAATAAAGAGAGGTAAACCCAGGTTGGTAATAAACTATCAAGGTATTAACAAAATAATACAGTTTGATGGTTATTACATTCCGAGTAGAGAACACTTAATTGATTGCATCAAAGGTGCTAAAGGGTTTTCTAAATTTGATTGCAAATCTGGTTTCTATCAGATTAAGATGGAGAATAAGTCGAAGAAATTCACAACATTCTCTACCCCACAAGGGCAATATATTTGGAATGTTATGCCAATGGGGCTTTCTAATGCCCCTCAGATATTCCAAAGAAAGATGGATAATCTATTTAAGGATTATCTAGAGTTTATGTTCGTCTACATAGATTACATTCTGATTGCATCTCGAAATATTAAAGAGCATATTAAACATCTTGAAATATTTTCTGATGCATGTCACAGGGAAGGTCTAGTTCTCTCTAAGAAAAAGGCCACTATCGCTGCTAACAAAATTGAATTCTTAGGAGTTCAAATTGATGAAGCAGGAATAGAGTTACAGGAACACATTGTGGAGAAAATCCGCAATTTTCCTGATATATTAAAAGACAAGAAACAACTTCAGAGTTTCTTAGGAGTTGTAAATTTTGCGGGTATGTTTGTTAAAGACCTTGCAAAATATAGAAAGGATTTTAGACCACTCCTGAAAGAGACTGAAAGTTCTAGATGGAAATGGGAAGAAATCCATATCAAGAGAATTCGTGAACTAAAGCAAGTCTGCAATAGCTTGTCAAAACTCGCGATACCTCAGGATGAGGATGAGCTGGTAGTCTACACAGACGCCAATGATTTTCAATGGGCAGGAGTGCTCATGAGAAAAACAACTACGGGTCAAAAACCTTGTAGATACACAGGAGGGTTGTTCACTGAACAACAAGCCAAACTTTGGCATATTAACGAGAATGAATTCTTTGCAGTATGGAAAACATTTAAAAAATGGCCTTTATTTTTACTTGCAAAGAAATTTGTATTAAAAGTTGATAATACTAATGTTAGGGTTTTTTTAAAAAATAAACTTGAATCAAAAATTGAAAAAGCTCGTATTATCAGATGGCAAGCTGAATGTCAATATTATACTTATGATATTGATGTTATAAAATCTCATGAAAATGTTCTTGCAGATTTCTTGACGAGAGATGGAAGTATTTGAAGCTGATTCCATCATTACGAGATTCAGGCACCTCAGAGAAAACCTAGAGGAGCTATCGAAGCATTTTGGACAGCTCGAGATCAATGCACGAGCAGCTGGCCAAATACAACAGAGCGATGTGGACATGGTCCGCAACAATATACGAACCTCCCATATTACAATGACAGCACTATGGGAAACAGTATTAGAGCCAATCAGGAAAGCGTCAGCTTCCCTGGTAAACAAAGAGAAATGTGCCCAAAAAGCTAAAGTGGTCACATATGAAGAAGCAGATTCAAGCACTGCTTCAAAGGAACCATTGTCGGATACCGACAAAAATGTTGAGCAAGAGGAAAGTCCCATTTCCGAAAGCTCAAGTCAACCCACTGCCTCTGGGGTGAAAGAGGAAGAAATTAACCTTAGGCCAATGACAGGCACCTCTAAGGTTAATTCAGACGAGAAGGTCCTATCTACTGCCTGGCTGGCCTACCAAGGAAAATGGGAACAACTGGTTTCCAAAAAGGGAATTAACCCTAGCAAAACAGTAATCGAGACATCCGGGAGATACAACAGGGTATGGATGCTCGAAGGATCGAAACCAGAAGAAGTTCGAAAGTGGTATGACTTTGGAGCATTAGCATCTGTTCATACTACATCACCAGGGTTTCCGGAAATTGAAAAACTTCCGGGATGGATAAGTAGTGTGGTGCACGAATCATGGCAGAACAACCCGCACCTGCAAAGAGGAGATATTCTGGAGCTTAAGTTCATTTCAGCGGCACCAAAGATAGTCGGAAAAGGTTCTTATCCGGTCTTTCAATTTATTAAATTACAGAGACCTAATATGATTGTCTTCAACAGAGTTAAGTCTATGGATGAGAAGGCACCATTGGTATCTTCAATCAGCGAAGATGAAATCTCCACCCGACGAGCATGGGGATTCTGGGTCTGTCTCACCGAAATGGAAAAGGTTAAATATCCGTTTAAAATATTCTCAAACAATTTAAATGGATCGTTCCTGGTTAATTCTTTAACAGGGAAAAGCACAGAGTTTGCGGAAACCTCATTCGAAAAGAAGAGGTTACTCATCTGGGAAAACAAGTTGCCAGCAACCGAGTCTACCAGAAAAAAGGCATGCAACATGATGCATGTTGGCCAATGGGATAACCACATATGCCCATATTGTGCAGAACAGGAGAAACCCCTATTCGGTACAAAGATCCGGGTAACCCAGAAAAAATCCGGACCCGAACAGGACAAAGGGAAGAAACGTCCAAAAAACTTTCACAAGCCAAAGTAAGATTAGCTGGATGTAAGAGAAAGAGAGTGTCGGCAACACTCATAATTAAAAGCCGACAAAGAAGGGCAGAGTAGCTGGCAGAAAGTGGCCGACAAGAGAAGGTGGAAAGTTGACAAAAGCCACCTAACGCAATAAGACAAAAAAGGACAATAATGTAGCCGGTGGAAATTAAGGCCAAGTGACGAACGCAGTGACGTCACAAGGATTTAGAGGAAGATTGGAATCCGGGGCTGAAGTCCGCGGGCGCCTATAAATAAAGGAGTTTGAAGCAGATGGAAGGCATCGAAAATTCCTCCCAACTCTTCAAAACATTTGCAATATTTCATTTCTGCAAATTTTCCTTTCTGTGTCTGTAATAGTATGGGGAACATCCCCAAGAGTCTTGCTTCCTCCATGAGGAGCTAAGTGTTTGTCTTCTCCATTAGGAGAAATTATGTTTAAATAATATTTTTAATATTTCTTCAGTAAAATCCAGGCTTCATATATCTATAATCTTCCAAAATTAGAATTAAACTCTTTTGCCCCAAACCTCGCTATGTCCTAAGGTAGGAAACGAAATAGGACTGTGCGGACTGTTGCTGAAGGAGCCCAGAGCTGGTGAACCATTGGCTGCGGTCGTGTGGTTGGAAGGAGTCCGTAAAATCCCAGACGGAAGACCCGGCAACAAGGCGGTCAAACCCGAGGTATGAGGTTTTGATTAATTTTTCTTACGGAAGCATGTTGGGCATTTGTTTGATGTATGGATTAATAAAAATCACTATTTAAAGTTTTGGGGCTAAAATGAAATGGTTTGAAAGATTGGTGGTCAATTTAATATAAAAGAGAGTCAAGTGGAGATTATTTTATAAAAAAGGACTAAATTGGACATTAAGGCAAAAGGTAGAGGACTAATTGGGTATAAAAATAGATAAAGGACTGATTTGGCCAAAAAGGAAAGAAAAATGACTAATTGGGCATTTATTCCACTATCTTGCAGACATTTTATTTACTGCACCCACAAAGGATTATAAAATAATGATGCTTAGATTCACAGATACACAAGTATGAATCCTTGGTAACAGTACAACTGATAGGACCTATGTATCAAAAGAAAGAGACAACAGATCATCAGTCGTCATTCTAAGCATAATAAGCCTATTGAAAACAAGGTGTTACATCCTCATTGTCCGCCCCTGGAAATTGCTAAACAGGCTCATAAAGACCCAAGACATGGCCATCAAGACACCTTATAGAAGCCACCTGTTAAAAAAGCTATTACATTATGAAAAGTTTGAAAACCACATCATTGTAAATCTACAGTGTTCTTCAGCAAAAAATGCTAGATTTGTGTTGTTTCCATGCAGTGCTCATTAGCAAAGAGTAAAAGAGACGGATTATGATTATTATAAGTGCAACCAAATCTAGGAAGCTTACCTTTCCATGGATTTCATGTTTAATCGGGCCATCGAGTTCTGCACCTAAGGCCATCAGTTTTGACACGGTGCTATTGATGTCAGTTACCGTAAATGATAGAAGCGATGAATAACCCTTATTCTCGACATGTTCTCTGAAATTTAAGGGAAAGCAAAGACTTCAGTCTACGAGAAGGTCCAACCGTCCCAACACCTTAAAAGAGGAAATACAAGTGAACCACAGCAGATATTCTAGACGACTTAAATATATGCATGCTCAGATGCCACATATTAGTATGGAGTACTTCTTATTGCATTCAAAAGCTTCAAAATCAGGTCTTTCAAGTTACAAGCAACTTGGAAGCTAATGCACAGTATTACAAAGGGAAGTATGACAGAGAAACAAGAAAAAGAAAAACACAATCAACCAAACCATGAAATGCCTAATTGGTTCAATATGCGGAATTCTAAATATGCAATACATTTCCAACTTACAAGCCTAAAATCGACATTTAATATTCTTGATTTATTCTGAGGAGGGCATTGATCACTCTTATCTTCTAGCCATTCTTCTAACATTGATACCACAGAGAATTCGAAACTCAAAATACCTAAGGGCTATGTTCCAACAATTGGGTTAACAATTTGGCAGGGAGAAAGGAAGGCAAACGAGGAAACACCACAGAAAAATAAATCGCATTACATCTTCCTTTAGCACATGGAACAAATAAGTTCATTAACATTTTGAAGGTGTGATAATTGTGTGTCATGATGTTACCGCAATATACATGACTCCGATAAAATGGTTAAAACAAGTATTGAAAACAAGACGAAAGAATTGTTTGCACTTTGCTAAAAAAAAACTACGTTTTTTTAACGAAACTAGCATCAGAATCCTCAGATCACAGTTTCTCCAATATCCTCCTCCTCTAAATTGAAATCCCAAGACGCGATTGTGGGCAATTTGACCAACGGTTAGCCAATTACTCGGATTGAAAACGAAATTTGAAATCTTTAGAAATAGTGGGCGAACCTGGGGGATTGCAGGAGTGCGAGCTTGAGCGGGCCGGAATGGAGCTCCGCCCAGCGAAGGGTGCAAACACTTATGGTGAATCCCAAACCCTCCGAATAAAATCTCGCCGCCTTTGGAATGTCCTTGTGCAGCTGGACTAAATATCTGAACGCCGCAGCCGTCATTCTAAATCCGATACAATTTCTGTGACTTGGTGCCTCACTATGAAATGACGCTTCACTTGATCGAATATCTATTGGCTTCTATGGACAATATGTATGATTAATTGATACCAAAAAGGAAAATCTCCAACACAACACATTCGAATAATTAACAAGCCACAATAATTTTATAGCTCGTTCAAATCACCATTTAGAATTGTAAGTTGATGACAGTATGACACAGTCGCACAGGGATGTTCAGAGGCAAAAACACAATTGGGGAAAATTAGGGCTGTAAGAAGAAGGGGGAATTGTGGTCTCTGTACTGTAGTGTTTGTAGTTTGTACGCAATAGAATAAAAATGGAAAAAAAGATAAAATAGTCCTTTTTCTTTTCAAAAAATTCAAATCAGTCCTTTTTCTATTTTATTATCAAAACAGTCCTCTACAAATGCTAATTATGTCCAAATCAGTCCTTTTTTCACTAATTATATTCTAATTGCTGACGTGGCAAGAGTTTTAATTTAAACATGACACGTGTGCATAATATTAGTCCTTTTTCTTTTATCTTTTGCTAATTCAGTCCTAAACTTTTATTTTGTTCTATTTAGTCCTCTACCCCAATCACTCATTTTTATATTAATTGGCATCAAACCTTTCAAATTATTTCATTTTAGGCCCATAATCTTAAATTTTTTATTATTACTAATACATTTATCAAATAAATGCCCAACATACTTCCGTAAATAAAATTAAATACCAAACCTCATACATTGGGTTTGACCGCCTTGTTACGGGGTCTTCGAAGTTCCGAATTTTACGGACTCTCTCTAACCACCCGACCGTAACGATGGTTCATTGGTTCTGGTTTCCTTCAGCAACAATCAGCACAATCATACTTTGTGGACAATAAAATTCAGGCTATTTTTTTTAATATTTTTAATAATATTAATATTTTTCAATAAAACCAATGCTTCCTGTATCCATAACCTTCCAAAAATTCAAGTTAAATCATTTACTCAAATATTGCTACATCCTAAGGTAGGACGCAAAGTAAGATTCTGTTGATTGTTACTGAAGGAAACCAAAACCAATGAACAATCGGTTGCGGTCGAGTGGAGAGTCCGTAAAATTTCGGTACTTGAAAGACCCGATAACAAAGCAGTCAAACCCAATATATGAGGTTTGGTGTTTAATTTTATTTATGGAAGTATGTTGTGCATTTATTTGATAAATGGATTAGTAATAATAAAAAATTTAAGGTTCTGGGCCTAAAATGAAATAATTTGAAATGTTTGAGGCCAATTAATATAAAAATGAGTGATTGGGGTAGAGGACTAAATAGAACAAAATAAAAGTTTAGGACGGAATTGGCAAAAGATAAAAGAAAAAGGACTAATATTATGCACACGTGTCAGGTTTAAATTAAAACCCTTGCCACGTCAGCAATTAGAATATAATTAGTGAAAAAAGGACTGATTTGGACATAATTAGCATTTGTAGAGGACTGTTTTGGTAATAAAATAGAAAAAGGACTGATTTGAATTTTTTGAAAAGAAAAAGGACTATTTTATCTTTTTTTCCGAATAAAAATTATTATGGGGCATTCGGATTAGTCTATCCAACAAAAGACTACAAAATCGAAAACAGCCCATATCTTTTTAGGCCCAATACTCATCTATCTTCAGGAAAACAGATGCCATTTCAAGCAGGATCCTGTCAATTTTATTACAATAACCTCCTCAAAACTCGTCAAAATGGTGATCACCACTGAGCACAAACTACAGAAGAGGAGAACCCAATGTGCAAAACAGAGATATATTCTTAAATTATACATCATAATATAATTTTCCTTGTATCTAAAATCTAATGAATACTACTACTACATATCATGTGTAAGAACCCTTTGGACAGCTTGGCTAGAATGCTGCTGGCCTTCTAGCCGTGCTTCTATCAACTTTTCCTTCAGAGTAGTCGGTTTAATGGTTTTAGATCGCACTGAACTAGCCTCAAAGATGCCGGGATCAGCCAGTGATGCATCGGAGGGCCACTTCCTTCCAGTTCCAGGACCAGAAGGGCTTAAAATTGTGGAATGAGGTTCAGCATTCTTGAGTGGAGTGGCATTCTTGTCATCAAAGGTTAAACAAGGAGGTCTCATATCTTGCAAGTCAGCATTCACAACAGTTATTGTACTCCAGCCTTCCCGCGGTGATCTTTGCATCATCGATTCACCTTTCCTAGCCATTCTTAGATTATTCGTTTCATTCACAAGGTGGTGTCCTCTCCCAACAGCATCATGCTCTTCTATCTGCATATGTGAATAACTCGAGTCTGAGCCCCTTTTACTGGATGTCTTGGCTTTTCTATGACCATCCGGAGTGATCTCTCCCAGTTTCTTGATGAAGCCGTATCCTTGATTCAAACTCATTCCACGGAAAAGTTGTGAGCAACGGTTGCTATAACCGATGGATTCACCCTCATCGATATCTTTCCATGGAGCACTTGCAGGCTCCTTGAAATGAAAAGATTCCAAAGAGTGTGCTAGTACATTATTAATTTCGAATGGATTCTTGGCATTGCTTTCCGAAGAATCATCGGACTGTTTGGCCTGGAGAAAGGCCTCGATTTCTAAACCCAACTTGTCCAAAGCTGATTGCTCTTCCGTGACATTGTGAGACTGTGTTAACTTTATCTGTGTTCGCTCATCTAACCAGGCCTCGGACATCTGAAGGACTAATCCATGGCTGCTTTCATTTCCAATCTGATCCTCACAACATTTATGCTTCAATAAGCGAACTTGTTTTTCATAATCTCTAATCCCTTTGGCAAACTCATCACAAAGGTCTTCTAGTAGCATCCGTGTTTTTCTCTCGTGTTCAAGATCCTTCAAAGCATTCGTTAATGAAGATTTCATCTCTGACATCCTCTTGGCTAATTTGTGGTGAAGTTTCTCCGAATTTCTTCTCAACTTCAGTTCATCTTCTACTCTGTCTTCCACCAACTTAACCGCATCTCTAATCCTATCCTGCTCCTCCTTCCGAGAAATTTTATACCCTGTTATCTGCTTCATTAGGTCACTGATTTCCTTTCGATCTCTTTTCTTCTCCTGCAGCAACTCTTGAATCTGCCCCTGCGAATGGTCAAGTTCCCTTCGAAGCATTTTCACGAACGACATATCCAGCGCGTGCTTTTCCTCAAGGCTCCAGATTCTATTCAGTACCTTAAGCAACTCAGTGGAAGTTCTCAGGGTGTCATGATTCGATTCCCCAAAGTTACTCTCGACAACTAGAGAACTGCTTGTGCTGATTGCAAGTTTGTCAGGAGGCATCTGGCAAGGTAAAAACCGAGAAAGATTAGTTAAAGACGGCGTTTTAATAGCAAATTAAATCAGCGGGACTGAGACAGCTCGAGCATTGTTCAAAATACCTCTATTGAGCTACAATAGGTAGATGAAGATGCAGGTTCTTGTTTTTGCTCAACCTTTTTGATATTCCTTCGATCGTGCCGTGTTGGCAATGCTGCAACTTGCCCTCTCAGATTAGTACAGCTTGTCGTCTGTCCAGTGAGAGAGTCCACACTCCACATGAGCAATAAATCAAACCAAACCGTGAAATTAGGGAACATTAATCGATCTTAGACCACATCCCTTTTCTTAACTTTAGCCAAGTTGCAGTTCTAGTTTTCTCATCTTTATAAGCATTCCGCAGTTCTGCTACATAATCTAGCTTTAGATACAAAGGGTAGGCAATCAACTGTGAACTATGAGAGCTAAAGTTATGAACAACATATAATTTCGAAATTCAATAACCCCAAAATCAAATCACCTACACACAATGGTACATACATCAACACAGATATCCAGCAAACCAATACACAGCAAAGAAGCAAATCTGAGTAGAAAGAAGAAACAAAATCGAGGGGATCGACCTGGTCAGAGGGATTCTCAACATCAAACTTCTGAATGGGGGAAATCATTTTATCCCTGCGTGAGCCCATTATAGCATTGCTCCCATCCACCATTGCCATGTCCATGTGGTTGACCTGACCCTGCATCTCCCACAGATTGGCACCCAGCTTCCTCGCAGAAAGGAGAGGCGCGCTGGTATCTTGAATTAGGGTACCATCAGGCTGAATTAATCCAAATTTCCAAGAGGGGGACGGTGTAGAATTGCCATCCCTTTTCCCAACCACAATCTGCCTGCAGCTGCCCTTCAATTTTAAATTATCCCCCATTAACAATGCATCTCCTTTCTCCTCCACTTTTCCAGCCTTTTCCATTGCCCTCCACACACTGTTCGGCTAAATCACACCACCAACTAACTGTCAAGAAAATAACAACCCCAGATTAAAGACGGCAAGGCACCCTATTGATTCTCTTTAATGGTAACATCTGCCTCAGTCCTGACACTAAACAGTCCTCACACACAGAGAGAGGGAGAGAGAGAGAGAGAGAGAGACCCTTCTTTCCTTGGCTTTATATTTTTTGCGTGGATGAATGAATCAATGATACGAAAGATTGTGAGCACTCAGCCCTCGTTTTCTCTTCTGTGTCAGACTGAGAGAGTCGGAGAGATAATTGGTCTTTATCACAGTAGTGTCTCAAGAAAAATTTGCCCTTTTTTCAACGCTTTTAATTGCATGCCAGAGACGCTTTGCCCCTCAAAAGAGAGGGCTACATTACTAGCTAGAATCGAATAAAGGAGGGTTTAGGAAGAGGGTTTGAGCCCTAATCATGTAGTATTCGGTAACATGAGTACTTACTGTAATTGGATTTTGGGATTGCCTGATTCAATGGGGAATCTACAAAACCACTTGTCCCCTGATGCTTTGCACAATTGCACTTTGCATGCCTCTCTCAAATGTGAGAACCATTGGTCTGACACTTGGCAAGTCCTACCCCATAGTAAATAGTCTGGACCTCTGGCTCAGGTGACTCCATCAAAATTCAGACTTGGCGGTCCAGGATCTGGTTAGGTTGAATGTTTTTCTGCCTCAGTTGGATTGGAGTAGTACTTATTTAGTTATTTAGCCCCAAGTACTAAGAAAGTATGCACAGCTTTTTCTACAACAATTTAGAAAGGCACTGGGTATACACTACAGCCTGCAATTTAGTCCAGTGTAAAAGTGTGATTCATAATGAGTTATTGCATCAAAATATGCATAATACTCTCGACAAAATTGTACTTCCTCCGTTCCTTATTAATTGGCACATATTGACTTTTGTCACTGTTCATTGAGTAACTTTGACTCGACTTTTTAATACAATTATATAAGATAAATATAGTCAAGTGGGATCTTGTTGGATTCGTCTAATCGCATAGATTTAAAATATCAAATTTTCATAATTTTTACTTTTATGGAATTTGAGTTATTACGGATTGAAAACGTGTATTGGATTGCGTGAAATGTGGGTCCGTGGCAATTAAAAAGGAACGGAGGAAGTAGTAAAAGAAAAGTCACGTTGTGGTCCATGGTCTAGGTCAAGAACATGTAGATATATTGTGACCAACATCATTTATTCAAACCTCCCAACCCCAACCTCCTCCCTTTATTGGAAGGCTGCTGAAATTTATATCCCCAACACACACACATGCAGAGAGACATTCATATTCATTCATTTTTTTTATTTAGATGAGCAGAAGAGATAAAGACCCAATTCATTCTTTTTGAGGGAAAAAAAATAACAAATGATGAAAAGCAAAATGGGAGCTGAGCCCACCCCGAGATGGGACAAAATTTTAAGGGCCCTTTTGCTTAATTACGGATACTGATTATGGGCCCCACGAAAAATAAACAGGATAAGACATTCTCTAAATCCGTCTCCATTCAATATGCATGTGAATTGCTTTTCATATCATTTTATGGGGCCATGTCTTATTTTTAGGATCCGATAGCCAATTGAAGGTTGTATTTTTCAAAATAAAATTCTGCATAGACAAAACTTGAACCAAGACACCTTTGTTTAAATTATGATAGTCTCATACCACTCTCATGCTGCAAACTGTGTTTGGTACTTTCCAATTGAATTAATAAAAATAATAAAAACTCGGAAATGAAATGATAACCATTAAGGACATAATGGGCCGGCCCATCTAAAACGCTTTTGAAATGCAGGCTCATTAGGCTCCAAGGTAGCGCAATTGAGATTTGCTGTAAGAATGTGCATAAGCAGAGACTGACAAAATACAAATATTCGATATAACCCAAATTGAATTTTTGAATGTAAAGAATAACAGCCTCGACAGTGGTTCCATACACTTCTACATATCCATCTATTCGCCTTTCTCACCATCAGTAAACAAAAAACACATTTTTAAGCATATCATCACATCAGGCATCATAAAAAAGCTTGGAAGAAGTTAAATGACAGACACAATATTCGAATTCATCACATGCATCCTCGTCCTCAACACTAGGGAGTAATTTCCAGCCTCGGTTCGAAGCAAAAACCTGTAAAAAGTTGAAGGGGAAACCTCTTTGTTACGGGGCATTTCTGCGACCACTTCCACAGCTTCTGTTTCACGTCGTACACAAGCAGAGCAGGTGCCCCATAGCTCTGAATATATACGAGGTCATCCGTCCCACTGCTTGCAAACACATCATCAAACTCCCCGAACCCCTGGAAAAACTTGTGGGGCATTCGGGCAATCTCGTGCCACTCCTTTCCTTTAAGCAGCCAGATCCCAATCCCCTTGATGATGTCGGGGCGGTCTTGTTTCCCAATGCCCCCCACCATTATAAGCTTTCCCTTCAAGTTCATGAGACGGCCGCATGTCAAAGGACACGGTGCAGGTATGAAACTCCTTGTGAGTAAGCCAGGGGGTGACCGGCTGCCGAGTTTGTACATGATGAGGCCATGGCGGTTGTCTGTCCCACCACCACCAGCAGAGTAAATCATGAAATACAGCACCCCATCACATATCACACTCTCATCGCCACCTCTCCACCCGGTGAAAACTTCCTGCAGAGTCGTGGCCCATGTCTTCGATTCGGAGTCATACAGATGTATGGAGAGATCCCACTGGAAGAAGTTTCCAGGAACCTGTTTAGATTTAACAATCGAGATGTTGTAATGATGACTCGCCCTGTCAACGGAGACTGCCAAAGCACTGTAATCAGGAAATTTTGGGCCAGCAGGCTCACTGAGCTTGCTGTAGCATTTCGAAATTGGGTTGCAAACATACAACCTGCTCCTGCTATCATTATCCATGAAGCATACTAATCCACAAGACGAGGCAATGAACCAACTGGAAGTCTCTATGCAGGGGAGATCGATGCCGTACCACTTTCGAAGGATGGGATCATAAGCATATCCCACGGGATCATCAGAGCTTGTGAACATGAAGTACCAAGGCTTCTGCGAAGACAAGTTTGAACTATTCCACAGAAACCTTTTTGATTTTACTATTTCGTGCCATCTTTTGCAGACGCATCCAGCCCTAAAGATGCTGGCAATAGGGAGATAACCTAGTATTCGTTCCAACAAATCATCTGGTAGAATTATGTCCATCGAAACTGCATCAGATTCTTTATGAGGTTCATCATTGAGCTCTGAGAAGGAATCGAACACCACCCTACTGCTTGTAACGTTGTTGATGCAATGACTCACCCATGAGGCCTCTCCTGCCATTAGTACAACCTGCCAAAACAGACAAGAAATGTCCCATAAAAGAGTACACCAAGCAGTAAAATTGAACCAGACAATGATTTTAAAAAACAAAAATATCTTAATCATAAGACCTCAGGACAAAAGATTGACACAAACAGAGACATATAGTCATTGCATCAAATAATCAAAAAAATTGGCAACATGAATTCACATACGCCGTTTGCACTGAAAGGGAAATATATTGAATACAAACTAAGGTGATTGCCAATGCAGTATACTTCAAGAAGATGCAGAAATGAACTCAGAAAAAGGACATAGGCCATAGGCCATAGGGGAAAAAACCAAATTCGCAGAAAACGAATACAATCATCAATACGTTCACCAACACGGAGGATAAAGTTAGGTTCATGGAATCAAGCTTGCTTGGATAGATCACATTCTATAAGGACAGCAAACAAAAGCCCGTCCAGTAGTTTCTTTCCACATAAGGCAAAAAAGATTTGCAAGAGGAATCCACTTTTTCGCCATTTACGAAACGAAATTGCATTGTACTTCAAAAACCAAACGTTTCACAATTGAGTATATATTCAGTAAACATCAACAGCTTTCAGAATCACATTCTACAAAAATCGAACCTAAACACACTACTTAGCAACATTGGGTAAATTAAAAAAAGAAAACGAACCAACCAGCACAGCAGAGGGAAACAAAATTAAGAAACAAAACGGTGGAAAATAAGGCAAATAAATTGATAACAGCATATTAGCATCCGAACAAATCTCCATCCCCAACACTAATAGATCTCAGACACGCCCAGAAACACATCCAAAATAACAGAAGAGCTATATCGCTTGCAAAAAGTAAATCAATATTTTACCGGTTGATTAAAAGACACGGACAGCCTCTGAACAAATGGGTTTTCCTCCAAATCCCAGAAATCCCCGCGATTCAGCACCAAACGGGCAGAAAACAGATCAAGCAAATCGAAAACAAAATTTCGTGCTTGTAGGGGGAGCGAAATAGCAACATTTATTTAAAAAACAAAAAATAGGGTAAAGGGATTGGACACAAAAGTGGGGAAAGAAAATGGATATGCTCGAACTTTGAACTTGGCCGATAAGCGTGCCCCTCTACAGTCGTCAACACAGACTGCTAAAATGCTAGAGAGAGAGAAGAGGGGAGAGATCTATATAAACCGAGAAGGTCTTATCATGGTACCTTTTTCCCCCACCACTCCAAAGGAGGCCAAAGCCGAAATGAAGCAACGAAAATGAAGAGTGAAGAGTGACGGGAAAGGGAATTAAAGGGGAGAAGGGAGGAGCTCTCTTAATAGGGGTTTCGAACAAATACAAAAACAGAGAGGTGAGTGAGAGTTGTGGGATGTGTTTATCAAGGAATTTATTGGTGGCCTTGGATATTCTTTAAAAACAAATTTTATTTTCTAATAATCTACTTCCTCCCTTTCTTTTTAAGCGTAACACTTTTCTTTTTTAATTGTTTCATAATAAATGTTATATTACTATATATGAAATACTTTTAAATATAAAAAACTTCCACTAAAGTACTTTTATTCTTTGCATTAAATCTCGTATCATTTCATTATATTACACTTATTTAGAAACGGAAGGAGTACTATCTATATCTATACATGATATAAAATGTGATGAGAGTTCATATCATACTTTTTTAGGTGAATATTAGAGTATTTTTAGGCCCATTGTATTCAAGACTAATCCCTCAACAATGGAGTACAATTAAAAATTAAATAAATAGCATTAATTCTTGTATTAAAGATGAAAATTATTGAATGGAAAGTAGGGAAATTGGGGGAAAAAAAACCCTAATCTAAAAAAAATTGAGGAATAGGAACGAGGAATGAGAATAGGAAAGGCGGACGGAGAGTAAAAAAAAAAAGAAAGGCGTATTAGTACTCATCAACACCCACGCCTCCGTTTCCACTCTTTAATTTCTGACCGTGCATCCCATGCTTTCTCTAACGAGTATTTTTTTTTTTTGCGAAACTTCTCTAACGAGTATTTAACCGATGTGAATTGTGAAATTGTAAAAAAAATACAATAAAAGAATTTTACACATAAGTAATTTTTATTATTTTTAAATAATGATAAAAATAAATGTTTTATATTTATGCTACAATCCTAGTAAATTTAACTATCTTTTTACCAATACAAGTGCAGCATCACAAAAAGTCACTTGTATCATAGAAAATATTCTCAGGTTGTATATTATCTATCATACAAAACATCTCTCATAAAATTAAAAAATAAATAAATAAATAAAACAATTTGATCCATCATAACACATCTCTCATCAAACAAAAACACAATTTGATCCATCATAACACAATTTTTACATCGCACACATGGTGAATGGATGTACAGTTTCACCTTCACCTAATCTGCTCCCATTCTTTTGTATTCCCATTTCGCCCCTCCAGTCCACGCCAACCTTATTGGACGAAGTTGATTCATTCCTTTGTTTTTCTTGTCGGACGATACAAGCTTGAAAAACTATAATTGATTGATTGAACAATATACACTATAAGAAATTCGCGGCAATGCAACGAAATTTTATTGAAGGCGTCGCCTAGCGGATTTCGTCGCCTTATTCATCGCCTAGAGCGCTAGGCGACGAACGAGGTGACAAAATTCTTTCGTCACCTACCCGCAAAATTCTTGTAGTGATAATTAATATCTGAAATCATAGTTTTAATCATATAATTGTAGTGATTTTATAATAGCCAAATTTTTTAACTTTTGAAATTCAGAAGTTCGAATCGCCCACAAAATATTTTTTGTGAGAAATTAATATATCTAATATTGAAAAGGGTTTTCTTTCTTCGACTATTACTGTTGTTTACTTATCCCTAAGGCAAAGTAATTACATAAATTAGAAAAATCAAAATTGGAGTCTTATAGAAAAGAAAATGATTTTCTGGTTGTCCATCATGTGTCATGCTTCTTGAGACAATCACACAAACCATATTTTAACAAGTATTCTATACCTCATTATATCTGGAAATTCAATACAATTTGCATTTAAAAATATCCTATGCACATCACATGGAAAAGCAAAGTGTTGAAATCAACCTGACAACAAGAATTGAACTTTTTTTTTTGGCGATAACACAAGAATTGAACTTTAGACTCAATTGTATGATGGATTAGTGACTTTTATTAAGAATTAATGACTTAATATTCAAAATTAATGACATATATATATATTTATTTATTTTTCTTCCTTGTTACTATTCTGAGTGTAATTTGGATTGGGTTTGGGATTATAGCTTTGGGATTCCACATCACATTGATTAATTAAATCGTTGCTAGCATCTTAAAGTAGAATATTTGGACGACCAATAAACATGCTTAACCTAACCTCTGTCCACTTCATACAGATACTTTTTGGTGGAAGATTTCTCATTTCTGCCTCCTGCCTCTTTATTTCTTTTTATTTTATTTTTTATTTAAAAATTTCTTGCTTTTGACATTGCCAATGTGACACAATTTTCACTTTTCGATTTTATAATTATTGGAGAATATAAAAGCCGAAGGCCCAGCTAATAACTTAGGGCCTGTTTGGATTGGCTTTTGAAAAAAGCAGAAGCCAAAAGTAGAAGCAGAAGCAGAAGTCAAAAGCAAAAGTATGTAACTTTTGTGTTTGGATGGAATGTTTGAAAAGCGGCTTTTTCTAAAAAATATGTTTGGATGAATAAAAATGAAAAGTGCTTTTAGAGTGTGGTAATTACCAAAAAGGACATGCTACTTAATATGATAATAAGATATATTTATAGTGTAATTTATATTAAGTAGTGAGGGTATTTAAGTCATTGCACATTTTACGATGTGCTTTTGGCTTCTGCTTTTGGGAGAAGCACCCCTGGGATGCTTCTTCCAGAAGCACTTTTTTCGTTTTTCGAGGTGCTTTTGCTTTTTCTTAAAAGCCAAAACAAACACCTAATTTCTACTAGAAGTGCTTTTGGCAGAAGCAAAAGCCAAAAGCACCTCCCTAGAAGCCAATCCAAACGGGCTCTTACTATTGCATCTTTAGATGGTCGTCTTCTCAATCTACTAGGTGAGCAAAATATTCGAACTAATTCGTTGAACCGCTGAGTCGAATCGAAATCGAACTGAATTTCCGGTTAATTGAGGACCCCGGAGCAAATACAAATATCAAATTTCAGTATTCGTCCGGTTCAAATACAAATACAAATACTTTAATTTTTTTTCCCCGAGTAACCGAACCGAACAGAATATATTTATTTTATTTTAAAAGTTCTATATATTGTATATATTATAGGCATTTGATGGTATAAAATTATATAGATAATATATAATCATTATTTATTTAATTATTTAAGTATGTAATAAAATAAATATAAAAAATTTAAAGAGTTAATTATCAAAATATACTAGTTATACCCGCCCGTGCGATGCACCGGGCAAGATATTTTCATCAATAAAATAAAGAAAAGATTTTAACAAAAAATTATAATAAAATTTTCACTTAAGCGAGGTCTCAGGTTCGAGCCTTGTATATGCAAAAAACAGCTCTGGGAGAGACACCCTTCATTCCCCATGCAGATCCTCGAGAAATTAGTCATTGGTTCAATGTGACCTAAGAATAACCACTAATTCACGAAAAAAATTATAATAAAATTTTAGTATGAATAAATAATACTCCCTCCGTCCCATTCCAAATGTCCTACTTACTATTTTTGAATGTCCCATTACAAATGTCTTCTTTCTATAAATAGAAATAATTTCCCCTCCAACAACTATGTGGACCCCACCATATACTCACAAACCAACTCTACCTTAATTCTCGTGCCCAACAGTAACAAGACACTTGGAGTGGGACGGAGGGAGTATAGTCTAAGACGTGTGTCATAAAAATTATCATTAAATGTAAAATCAAACATATATTTTATTGTAAATGAAAATGATATTTATGTATCTATTACTGAAAACACCACTATGAAGTTGAGACATAAAAAATTCAATTAGTAAGATGCCCCTTTTCATCAACATTTTTTTTTTAAAGTTGTAAATATCATTATGTAGTTTCATAGTAACATAAAAAATAACTATACAATGAAGATATTTTCTGAAGATGGGAGAGAGGAGTTTGGGGGAAAATAATATTAGTATTACCATTTATTACTGAAATAAATAAATAAATAAATAATAATTATAATAATAATAATAATAAGGAATATATATTTTTCAAAACTAATGTAAATTAAAATATTTTGAATGAAATTTTCATTTTTTAAAAAATATTTTTTTTACACTTTTCAATTCAAGAAATTAATATTACAATTAATTATTGAAATAAATAATAATAAAAATGAATATATTATCTGAAAATAATATATATTAAAATATTTTGAATAAAATTCCTATCTTGAAAAAAATAAATTTTCTTTACACTATTCAATTCAACTGTTTTCATGAGTGTGTAATAATGATATACATCATTTATTTAATTCAAATTTCTTTTTAAATTTTTTTAATTCTTAAGCAGGGTCTCGGGTAGGGGTGGGAATATGTTAGGTCAGGCTTGGCCTTGAACGGCGTAGCCCTCGGCCTAGGCCTATTTAACTTTGAAAGGCCTGAGCCTGGCCTATGACCTTTTATAGGCTTAGTTTATAGGCTCAGGCCTGGCTTTTTTGTGTAAATAGGCTATATTTTTGGCCTTTTTAGAAGTCTATTTATGCTTATTTAATTATTAAATAAATAATAAATAATAATGTTAATAAATATATTAAAAAATTATATAAAAATTTTAAACAGACCGGCCTAATAGGCTTAACGGGCCTTTTAATGAGGCCCGGCCTAGGCTTATATACTTAAACAGGCCTTTAAAATTATCCGGGCTTGGCCTATTTTGTAAAAAGGTCAGGCCGGGCTAGGCCTAAAATAGGCCAGGCCGTAGGCCCCTGTTGGACGGCCCGGCCTATTCCCACCCCTAATATCGGGTTCGAGCATTGTGTATGCAAAAAAATTGCTTTGGGAGATGCGCCCTTAATTGTCCATGCAGATCCTTGAGGTATTAGTTTTTGGTCCAATGTGGCTTGGGGATACCTGGTTATTCACCAAAAAAAATCTTATATAAAAAAGAGATATTAAAAAAATAATGAATGTGTAAACATCCCATCTTATATAGAAAAAAATCTTATATATGAGAATTGAGATGACATGCATTTTCTATTTAAAATATTTTGAGTGAACATCCCATCTTGAAAATATATATAGATATATACACTTTTAGTTCAAAGTTTTTTATGAATGTGTAATAATGAATCCCTCTATTTAAATCTATTATTTTTCATTATAATTTTTTTATATTAATATATAAAATAGATAGAAAATAAAATTTATATAAAATTAAGGAACAATTAATGCGGAGGAAAGAGGAGTTTTGGGAAAAACTTGTGGAGAATACTCCACATTAGTATTACCATTAATTATTGAAATAAATAATAATGAAAAAAGAATATATTTTCTGAAAACAATAAAATATTTTGAATGAAATTAATATCTTGATTTTTTTTTTTTTACAGTTTTCAATTTAAGGGTTTTCATGAGTATGTAATAATGATATACACCCTATATGTTTTTGCTTTAAATCAAAAAAAAAAATTATAAATTTTTTATTCTTATTTATATAGAAAAGAGATAGAAAAAAATAGAATATGATATGACATACGCTTTCAATTTAAAATATTTTGAATAAACATCCCATCTTGAAAAATATATATGTGAAGTATATATTTTTTTTACACTTTTCAGTTCAAATATTTTTATGAGTGTATAATAATAAATTCCTTTATTTAATTCTATTTTTTCTTTATATTTTAATATTTATATTGAAAATAGATAGAAAATAAAAGATATAATTAAAGAACAATTAATGTAGAGGAGAGAAGGGTTTTGGAGGGAAAGTTTGTGGAGAATACTCCACTTTAGTATATTATAGATTATCATAATGAGACTATATTGATTTTTTGTGTTTAAGAATACCCTATTATTGAAATATACCACTACACTAAGATTTGTTACTTATACTAACATATTTTGATAACACTAAAAAGAATCACTGGATTACATAGTTATATATATTTTTATATAGTGTAATAACATCAAAAATAAAATCTACGAAACTTAAAAATTAATAAATGAAAACTTGATTATACATTTTTAGAGGACCGGAAAAAATATTCGAACCGAATCGCTTAACCGGTGAATCGAATCGAAACTGAACCCCCGGTTAACCGAGGACTCCGGTTACAAATACAAATACTGAAATAAAGTATTTGCCCGGTTCAAATACAAATACAAATACCTGAAAAATTCAGGTTAACCGAATTGTGTCCATTCTACACAAGGAACCTCTTGCAATTTGGAAACTCCTGGATCACAGCGCCCGAGTGAATCCACACCGTTGATTGGTGGGCCGCAGCTGTGATCGTGGTGCAAACTTTTCGGGAGCTGGGAGACGGGGACTGCTCAAGAACAAAGAAGTTTCTCTACCGGCGGTAATAATAAAAACATTTCGGCTGTAATAAAACTTAAAGCCAAACGGCAGTGCAAATTGCAATATACTGTAAATTTTCTGCCAACTGCAGAATTATTGTTCATTAATTAATTTCAGAAAGTGGGTGTAACTACACATAAAAAAGTAATTAAATTATGGATATATATATCCACCCAAGTGCAGTAGTTTAAATTAATTTTAATATGAATAGACATATGTGGTGACAAAATACCATTTGATTAAAGAAATGGGTATCATTGACAGTGTGATGTAACAATAGAATAATTATAATCGTAAATTTCACATAGTTAATCAACATCAACATTTGCTGTCAGCAACGCAAGTATGAATTTTGTAAATACATGCCCCCCAATCCAATCCAAGGGCCAATATAATAACAATCCAAATCAGGACATAATGCATCCATACAAAATTGGTGTATTCATGTATGTAAAAAATAAAATTCATTAAGTAATTAATTAGTGGTTATGTCATGGGGCACACACACGTTACTGTGTAATGCTTTATTTTTGTCCTCATTTTGCGCACAAAATAAATTAAAGAATAGAAGAAGAAACTGTTGGAATATGCCATCCAATGCAAATCCCAATAAATTGTATAGTATTAGTATTATTAATAATTTTGTTACTATTAAATTAAATAGAAATTTCCGTCATAGTCCCACCATATGAATACACATCAACCAATGCCAACTAGCGAGTTATATTTAATATTTCTCATACTACATTTCTTATGCAAAAGATGGCGACGCATCCAAAAAAAAAAAAAAGAAATTATTAGTGTTATAGAGAAAAATTATGTTGGGATTAATGATAGTGATGACAATGTCAAAAAATAATAAGATAAGTTAGATTGAAATTTACGATTGTGTTACTAAAAACACTAAATGGATACATTAAGTTAAATATAAAAAAATAACTTATAACAAAATTTAATTTTATAATTTAAATGATGACATTGGCATCAATTCTATTTCCGCCCGTGAAAAGACGTCATCATTGCGTATACTGGAGATGTTTGGGAGTCAGCGGACCAGATAGCAGATTTAGAGAGAGAATTATGAGAGAATATGCTGATTCAATCCGCTATATGCTTCTAAATATGTCGGCGGAATAGGGGGCCGGTGGGAATCGAACCTCCAACCTTCCGTTGAAAGTTTAGGGACTTAATCACTTGGCTAAGTCCTCATCCTCTCTTCATCTTTTTATTTGTTAACGTGGGAAGTATTTTATGAAAACGTAATGAAATAAATATTGCATGTATTTGCAAAATTTAAAATGATTAATTAGGTCTTCTTTTTGTCGTCATATGTGTAGGAAATGGACAAGAACAGCTTATAATTCATCATATTGTAGGATAAGGGATGATGAGCCCCCACCCTATTGAGCATAAGTTATTGTGTACTACACACTGCATTAATTGGGCAAAAAATGGGTCTTTAAATGCTAAAAGTTAATGTTGTTATAGATCTAACCATGATTCTTCTACTCCCGTCTCATGTCTTTGTCAGAAAAAATCCATTATAAAGTTTGACATATTGTGATCAATCATTTAATTAAAAGAAATTATTAACCTTTGGTATATATGACTAATGATTAGAATAGATTTCATATTTGTTAAAGTATTGAATGTTAAAAAACGCTGTATAAATATTCCCAACATTCACCAAAAGATGTTAAAAATATAGATTCAATACATTTTAATAACAATTCAGTACTTTTTTAGTAATTATTCATATTTTAGCAAATACTAAATTTCTTGCATTCAGCACAGTAACCGGCCCCTAATGATTTATTATTAATTATAAACTTTTAATTCATAGATTTAGTCATCATAAATTTGGATGCAATATTATCTCCATGTAGCATGAGATCTTAATGTTCTTTAACAACCCTAATTCATTACTTTTACTATATGTAAGTATCAGGTTATGATGATAACCAAGTGGCTGGTCATTTTTAAATAAGCACCGTACATATAATTTTTTTTTACTAAATAACCTATACAGTCTAGGGTACGAAGTACCGTACATATATTATGTGTGTATATATATATATGAATTATAAATAAAACGAGCTAACAATTATTAATCTAAACTTCAATTCTCAAAGAATCATAAATATTGATTATTAACCACGGAACACTTCATTGATAAAAAGAAAAATAATAACAATAAAAACTACTCTTGAAAACATTTTTCTTTCATGTGTGATAGTATTAATCTGTCTCTGCATATATTTTTATAAATAAATAATAGTATGTATGTACTTCCTCCCTCTCATTATTTTTGTTACGGACCCACCCAGCACGTATGCCGATACAAATTTTTAACGGTTAATAACTTAAATTGTGTACAACGAAAAGTTATAAAAACTTGATTGTCTAAAACTATAAGATTAGACGAATCTAACAAGATCTCACTTGACTATGTTTTTTCTTACGTAGCTATGATGAAAATTCGAATTAAAATTAAACAGTGAATGGTGCCAAAAACCATCCGTAAAAAAAACACCGAGATAGAAGTAGTATATTTTTTTTTTTTGCGGAACAGCCAATCTAGGCTAGAGAAAGTAGTATATCTAATTTGAGTGTTGTAAAAAGAAAATACTTAAATATAGTGGTGTGACCACTATATGGTGGCTGTTTTCCAACCAAGCCATCTCCTCCACATTAAAACTACTCATGACTCATGTCTCACTTCAAAAATTCCCTTTAATATTAATAATATAGTGTTGTCGTTTATGACTTTCAAGGATTTCTACAGAAATCCGGCCACATGCATAGAATAACCTTTAATTTCAACAACATACGCGCACACATTTGTTTATAAATCACCAATAATAGGGATGTCAATATTACATGTTCGTAGGTCGTATAAAATATAAATTATCTTATATGGATAGAATACGAGTTTTAAAAATACATCCGCTTATCCGACCTGATTATATGTATATATATTTATATATTTATTTATGAAATCAAACTAATGTTTAAATATACATACATTGCTTAATATTTATATACGTGTATATTTTTTAAAATTTTTTTGATAATAAATAATTTTTTTTTTATTATTTATAAATTTATAGTGGGGCGGGATAGAATTCATTAACCAAATAATATTGAAGATTGCCGATATCAATTTACCCGAACCCTATCATATTATTGATTTTCTAGTAACAGGATATATAATAACTAAGATTTCGGGTAGTGTGTGGAGATAATCGACCCGGAACATATCCAACCCGTTCACATCCCTAGCAATATGCATGCGTGCACTTTGCTCTTTATTTGCCTTTAATCTCTCTAATCTAGGGATGAAAACGGGACGGATACGGGCGGATAGTACTCATCCCGTATCCTATCCCATATTTTTTTTGTCGAATATGGAATCAGATACGAATAGGCCGGATACAAATACGAATCCGAATATTTCGGGAAACGGATACGAGACGGATTCAGATTTTAACTCGGATAATCTTATAATTACTAAAATTAAATTTTTTTTATAATTTTTAAGTGAAATCGGAATATACTACTATGTAAGCTAAACTAAATTTTTTAATTTTCCAAGATCATTAGTTATTTCGTTCAAAATATCTAAATAACATCACTACAAGATGTTACATACTACAGTTTTGATGCAAAGAACCTAATGATGTAGTCGAGTTGATTGATATGATTTGATTTAATAAATTACATATGGCTTTCAAGCTTTTGATTATATTTATACATATAGTATTACTTATTTATTTTATAGTTAATATAATATATTATATTATACATATATAAATATATAAATTTTCGGATATTCGGATAGAAAATACGGATAATATCCGCATTATATTCGGATTTTTCGAATACGGGCGGATATTTACAATCCCATATCCTGTCCCGTATCCGCCGGATATAAAAATTCGAATTCGGATTCGAATATAATCGAATACGGCGTCGGATCGGGCGGATAATATCCTCCCCACTTTCACCCCTACTCTAATCTGCATAAATTAAAACCACACACACCCCTCTTTCCTTTATGGGTAAAAAAACTAGTGCTTTCTTTACCAATAAAAAAAACTTTCACATATCCTTTTTATAACACTAATTATTATCATTATTATTTGGGGAGAAAAAAAAAAGAAAAAAAGAAAGGAAAAGAAAAAAGCACATCCCATGTGACCCATCCAGGCTTCCAGCTACCACAGAGAAGAATCAAGATCCATTATCTATTTATCTCCCTATCTATGCCAAGCACTCTATTACCAAAATTGGTACTTGAATGTGCTTTAGGACACTCAAAAAGACACTTTAGAAATGACCAGGTTTGAGAAGTTTTCATGCAAGAGTCACACTAGCAAAAACACACACACATAATACATGGACTACTTGTTCACGTCTTGTGTGTGTATTTTTCTACTAGTCTGTATTAGTCTGTATGTACTATATGCAATGTATGTTGAGTGTAAACAATTTTCTTTATTTGGGAATTAATGGATTACTTCAACCTCATCATCAACATAACTATATCTCATTATTGGAATTAATGATTTCACTTAACCTTATCACCAAATAAATTACTATCAAATTCACAGGTGGTATTGTGTAACATATAGTAAGTACTATACGTGAGGGTTTCATTTCCTTTGAAGATGATATAAGGAAATTGTTGAATTGCTTTTGTACAAGTATAATAATGTAACAAAGAAAATAAATTATAATTTAAATGCTATTAATTGAAGATCCAAAAATTAATTAAGCAGCCGGATTTATTTATTTACATATTTTTCTTTTATTTTTATAAAAAAATATTAACACTCTGGTGTTGACAAAGTTGTGTGAGAGTCTCAGAGCCCATACCACGCCAATTACAATGATATAAAGGGGGAGGAATAAGGTGTTGGTTTGGAAATCGAATACGAAGCCAATGGACTTGACCATTAGACCAATTTTCATCCCTTGCTGCTGAATTTGATTGCTAATATTTCTTTTTTTAGTTATTGGTAGGATGAATTTATTGTGAAATTAACTTTTCTTGAAGGATTTGTGAAATTAACCATATATTGTATTACTTAGCATCCTATATACAGGAGCCGAGTGAGAATTGGACCCTCAACTTAAATATTGAAAGTCAAAAGAATTTAACTATTTTGGTCTAAGTTCCAATCCCAAATTAACCATATATTGTACTCCATGTGTATTTTGTGTTTGTCAGAGTAATAAAACTATTATAAGAATAATTAAATGTTATGTGATGGAATGTATAGGAGGCAGGCTGGAAGCAATATAAAAAAATAAATAAATAAATAAAAATTAATGGAGTATAAAAAAGTGGGAAATGTAAAGGTGGTTGTGATTTTGGTGGATCTTTTTTAGATTCACCACGTCCCAATACCTAATTCAATTTCAATATTAGTATATATCAATTTGGAATTTCAACGGTTTACAACACTTACATGTGTAATGTATACATAAGGTTTATATTTTGTCAATGGCTCCACATGTCCTCATCATTTTCATGTTGACTATCTTTGTTTCGACCACACCATCATTTCTTCATTATTTTTATTTTTATTTTTATTTTTTGCCCTAATTTATTTTGGAGTTACTTGTCACTATTTTGAGTTTTGGTAAAGTGGCCTATGGGATTTTCACATCATGGCCAAATTTATGCATCCATAGTGCATAATTATGTCTTGTACTAAAAACACGCACCAAATCCAGTTTGCAATAAAATTGAGTAATGAATATATCAACCGACAGCAAATGGTGGAAAAAAGGAAGACACCACTTTTATTTATTTATTTATTTTCCTATTTATTTTACGGCAAAAATTGATAGCTCAGGCCGCAATAAATTGAGTGAGTATTATTACTAGTATTTACTTCAAATTCAATTTATTTGTTATAATTCGAGTTTAAATTTGCTACAGATTCAATTGATGTGTTTAATTATGTTTGAATTTAAGATTGGACAACACATTGAGTTGACAACTTAACAAATTAAACAAACTCATTCTCAAATTAAGGGCCCGATTGGCTTTTGGCTTTTGAAAAAAATATAAGCCAAAAGTAGAAGCATAATCAGAAGTCAAAAACAAAAGAATATAACTTTTGTGTTTTGATGGAATATTTGAAAAACGGTTTTTTTCTAAAAAAAAATATGTTGGAATAATAAAAATGAAAAGTGCTTTTGGATTGTAGTAATTACCAAAAAGGGCCTGCTACTTAATATGATAATAAGATATTATATTATAATTTATATTAAGTAATTGGGGTATTTAAGTCATTGCACATTTTACGAGGTGTTTTTGGGTTCTGCTTTTGGGAGAAGCACCTCCTGAGTTGCTTCTCCCAGAAGCATTTTTTTGGCTTTTCGAGCTGCTTTTGCTTTTTCTTAAAAGCCAAAACAAACATCTAATTTCTACTAGAAGTGTTTTTGGCAGAAGTAAAAACCAAAAGCACATCCTTATAAGCCATTCCAAACGGGCTCAAGTACTGTAACATATTTTTGTACTACTCCCTCCGTCCCATGAATTGTGGCTCGTATTCCTCTTTGGGCTGTCCCACGAATTGTGGTCACTTTCCCCTTTTAGATAAATTTAATTAATATAAATATGATTAGAATCTTAATGGTTTCTAAATCCCATCAAAAGTAATCACTTTTACTATTATGCACAACTCTCAATACACTTTTATTTTTCTACACAAAGTGCCTTGCATTTCTTTAATTCTTCATATTTTACAATTGGTACAAATAAAAATTATATAAAATATATATTCTAAATCTAGACGTCTAGACGATTCTAACAATACCACACTTGAATATTTTTCTCTAATTAAATCATTACAATAATATTTTGTCAAAGCTAAACAATAAAGAAAATCAAAATTCATTAAATTTTAAACACAAATACCCACATCACTTTAACCACTAAACCTCACCACACCCCACAATATAAATTACCGTGCCAAATAAAAAACGAACCACAATTCGCGGGACGGACGGAATATATCATATCGACTCATGCTAATAATATTATATTTATAACATTATTTTATAGCTGAACCTATATTTTTCTTTATCAGACAAATCGTTATTTGGAGGAAACAGTATTGTATCAAATGTATTTAACTTTTGCTCATCCAAAAAAATCTATTTAACTTTTTGTTATTTCCAATGCATATACTATATTATTTTTTGTTAGCATAACCCAAAGCACATTTGACATTAACAAGGGGCATTTGAATGATTCCAAACTTTTCTTCATAATAAACATGATTGCCAATGCTGTAAAAATTACTAGAAATTTCATAGGTTTTATCCCAGATGTATTTGACCACATGAAATTAAAAATGTATGTTCAAAATTGGTTTTTCAGACAAGGGGTAATCTCTCATCTTCTTTAACACATCACACATGTATAGAAAACACCAAACTTTCTCTTCTTTTTCTGGCAATTTGTTTCAGAGCATTAATAATTCTAAGTGCCATTTGGTATAGACTATAGATGTACTAAAATTTACTCCATTGGACTGAACATTACTAGTACTACATTAGAACGTCTGGTGTGGTAAGTAGATGCAAAGGAAGTAGTAGTAGTTGAATGAATAATGATCAGTAGTACTGGAAAGTGGAGAGACAGAATAGAAAAAGAAAGAAATAAAACAGGGACCCAAATTAAAGATCCTGTGCAATCTGGGAATGGATACACACAATATCCATGACAAAATCATGAGTCAAATCGGATTGGACTTCAACTTAGACTCAACTGACAAATTTTAGGGTTTTGCCTGCCTGCCTGCCTTTCCACGCTACTTTTAATTACCGCTGTAAATTTGATAATGTGAAATTGTGAAATGTACACAGTACTGGTCACTGCTGACTGCTGCATTAGTATGTAGGTTAGGTTAGTAGTCGCAGCTACTCTCTATCATGCCTCAGCTTCACCAATCTGACCACAAATTATTCAAATGCTTCTGTTTCATTACATGCATAAAACCGCTGCTGCATCATTCTACCCAGCCCCAGTTCGAGACTTTCCTATTTTTTTTCAATCTGCCTTCTTCTTTGGGAACCCGATTTTTTTGATTTCTCTTTTTTTTTTTTTTTGGCCTACTCTGTTGCGCATCTTCCTCCAAGAGAAACATTTTACACATGAACCCAATTCTATTTTACTGTTTTTTTTTTTTCCCAACCATCTGTTCTTACACTTTTGATAAGGAATTCTGGTCTGAACGAGTAGTTTACGCAAGCCCATTTTGAAAATTGGGTATAATTCAGCTCCCATTTATAATGGGCTTGTTTCCGACTGGGCCCAATTTGTGCTTCAATTTTCCTACTGAGTACTGGGCCAATCCTTTTTAACGACCCGCTCCTTTCTTTTTGTTCTGGGGAATTTTCCTACCTACTATTTGCTTTAATTTTAATTTTTGTTCTTGGGAATTTTCCTACCAAGAAGGTGATGTTTGCCAACTTCAAATCGTAGCATTGGTTTGTTCTTTTGAAATTCTATATGGTTCTAAGAAATATTCATATAAGTGAGCTATTAAGCGAGGTTTTAATATAGCAAGTTAGCAACTAGCTATCATACTTAAAGTTTAAGCAATTTGTCCATGAATCTATATATTATTAATACCATTAGTGGTCAACCAAGTCAGCATTTAACGTGGTGTCTCCATTCTAAATTTCCATTTTTTATAGATTTTTGCATTTTTTTTTATTAAATTTAGATTTTTGCATTTGTTATGTATTTACTATTTATTTATGTTAAAATATATATTGATTTGGATATGAAAATCCTAACTTTCATTTTTTAAAAGATATGAAATTATCAATTTATATGGAATTCCCACAATTTCCAATTATAAAAGATTTGAAATTTAAAATTTTGTATATTTGCATTTATTTATATTAGATTTTGATTTTTTTTTATTTATTTATTTTAGATTTTTTGCATTTTTATTACAACAATTTTTATTTTTACCCAATTTTCAGTTATTAAAAGATATAAATTTTTTAATTTATATGAAATTTCTACAATTATTAGCTTTTAAAAGATTTCAAATTTCAAATTTTGAATTAATTTATTTATTTATTTTAGATTTTTGTATTATTTTATCCCACAATCTTTAATTTACCCAATTTTTAGTTTTAAACGGATATGATTTCTTAATTTATATGGAATTCACACTAAATCAGTTTTAAAAAGATTTTAAATTTGAAACTTCAATTTTTTCATATATTATTTATTTATTTTAGACTTTTGCATTTTTTTTATTCCCACATTGTTGTTTATTTGTTGAGCCTATAAATACCACTCATTCTTATGCGTACAAGTTCCTATAATAAAATTATATATATATATATTTGATAGTGATGAGGGTTGATTCTTTTTTCTTTACGTTGTGGAACTGATAAAACATTTATCGATAATTTATCTAGAAAATATTATGTTTAGCCTTTCATGGAATATGTGATATTGTGCTGCCGGTAGCATCCAGTGGAATATCACACCTACTCCTTCTAAGAGGTAGAACTACTTCTAGATTTGTTATTCCACAATATTGTGACGAGAATTTTACCTGCAAAAAACTTATCCTAGAAAATTATTTAACCTCTATTCTCATTAAAACAAAGCTCATTATTTGGGATGAAAATTCTTGATTGGTAGAATAATTATGAGCCCGTCTGAATTAACCAAATTCCCCATTCGATTTCGGAGGAAAACATTCCCACTCGCATTTTGTTTTACTATGAATACTAAAAAATAGTCAATTTCAATATTTAAATAAGGTTGAACTCTATTTTCAATAATCAGTTTTCACCCATATGTCAGTGATATATTGCGATATCTCGTGTCACTGGAAAGAGAAGACTCCAAGTATTAATATGTAATCGAGATGGATTAACTCAAAATACTACAATAAATATTGTTTACAATGAAAATTATATATGACAAAATTTGCACAATGGTCATGGTAATTGGTAAAGCTGGTATTGATCTTGGAGATGTGCAATTAGATATTACATTTCCATATGAAAAATTTATAAACTCTACGGGAGATCCTGTAGCAACAATTGATGAGGGTACTTATACAAATATAAACTGCACAACTTCAAATCCAGACATTTTGAAATATAGTGTTATACGAATCCCTAGAAATGATATTGTTTGGTACAATCAATGATTATATCATGGAACTTATGCATGCAAATAAAAATGTATACTTCCTCCATTTTTTTTATCCTTGCTTCGGACCCACAGTGCACACAGTCTAATGCACATTTCAAACAATTAATAACTCAATTTCGGTACAAGTAAAAATTCTAAAAGTTTGATATTGAACAACTACAAGACGAGACGAATCTAACAAGATCCCACTTGGCTATATTTTAACTTGTATAACTATGATAAAACTTTAAGTGTGAACAGTAGCATAATTGCCAATGGGGCAAGAATTTAAAAATGAAGGGAGTATATATAAGTTCTAACAATATTTGTCAAGAGGATGAAATATAAATAATGCCAATGAATAAATTTCATTGGAATATCTAAACACGATCAATTGTTCTGAATTACCGAATCAGGAAATATAGTTGAATGAGGGTTACATAGTAATGCTTTTAGTAATATAGATCCATCAAATAAATTATGCAATGAAAGTATATTGATAGTAACCAAGATGCGGAACCATAAAATTGAAGTTAAACTAACTTAGCTTGCGAGAACCATGAAAGTAAAAAATTATTGATTGGTAGAATAATTATAAATTTATCTAAATTTAACAAAATTCCCAATTTGATTTCAGACGATAAAACTTTAACTCGCAGTTTGTTTTGCTGCGGTTATTTAAAAAAAGTCAGTGTCAATCTGTAAATAATGTTGGACTTTATCTTTTAAAACCAATTTTTAGCCATGAACAGTTATGTTGCAATATTTCGTGTCACTAACAAAATGTAGCTCAAAGTAGTAATATGGAATTAAGAATGATTAACTCAAGATACCGCAAGAAATGTTGTTTACAATAAAATTTATATATGACAAATTTTGCAAAATTGATACTTGATGTAGCTGATGGTAAATCCGGTATTGATTTTTTTGCGTTACAAAGCCGATATTGATTTAGAAGATTTACAATTAGAGATTTTGTTTTATTTTAATAACTAAATAAAACTTTAAGGTATAAACCCCTACCAATAAGATTTTCAGCAATGAAATTTTCAACAAATCATGATGGAATATTTTATATTATGCTTAATAGTTATATTTAAATTTTATTTTATTTTAATTTTAATTTCAAATTAAATAAAAATATTATTTTAATAATTATTTTTATTGATTTATTAAGTTTGTACCGGACAAGTCACAAAAGCTAAATAAGACGGTATAATTAAATTATATCATCATTACTCAAAATCATTACACATTTTTCATTACTCAAAATACAATTTATTATTATTTTATATAATATAAGTATATGTATTATATAAAACATATAATTATGCCCGTCGAGTCTCGACGGATTACTTACTAGTAGTTATCAATATTAATATACATTTTGTATTGTACTACAATATAATAATAATAATATCTAATAATAAACATATTTCAACAATTATGCATACCATCATTTAACATAGAAAAGTAAGATAATGATTAATTGAATTATATAATTGTGTATAATTTAATTATAATTTTTAACGAGTTCACAAATTTAGCGAAGAAAAATGGCCACCGGGATATAATCTCTCTTTCCTACTTAACTTGTCTTGTTTCATTTCTGCATACAATTCAATGCACATTTTCAATCGTTTATATCTCAAAATATGTACAACCAAAAATTATATAAAGTATATTCTAAAACTACATGATTTTACAATTCTAACAAGACCCAACTCGACTATTTTTTTCAAATATATATTTGCAATAACATTAAGTCAAAGTTAAACAATGAAAGGTGCCAAAAAATCAAACAGGACAAATATATGGGGACGGAGGGAGTACAACGTGCACTCAGATAATTATTAGTAAAAAAAAGTAATATAAAAAGCATAATATTTTAATTGTTATAGAAATAACTATCTTTATTTATGTATGTGTACAATAAAATGGTATATGGCTTATTAGCTTGTGTTTATAGTGGAAGTATTGTAATGGAAATTGGGATTAAATGATGAAAGAAAGGAAGTTTAAAAGTGGGATAATAAAATGGATAAAGTGTAATAATTATGGCTATGAAATGAAACAAGTATTAAGCTTGCATAAAATTTTTCTAACTTAACTTCTCAATACATTACATAGGCTATTTATAAACTTTTTTATCCTCTCACTATTTACTAACCTCATAATCAAGGCATATACATTTCAAGACTTTCACATGTCTAACCTTATGATCAAGGCATGAACATGGATGTTGAACACTAGACATTCACATGTTTTGTTTACATGCATAATACTCCCCCTTGAATGTCGTCAATACGAAGAATATGCCTCGTTAAAACCTTACTTGGAAAAAACCCAGTGGGAAAAAAATCCAAGTGAAGGAAAAAGAGTACAGTATTCTTGTATCAGATGCTCCCCCTGATTTGGACATCATTTTAAATCTCGAAGCCGCCGCATTCCAATTTTCTTCACGAGCTTCTCGAATGTTGCAGTCGGCAATGCCTTGGTAAATAGATCCGCTAAATTATTTTCTGATCGAATTTGTTGCACATCGACTTCACCATTCTTTTGAAGATCATGAGTGTAGAAGAATTTTGGTGAAATATGCTTCGTTCTATCTCCTTTGATATAACCCCCTTTCAACTGGGCTACACAAGCCGAATTATCTTCAAATAAAATTGTTGGGGGCATTTGTGGTTCAATGATTAAACCACAACTCTTCAATATATGTTGAGTCATTGACCTCAACCAAACACATTCTCGACTTGCTTCATGGATTGCTAATATTTCGGCGTGATTAGAAGAAGTAGCAGTTAGAGTCTGCTTCATTGACCTCCAAGAGATAGCAGTTCCACCACACGTGAAGATATAGCCTGTTTGAGATTTGGCTTTGTGTGGATCTGATAAATAACCTGCATCGGCATAGCCAATTAACTCATGTCGAGAGTCTTTTGGGTAAAATAACCCAAGATCAATTGTTCCTTGGAGATAGCGAAAAACATGCTTTATGCCTTTCCAATGTCGTTGAGTAGGGCAAGAGCTGAATCTTGCGAGTAGATTGACTGCAAACGCGATATCAGGTCGCGTGCTGTTTGCAAGATACATTAACGCACCAATTGCGCTTAAATATGGGATTTCTGGGCCAAGTTGCTCTTCATTATCTTCTTTTGGCCTAAATGGATCCTTTGCAGGATCAAGTGCCCGAACGACCATTGGATTATTTAGCGGATGAGCATAATCCATTCGAAATTGCTTTAATACCTTTTGGGTATAAGCCGATTGATGAACAAATATGCCCATTTCCAAATGCTCAATTTGTAGGCCAAGGCAAAATTTCGTTTTCCCGAAATCTTTGATTTCAAACTCCTTTTTCAGATATTCGACCGCCTTTTTCAACTCTTCAGGAGTTCCAATTAGATTTAAATCGTCAACATAGACTGCGACGATCACAAATTCTGACCCATTTTTCTTTATAAATACACAAGGGCTGATCGGGTCATTTGTATAGCATTCCTTTATCAAACTTTCACTGAGGCGGTTGTACCATATTCGGCCAGATTGCTTGAGCCCATACAACGATTTTTGCAATTTGATGGAATAATTTTCTCTGGGTTTTGAGTTGCAAGACTCAGGTAATTTAAACCCTTCAGGTATTTTCATATAAATATCATTTTCCAATGAGCCATATAAATATGCAGTAACAACATCCATCAGCCTCATTTCGAGATTTTCTCGTACTGCTAGACTCATTAGATACCTGAATGTTATTCCATCCATAACTGGGGAATATGTTTCCTCAAAATCAATTCCCGGTCGTTGTGAAAAACCTTGGGCTACAATCCTTGCTTTATATTTGGCAATTTCATTATTTTCATTTCTTTTTCTCACAAATACCCATCTGTAGCCAACAGGCTTCACATTTTTTGGTGTTTGGACAATAGGGCCGAATACTTTTCGTTTATTCAGTGAATCTAGTTCAGACTGAATCGCATCTTTCCATTTTGGCCAATCATTTCTTTTCCGACATTCTTCAACTGATCTTGGTTCAGGATCCTCGTTATTTTCCATTACATCAAGTGCAACGTTGTATGCAAAGGCATTATCAACGTTTGTTTCTTTTCGGTTCCAACATTTCCCAGTATTGATATAATTGAAAGAAGTTTCAATAACTTCATTTTCTTCTGGGTGAATATTTTCAGGTTCAACCTTTTCGGGGGTTGAATCAATTTCTCCTTCGGGAGTATCATCTGTGATTGATTTATCACCCATATGGATAATTTTCTTCTTTCGTGGATTTTTATCCTTGGAACCCAAAGGCCTACCACGCTTCAGGCGTGCAGTAGGTTCATTTGCACTTGGAATTTGCCCTTCTGGGACATTTATATTGGCTGGTGCATTTGCTGCATCATTTATATATGATTTTGTGACTTTAGCAGCATCATTAAAAGCATCGGGTAATTGATTTGCAATTCCCTGCAAATGCACAATTCTTTGAACTTCAAGTTCGCATTGCCTTGTACGAGGATCAAGGAAATCAAATGGACTTTGCCAAGATATTTCCTTTTTCAGTTGATCATTTCCTCCCCCTAATGTCGGGAATTGAGTTTCATCAAAGTGACAGTCTGCAAATCTTGCAGTAAATAAATCACCCGTTTTTGGCTCAAGATATTTAATAATCGAGGGTGATTCATACCCGACATATATGCCCAACCTTCTTTGAGGTCCCATTTTTGTGCGTTGTGGTGGCGCAATCGGTACATAAACCGCACACCCAAAAATTTGCAAGTGGGATATATTGGGCTCCTTTCCAAACACAATTTGTGTAGGGGAGTAGCTATTATAGCTTGTCGGCCTTATTTTCACAAGTGCGGCTGCATGCAATATAGCATGTCCCCAAGCAGAAACAGGGAGTTTTGATTTCATTAACAAGGGTCTTGCAATTAATTGCAATCGCTTAATAAATGATTCTGCCAGACCATTTTGCGTGTGCACATGAGGCACAGGATGTTCAACAGTAATTCCAATCGACATGCAGAAATCATCAAATGCATGTGATGTATATTCTCCAGCATTATCAAGGCGTATTTTCTTTATCGGATGATCTGGAAACTGTGCTCGCAATTTTATAATTTGTGCAAGTAATCTTGCGAATGCCAAATTGCGAGTTGATAATAAACAAACGTGTGACCAGCGTGATGACGCATCAATTAATACCATAAGGTACTTGAAAGGTCCACACGGTGGATCAATAGGTCCACATATATCGCCTTGAATTCTTTATAGGAATGTAGGGGATTCAATTCCCACTTTTACTGGAGATGGTCTGGTTATCAATTTCCCTTGTGAACAGGCTGCACAATTGAACTCATTTGGGTTCAATATCATTTGCCTTTTCAATGTATGGCCATTTGAATTTTCAATAATTCACCTCAGCATTATACTGCCAGGATGCCCAAGTCTATCGTGCCAGGTAATAAATTCACTAGTAGCTTTCAAGCCTACTAGGTTATGTATTTCTGCGGCACATATTTTTGTATAGTATAAGCCAGAGGAGCAACATGGCAATTTTTCATTCACAAATTTTTTGCCATTTTCAATTCGAGTTATCAAAAGATACTCGTGATCTGCCTCTTTTGAAGTTTCAATGTGATATCCATTTTTTCGAATATCATTGAAGCTCAGTAAATTTCTTCGAGCTTTGCGTGAGAACAAGGCATTTTCAATTGCCATTTTTGTCCCTTCAGGGAGAAATATAACAGCTCTACCGGAGCCTTCAATGCATTTTGCATTACCGCTTATAGTTTTCACTGCGGTCTTTTCCAATTTTAAATTGGAGAAATAGCTTTTGCTTTTGAAAATGCTATGCGTTGTTGCACTGTCAATGAGGCAGATATCATCTCCGACTTTTGAATTTCCAGCATCCATTTCTTTACAAGAATATAAGAATGTTAATAAACATCAGCAATATAAATATTATTAATGCAAAAGCATATTTATATTATACATGGATAATAAAAGGGAAGTATAAGATATCATTATTTATATTAAACAGGAATTATAAAAGATAAGTACGAAATATATATATATATAGCTATATAATATATTATTTAGTAACAGTATCTGGCTCAACAAAATCATCAGCTTCCAGGTGCGTGATATTATCATTTAATATATCATCATAAGTATCATCGTGGGCATTATGGTTTGCTTCAACACCTGATCTTTCTTTTCGTTTCGAGGCCTGATACAGTTCAGCTAAGTGTTTAGCTGTGTGGCATGTTTGAGCCACATGGCCTTTAATTCCACAACGATCACAAATTTCATCATTTTGTTTATGCTTTCTTGCATAATTTCTTTGTTGTGGTTTGTAAGGCCTTCTGGTATCATATCTGCGATTTTGCTCAAATCGAGGCTTATTTCGATAATTATTTTGACGAGATGATTCACCTCTGCCTCGATTGTGATACCGATTTTGGCCACGATCATCATTTTGATTTTTAAAGTGCCCACGATCACGCACATATTTCGATGATTGAGCCGCGTTCACCTCAGGGAACGGTTTTGCACCTGCGGGCCTAGATTCATGATTTCTCAACAACAATATGCTGTTTTGTTCAGCCAATAATAAGCAGGTGATAAGATCAGAATATCTCTGAAAACCTTTTTGACGGTATGTCTCACTCAATACTGAGTTTTTAGCATGAAACGTAGAATACGTTTTTTCAAGCATTTCTGCTTCAGATATCTTTTGCCCACATAATTGCAATTGGGCCGTAATTTTGAACACAGCGGAATTATATTCCCGGACTGTTTTGAAGTCCTGAAGTCTCAGGTTTGTCCAGTCATCAAGGGCTTTTGGAAGCACCGTCTTTTTAAGATTATCATATCTTTCTTTCAGCTTTTCCCACAATGCCAGTGGGGATTCCACAGTCACGTACTCCATTTTAAGTGCCTCTTCGATATGATGGCACAAGAAAATCATGGCTTTTGCCTGATTTTGATGGCTGGGATTTTTGCCTTCAGCAATAGTATCTTCCAGACCCATTGAAGTAAGATGCATTTTTACATCTCGGGCCCAGGACATATAATTGCTTCCTTCAACGGTTAAAGGAGCAAATTCCTGCTTTGCAAGGTTAGCCATAATCTTATTGAAAGTTTAGAAATAAGAGATTATACCTCAAATGATAATCTGGACAGAGTCTCCTCGTGCTGATAACGTGTTATAGAAATAACTATCTTTATTTATGTATGTGTACAATAAAATGGTATATGGCTTATTAGCTTGTGTTTATAGTGGAAGTATTGTAATGGAAATTGGGATTAAATGATGAAAGAAAGGAAGTTTAAAAGTGGGATAATAAAATGGATAAAGTGTAATAATTATGGCTATGAAATGAAACAAGTATTAAGCTTGCATAAAATTTTTCTAACTTAACTTCTCAATACATTACATAGGCTATTTATAAACTTTTTTATCCTCTCACTATTTACTAACCTCATAATCAAGGCATATACATTTCAAGACTTTCACATGTCTAACCTTATGATCAAGGCATGAACATGGATGTTGAACACTAGACATTCACATGTTTTGTTTACATGCATAATATTAATTTAATAAAATTCGTAAGAATTGCAATTTTGGAAAGAAAAGGAGCGCGCGTTTGCTACACTCGACATAAAAAAAGATGTACGTTCAATTGTTGAAGGTGCTTACCTGATTGTTGAACCTTGATTCTGTTCAGCTTCCCTCTCGACTTTCGGGTATCCGCTCTACTACGAACACCAAATGCTTCTCCGTCGCTCCTCTTGATCTTTCTCACCTGATTCTCTCCTCCCAAAACCAAAGACTGTAACGCCGCTCACCCGCCTTCTCTTCTCTTCTTTGATATTCACAATAAAGGGAAATGGAAAGCAAACGCACCGCGCTTGGTTTTCAGTTTCCCGCTAAATAAGTAATTAGTATTGTTGTATCCATCCTGAGAGGGCTGTAGCTTTTGGGTTTACTTGGTGGAGCTGCGCTGCTTGAGCCGTTTATTTGGTTGCCGTCTCCAAGATTGACGTTTTTAGTGCTTTTCTTCATGGGTGTGTAAAATGGGGTCACAAGAGACATGGTTGCCAGCGGTGAAGAAGGACCCCCATTTGCGGCGTTCTTCAAATTCACCCCTTCGGATTCCTGAGGCCAGTGACGATGCCCGTGGACAGTCAGTTCCGAGGAACAGATCAAGATTATCAAGATTATTGCTCTCCCAGAGGATTCCCTTTTGGGAGCTGTTTTGCTGCGGGGTTGTTTTCTTCGTCGTTCTAGTCCTCAGTCATTGTTTCGTGCCGAGGCTCTTGATGGAGGATGGAAGAAGTCTAAATGGGACCAGCATTCTATTCGAAGACGATTATGGCTGGTTGCCATTCTTGAAAGAGTTGGATTTCGGCGATGATGTCGGGTTTGAAAATTTGAGCGTCGGAGCCAAGTTCCGAAAGGACGATAAAGAGGAATATGAAAGTGTTGCTGCAAGAAAGCTTACTAGATTTGGATATAAGGAACCCATTATTGCATTGGTAAGCATTGTATATACTTTTTTCATTATTACTTGTTTTTATCCGTCCATCAATTTGGTAGCCATTTCTTTATGTTTGTAAGCGACTAGATGATTTTTTAAATGTTTTATCCCCCGGATTTAAGGTGGATTTTATCTTAATAATTTTTGCGCGCTATTTGATTTGGTGGCTTGATGTTGGAGCTGCATTTTGATGATGGCGTTTTCAATGAAATGTGCTTGCAGGTTTTTGCGGATCTATTGGTTGATCCTTATCAGATACAAATGTTCACTATTGCTACTGCATTGCACGAGATTGGCTATGAATTTGAGGTTGTTTGCTGATCAGTGGCTTTCATTCTTGTTTTCTCTTTAGTTAATTATTACTGACTTTGAATTGAGTGGTTTTGTCCCCTGGTAGATTTTTCTGGTGAATATCTCTAGTAATTGGATATTTACGTGTACGTATGTACAGTCCCCCCTTTTTGGATGTAAAACATGCTAATGTTAACTCTTCACCTTGAGTTTAGGTATGGGTGGGGCAAGCATCTATAGTAGTGGAGTGAAAGCAGTAGAAATATGATAGTATGCCTAATTTTGTGCTGAACAATACCTCCCATAATCAATTGTCTTGTTTCTATATGTTAGATGTTTCAGTTTACAATAATAGTATAGGATAATCAAATCCTTCTGGAATTGTGATATATTTACTGTTGGCCCTCTACTTTTGCTTTAAATTATGTATTTGGATTTTGGAATTTCGGGATAATATGTGGACTGATGCTAAGGCATATTTAACTGAGTGAAGTTTTGCTCATCTTAGTTTTTTTGACAATGGCACAATTTATTACTTGGTGTTGCAGGTACTCTCTCTTGATGATGGTCCCACGAATATAGTCTGGAGAGATGCAGGCTTTCCTCTCCGTGTGATCAGAGCTGATGATGGCATAAATTTCAATGTTGATTGGCTTAAGTAAGTTGATCGGCATAAAGTTATCATAATGATTCCAGTGGCTGCTGCAATAATTTTTTTCTTGCCCTGTCAATTCTCACTTCCACTTCACATAGCTGTCCTGAGCAAAATAAGTTCAAGATTTTGTTTGTTTGGTGGTGTGGTTGTACCAAAGCATTTATCTCAATCCCAAAAAGTTTCTGTGTGGGGATGCATTGTTACCCTCAACAGATTCGAGTATATTGAACTTTTTTCTTCGATTATTCTTAATTGCTGCAGTGATTGCGTTAATTTGTTTCAAGCATATGGAGATAACCTTTCAAATATCATGCATGATGATTGAATATTAAAATTTTTATAAATAAAGGAGGTTTTTATTTTCAGTTGCAAACTTTTTGTTTGTGTTTTTGTATGTGAAACAATTATGACGCAACCAAGAAAATCAACATTTTCTAAAATTGTTTTTCTTGTGCTTTCACAGCTACAATGTCATAGTGGCAAATTCTCTTAAAGCTGTGGGTGTCTTATACAGGTATGCTTCATCTATGATATTCTCTTTAGTGAATTTCGTCCATGTTCATTTTTATGTATCACACATTATTCTGTGGGTGTCAGTCAAACACAAATTTTCTGTTAAATACTATTATTCTTGACTAATTGCTACCATTTGAATTGTGCGTTGTCTATAAGGATGAGGGTTAGCTACCAACCTAGAACATCATTTCTGGGATTGTTAGTTCATGTGGTGTTAAGCTTATATAGTGATTATTCTCTTTGGTTGCTGCACTTCTAAATAGATGCTTGCATTTGTTTTCTATTCTTTCTGATGATATTGTTGCCAAAAGGTGGTTGGTTTGTGCAATAAAACGTTCACTGTAGCTAATAATACATGTGGTTAAGTGGATGGTAGTAAGCCATTCCGCTGTATTTTTGTATTCCATTATCAATCTTCCTGATTGAATAAATGTGGCCTTAATGATTTATTATTTCAATATGGATTTTGTGTCATAAACATCACAGACACCCCTTTCTGCTTCGTGTTTATTATCTCTGTTTATATGAACTTTGCTTTGGTTTCATGAATGGTTCTTGCATAGGTCAACATGCTTCTTGTGAATAACTTGCAGTTCCTGTGGAGTAAAGATTTTACTTGTTGCAGTCTCATGCAGGAACCCTTCAAAATTGTACCGCTTGTATGGAACATCCAAGAACAAGAGCTTGCTGAACAATTGAGGCATTATGTCTCTACAAACCAATCAGAGCTAGTCAATAACTGGAGAAAAGTCTTCAGCCGAGCCACTTCTATTGTCTTCCCAAACTATATTCTTCCGGTATGTGTTTATTCCATCATAAATGGTGTTTGGGTGTTGAAGATTTGCGTTCCTACTAATAGACAGTAAGATCAAATTCATATTGTGCAAAAGTGAAAATTCTTCTTTCTGGGTACAAACACTTTTTGCAGAAAATAAGTTGGTTTTTATAACCTCTTATTATATTCTTAACAAGAATATATTGCTTTCAGGGTTTTATAGCTTTCTTCAATTATAGCAATCTTCTTATATCTGGTAGGATAAAATCTGGATTTTTACATGAGGAACTCACCTAACTGGTGGTAGAACTGGATGTTGCTCGGTGAGGAATTTTTTCCTATATAGCCCTCTGCCATAGCCAGACAAATGGGATTGCTTAATTGTTATGGATCCTAAGTGTGATTTAATTTCTATGCTTGTTAGGCTGATTACCCATGAAAATGCTATTTTTGGAGATTGTCTGATTGTCATTCTTCACTCTTGTATATGTGATCTAGTTTGTCAATCACTTCATGCTATTTTTCTAATTGTTTTCTGAATCAGATGGCCTATTCTATATGCGATCCTGGAAACTTTGTTGTCATCCCCGGCTCTCCTGCAGAAGCATGGAAAGTTGATAACTTGTTGGCTGCTTACGAATTTAATCCAGATATTAAGTTGAGCTATGAACCAGATGAATGTGTTGTTACAATTGTTGGAAGCCAGATGCAGTATAAAGGACAGTGGCTTGAGCATGCACTTGTTTTACAGGCTCTATATCCAGTTTTTCAGGACTTCAGCAGGTCAAAATCTCATCTTAGAATTATTATCTTGGCTGGGGACTCCAAGAGCAACTACCATCATGTTGTTGAGGTACTTACATTTCTTCTATTTTCCAATGATTGTTTGTTACTCTAATACATCTCTGGAATTGTAAAATATTTTATACAATTTATTGTTGCCGCCACAATCCAACATTTGCAATATTTCAACTTCCTTTTTATTCCTTTGGAATTTAATTAATCAGCCAGTAGAACAATACATCATTATGTGGACCTATGTTTTTGTACTCACGATTTTGTTAAAAAGGGGAATATAAGTATGTAACAAAGAGATAGGCAAAGTTCCATTTTGTTTATTGCTTGATATGTTTAAATGTGTTGCTACAGACCATTGCACTAAACTTGAAGTATCCAAATGAAACAGTCAAGCATGTTGCTTTTGAGGAGGACTCAGACATTTATATAAGTGCTGCTGATCTTGTGATATACGGATCCTTTCTTGACCAGCCTATCTTTCCAGGCATTTTGATAAAGGCCATGTGTCTGGAAGTACCTATAATCGCTCCAAATCTACAAATGATTGAGAAAGTTGTAAGTATTTGTAGCATGCATTTATTCATTTCATCTTGTGCGAAATTTACCAATGTAATATTTGGCTACTCGATTAGTGAATTACAGCAGATCTTTCGGATTTTTTGAATCACTAAATGACCTACCAATTGACATGGTGACTACTCTTAGGTTAGTACCGGGGTCAATGGATATATTTTCCCAAGGGATGACATTGAGGCTCTAACAGACATTGTGTTTCAATTGGTCCCCACTGGAAGAGACCATGCTTCAGTTAACATTGTTACATCAAGTGCAAGACGCACTGCTGAGAACTTAATGGTTTCCGAAAGTGTGAAAGGCTATGCTTTGCTGTTGGAAAACATTGCCACACTCCCATCTGAAGTTTCTCTTTCCCGGACTGCATATGAGATTTCATCAGAGCTGGAAGATGAGTGGCAGTGGCGTCAATTTGAAGGCATTAGAGATGCTGGTTTTCCAGACCGACCTGGATGGATTCATTCTGTTTTAGTTGAGGTTGAAAAGCAATTCAATCATACCCAGAAGGGTTTGGTTAAGCACACTTACGTGTTCGAGTACAGTATCTGGGAGGAGCAAAAATATATTGACATAGCTGCATTAAAGGAAAGAAAAGAGGAGGAGGAGGTTTGTGATTTAGGTTTTGTTGTCTTCCTGTTTTTTATATTCAAGATGTATGACTTTATTCCCAACAGTTTTGTTTCTTTGGAATGCAGCTGAAGGCTAGATCTGATCGGCCTGTGGGGATCTTGGATGATTTATATAAAATTATCAGAAGACCCAACCACTCATTTCGTGAAAGGGATGATGGAGAACTTGAAAGGACGGGTCAACCATTATGCATTTATGAGCCATATTTTGGACAAGGAACATGGCCCTTTTTGCACCATAGCTCACTGTACAGAGGGATTGGGCTGGTAAGTTCCTTGTTTCATTGTGAACACTACGAATAGTTTATAATTTGGCTATATGAATTGTAAACATCTTGTGCTGCACATGTATTTTTCTTGATAAATTAAGCATTTGAATTTGTAATATTGTTTGATTAATAATAACAATGTCATTAACCTGTTGAATGACAAATAAATGTGTCATTGTAGTCCAGGGGAGGTCATAGACCTGGAGTTGATGATATTGATGCACCTTCTCGTCTACCATTATTAAATGATTCTTATTATCGAGATATTTTGGGGGAACATGGAGCCTTTTTCGCAGTTGCTGATAGAATTGATAATGTACATAAAAATGCTTGGATTGGGTTCCAATCTTGGCGAGGCACAGCAAGAAAGGTATGCACTTGCTACTTGGTGATAATTCTCTTCTTGCGAACCAATTTCCTTGTGTGATTCTGCTCTGAAAAATACCATTTACTGTTTAAATTTTGTAATTCAACAGAAATCATTGTCTAGAGCCGCTGAAAGATCACTGCTGAATGCCATTGAAGGAAGAAGACATGGGGACACTCTTTACTTCTGGGTTAGATTGGACATGGATCCAAGAAACCAATTAAGGCAGGATTTCTGGTCATTTTGTGATGCAGTAAACGCTGGAAATTGCCAGTAAGATATCATCTCCTCAATTCAGTGTGTAGTTGTTGCTTCTTAGTTCTTTGCTCTTAGCTTGAGAACTTCCCTTTGATCCTACGGTTCTTGAAAGTTTTGAGTTTGCTATTTTATTTTGTATGTTGAAACTAGGTATGTGTTCTTGGAGGCTCTAAAATACATGTACGATATTAAACATAACATGAGTTCTCTTCCTGCGATGCCTGCGGACAAAGGAACTTGGTCTGTCATGCACAGTTGGGCTTTACCTACCAAATCGTTTTTGGAATTTGTCATGTTTTCAAGGTTAGGAGACTTCTATTGATTTTGGCCAAATTAAATTCTCAATTTTGTTGATAATAGTTCTTTAACGGTGGTTGTGCCTTTTTGTTTTAGAATGTTTGTGGATGCACTTGATGCTAAGTTCTACGATGTGCACCATAAAACAGGGCTCTGCTGTTTAAGTCTATCTGAGGTATCATATCTTGACGGCCTTTTCCCTTTACACCTGATCTAGCATTCAATACAAATGAGCTTTGCATTTGTTTCTTTAAACATTGTTTTACTTGAAAGTTGTACACTTGATGATTGGCAGGACATGCATTGCTATTCTCGTTTGCTGGAGTTGCTCATAAATGTCTGGGCATACCACAGTGCGAGAAGAATGGTGTATATTGACCCCAGAACAGGGTATATGCACGAACAACATAAGCTGGACACCCGTAAAGGACTGATGTGGATCAAGTGGTTCGAGTTTAGCCTTCTCAAGACCATGGACGAGGACTTGGCAGAAGAGTTTGACACTGAAAACCCCAAAAGACGGTGGCTGTGGCCTTCAACTGGTGAAGTCCTCTGGGAAGGCATCATCGAAAGAGAAAAAGAGCTAAGAGACAAAGAGAAAGAGAGGAAGAAGCAAAAGAATAAGGAGAGAATAAAACGGATCAAGAAACGAACCCATCAAAAAGCCCTGGGGAAGTATGTAAAGCCTGAAGACACAGATTCATCATCAAATTCAACAGCATCTGAAGCCAATCTTCCCAGGTAGAGTGTCTTTTGATCCTCTCACCTGAACCAATTGAATATTTGCCTAATTCTTTGGATTCAAAAGTTTTTCATTTTTTCGGGGAGTGGGTGCCTTGTTTGCCTTTTTTTTTTTCACTGAACATTAGAGATGTCAGTTGTGGCATGCCAGCCTTGTGAAGGATCCTCTGGAGGTCTATACCATTCTTGTTGCCTTTTTAGATGATTAGTTTCTGTATAGGCAGGTGATTAAACTCTGCAAGATTTGGGAATGGAATATGTCTTGATGGCACATTCTCTTGTACTTTGCCCTGTTTTTGAACAGCACATGGAAAAATGGTGGGCTAGTTGATGCTGATTTTATGGTTTTTTTTTTCCCTACCAATTGATTTCAGGGAGATGTATGATGTGTGAGGAAGTCAGCCACACCAAAAAAACTAGGTTGAAGGTTGTGTTGTTGGTCTGTGGTTGACAGAAAAACACTGTGGTGAGTTTAAGCAACAGCACTGCTATTTTCAACAATGGTCCGATATGGCTCGACTGTGGGGTTCAGTAGGTTTCAGGAAAAACAATTTGGAAAAGCAAACAACTTGTTAAGATTAAGATAATATTTTTTTTAACAAAATAATAGGAGCAGTATACAAATCAATCAATCAACGTTCAATACTACGTATTTATCAAGAAAAAATAAATTAATCAATTAAAAATACATACATTATCCATTACTAGTATTACAGAATACAGACCAAACCAAAGTGTGTCCAACAACGACTTTTCCCGCAACCATACAAAAGCTCTCAGCGACTCCCGACTCTCGAATATTCGCACCACAAAGATCTATTAACACTTGCTAATAAGTAATAACCCGTCTCAAGTCTCAACAATCAACCTTGTTAACCCTTTTTTGAGGTTTCTTTTCTCCCTACATGGCGCTCCTCATACCGTCGCCGAGGATTCCATCGCTCGCCGGAAGGCAACCCGCTGCCAGAATTATGCCGATTCACAATATTCGAGTAAGGAGAAATGTGAAATTCAGTGTTTGTTCGGGTGTCAGGGATTTGGAAAGGGAGGATTTGAAATTGAGGGGCGATAACAATAATTACGAGGAGACTATGAGGTGGTTGTATGGGCAGGTGAAGCAGACTGAGACAGAGATTGCACCGTTTCCGGCAATTAAGACGGAGGATGAGGAAAGGAAGAAACAGGATTATTATGTCAACACGGGTTACGCGATTCGTACCCTCAGGGAGGAGTTTCCGGAGCTTTTCTACAGAGAATTGAGCTTCGACATCTACAGGTTTTGATGATATTACTTTCATTGAAGATCTTTAATTTGGGGGATTTTGAATTTCGTGATTTGGTGGTTAATTTGTGACCTTATTGTTTTGGGTTTAGTATATAACTAGATTTTAGATCAACTTCAGTGGCCTATATTGTGGATTATTGCATTAGATTATAACGTGGAATACTGGTTTGGTAGTATATGGTTTGTGGTGGTAATAGAGTGAGCTCAAGGCATCAGTGCAAATACAGACATGTTGGTGGCCACATAACTGACATAAGTGCAATCAATTGACAATTATTGAAGGTAGCTTTTTTGAGGTATTGTGCCTTTAAAATGGGAAACAAGGCTGAATGGTTGGAGGCATTGATTCACTGATATGCAGGGTAATGTTTGAGCTGGAGGAATAATGCTGTATCCTCTTTTTATCAAAGATGCGGAATATTGAACACGAAGGAACAAAAGCATGTCTTTTAATTTTTGGTAATGAAGTTTAGTTAAATATACGGAGTCTCAATATGTAAAACATCTAAGATCGCGAAGTAAGTTGTGCACATTTACTGTCTTGCTAATTGCTATCCCTTTTTACTTGGTTGAGAAAATTCTTTGAAAAAAATGACTTATGGCAGTGTTTTTTGTGGAGCTTATGACTTCCGTGGTTTGTTTAGGAGTGAAATAAGAATGTCTCTGATCTTTTACCTCAATACTTGTTCTTGTTAAGAATGTGTTACCCAATATCATATTTTTCATTCTCGTGCAGGGATGATATTGTCTTCAGAGATCCACTCAACACTTTTTCTGGTATAGATAACTATAAGACAATCTTCTGGGCATTGCGATTTCATGGAAGGATATTTTTCAAGGCTTTGTGGGTAGACATTGTAAGTGTGTGGCAGCCAACAGAAAACATAATAATAGTTCGCTGGACTGTTCAAGGCATTCCAAGAATACCATGGGAGAGCCGTGGCAGATTTGATGGCACCTCAGAGTACAAACTTGACAAGAATGGAAAGATCTATGAACACAAAGTTCACAATATCGCTCTGAATGGCCCCCAAAAGTTTCAAGTACTAGCTGTGGAGCACCTGATTCAGTCCATAGGTTGCTCTTCCACGCCAAAACCAACATGTTTCGAGTTTTCATCCTCTTTGAAGGAAAATTCCGTGCCATTCATAAAACTGTCTGCTGTCAAACGCAACTTGGGTTCAATATTAAGCAGAACTCTGAAGTCTGAACCTGAATCATTACGGAGAGAATAGCTTCGTTATCTGGTGTTGAAGTTTTGGTTGACAGTACTATACTCATGTCGACTTTGGGACTTGCTCCTCTTCATGGCATCAGGAATCTATGTTGCCCAGTAAAGTCTACAACTACAGCATTCGTGTATCTTCTAGAGGTGTTTGTGGAAGCATTTTGGCACAAGAATTTTGAGTCTGTAAAATACGTGTTGTTTATACTAACTAAAGCACGTCACACTAGGGCATATACTGTATAATTGTACATACTGAACCCTTTTTATAGTAATCGGCAGTGCTAATCTGCTAGTTTGTGTAACAACAGGGGATTAATATTACATTTCATTGCAGTAATGTGTTATTACCGAAACCAAGCCCTGGATTAGAGAAGAAACCAGCAATTTGTTGGATTCTTACTCAGGACTGATAATCACAAGCAATGAGCAACTGGGGGGCTTCAACAGAAATTGGATTTTCATGTCTTACAAAGAACAAGTCTTTGTAAGATAAGGTATATATACATATATGTATATATATCCGTATATATTTATTATAACAAAAGTACGTTATACATGTGTGAATTAATCCAGCAGGAATGTAATCCTGGGACAAGAAAATAATAGCACTACCACAAAAAGCAAGGAAGACAAAACATTGGCTCAAATCCTGGAAGGCATTCGAAGTGAATGATAATCACTGCCAGAAGAGTTCTACAAAGATATCATCCATGGGTGTTGACAGCTTCCCACAGCAAGTTCCTTGGGGCAGGAGACGAAAAACTGCGAGCCTCCAGGGCAGCTGTCTTGAGCGTATTCAATGTCAAGGCGTTGGCCTGGATGAAGGACAGGCTCCTGTAAGGGAGATTGTGCTTCTTGCACAGTTCCTGGACTATAGGAGAAATCTTCCTGAAATGACATCTAGGCAACCTGGGGAACAAATGATGTTCCAGCTGGAATTGCAGGCCTCCAAAGAACCAATCCATCCAGGACGAGCAGGAGATATCGATGGTGCCACTAGTCTGTTTCTGAAACCAGTCGTTCCCTTTGGGGGCTCCAATGTACACATCGGCAGCAAAATGGTTCAAGCAGAACTGAATGTGTTGAACCGAGGAAACACAGAAACTTGCCAGGACAAAGAGGATTCTTTCATTCCAATTGGGCAGGCATGAAATCAGGAGAGGGAACCATGTCCAGTAAACAAGGATCCCCAAAATGTTGACAGCCCTGTCGGGGACTCTCCTGCTGGAGAAGAGCAGCAAAAACGTCTGCAGGTAAAGATTGAACCTTGCCACAACCATTATGGGATAAAATGTCAGATGCTGATAGCTCACAAAAAACCTCGCAGGGGAATCAAACACAAGCTTCCTCCCGTAGAAACGGGACGTCAGGGACTGGAAAAGTTTAGACGACACAGCCATAACTGGCAAATGCTGAAGATCTGGATCATAATCCAGGCTGTTACAGGAAACATGATGGGCATTGTGTGTCCATTTCCACCAAGCAATGCTAATTCCGGTGAGGCAATTCCCTGTAAGAATCTGCGCTATCCTGTTCCATCCTTTACTGACCATTATCTCATAATGTCCAGAGTCATGTCCCAGGTAAGTCACCTGCATCCAGGCCAGCCCCAACAACGCCCCGGAAAGCACATGGATTAACAAACTGTCAGAAAACAACACGCCACCGACACACAAAGAAAACAACAATGCAATGAAACAAAGGGAATATATCACTCCGTGCCCTTTCTTCTCAAACAACCCCGCCTTGACAAACTCGGAGTTAAGCTTCCTGTAATCCTTGGAAACCTCAGAAACCTCGAAATCTTCCAGGTAATACCCGGTGAAATAATTGTCCAGATATTTCCATGCCCTCCCCGGATGAAAGGCAATGAATGCATCCGTCACATCCTGCCCTGCCAGATTCAATAGTGGCACATCCCCTCCTGGGTGGATCTTAGCCCATTCCGTGACATCATAAACCTTGCCCTGAATCGACAACCACAGATCATCAGCCGTGTTATGCTTCTTCAATTCGTCAGAGGTTATGTATTTCCTATTGCTTTCAGCCATTGTTGTGCTTTCAGGCATTTTTGGTGAGGGTGCTGAGAATAATAACAAAACAAAAGCAAATCTATAACCGATCCCCCTCACAACAGTGCTGCTAACAAAATCGAAAGGGGGACGCGGGGTTTTGGTCAAAGTATTACTAAGATATTTTATATTTTATTATATATATAAAACCCCGTCTTACTCGGGTTAAAGAAACCGACTCCAAATATGCTCCCTTTTGTTCCTAGTAATTCCTCTTTCCAATACACCAGATATATATATGATGATAGATTCTGATATTTGCTTAGGTTTGGAAAATATATATAGGCATAAATCTTGGAGTTCCGTTTGTGGGCCTGAGCTTAATTATCGTAGATGCCGCGTTAAGCGGGGAAATCAATGGTTGACGACTCCTGGACTCCTATAATATTTGGGTAAGGACAGGGATTACCTTAGCTTTGACTCCCTTGTTTATTTAGTATCTAGGTCCTTACTTTAATGACAAATTACAAATGCGAATATTCATGTATGTGTGTAGGGTAAGTATTGCGGCTGTTTTCTTCACACGTATACATATTTTTTTACATGCCATTTTTTTTGCATCTTTCATCCACCCACAATCCTTCATACAAAATACTACTCCTATGATGTGTCTTTACCAACTACTCATGCGTGTATAAATGTTACATGTGTTGTAATTACACAGAAAAGGAGAAGGCAAGCAATTAAAAAGGCAGGATCTTTACACACGATCCAAAAGGGGCTTTGCTTCCATTTTCAGCTATCTCAAAGTTAGCTTGAGTTGAACGCAATCATCCGTCACTCATTATGGCGACACTTTGCGGTTAGTTTATTTCTTACTGTATGTTAAAGTTTGAAGACGCTGTATCTACTACATGTTTTAATTAAAGATTTAGTATGCACAAGTGATCAAGTTGGGGAAGCGAATAAAAATAATGCAGACAAGAAGACAAAAGTGCCGTTTATCTTCACCTTTGGTGTCAATCTCCTCTTTATGGAAAAGCACTTCTCTGCATTGCCACGACTTCTTTGATTACAGAGAGATTCGAAACGAATTTGTGCTGAGACTGAAACATGGACAAAAGTCACAAGAATTGGTGCAGTGAACAGATCATGTCTGTGGGCATCCTGGGGGGTGGAGGGGACCTCTACTTTTTCCCTCCTTTAACTTGCTTCCGGTCATTGAACCCCTTTGTGGCTTCTGCTTTGGGCTTTCGACCCCACAGCCATGGAACCCTGTCTACTGATTTTTTCCTGATTCCATTACCACTGCCTGAATTGAAATATTATTGTGAAATGACCAGGGCCTTTCCTTTCTTGGAAGCTTGTGAATGACATTTAAACCAGTAGCCGCCACCATCACTAGTGCTGAGTCACATTGATTTGAAGATATTATGTCATATCTTCAAACCTCTTTTCTCCCTCGAGTGTTTGTTTGGCCAATTTATCTGTGAATTGGAAACTCAATGTGGAATTAATGCAGCTTAATTTTACTGTCATGTTTGAACCAGGAATAGACGACGCCCTAATGTTCAGAGAGCAGCTTAATTCTTCAATCCATTGAATGCAGCTGTTCTGTCGAAAACCGTGTTCGTTAATTCACAACGCAACATACCAAATTGGCGTTACGTGTTGGACTGGTAAGCGGCAAGCCATGTGTCTCTGCTGAGCATTCGGAATTGCACTGCAGACACAGCCCACAGGTATAAGAACCTCAAAGCCTCTTCGGTAGTTTGAATTCGCTTCTAAAGGATATTCCTTCTCTCGCATTCCCATATCAAAATCAGGTCGAAGTTTTCCATATTGGCTATGGAATTCGAACGCTACCAACAACTAGCCGTCGAGAGCTTTTCCAACAGTTGGTTGATGGACAGGAAACCTTATCCCACTGATGGAAATTCCCGTGGAGACAAACAGAGACTGCAGAGCAGTTTCGACTTTGATGTTCCTTTGGCAGCATTCCCTTCTTCCCCAGTTCATGCTGATGAAATTTTTTTACAATGGGCACATCGTGCCATTGTATGATAAGGGATTGAATCCGAAGGCCTTGGAAACTTCAACTTCTGCTCCTGCGCCGCCTGTTTCTTGGTGTTCTTTTAGGGGTCCTGTTCAGCTGAGGTGAAGAAAAACACCATCAAAGGCGATTGTTGTTATGGAACGGAAGGGGTCATCAAGAGGCGAAGCAGTTCGCCACAAGCTGCATTGTGTCTAAGTCCATCTCGCTCAAGTGATGTCGAGATGTCAATCCATGAAGCGATTCTCTACTGCAAGAGGTCAATAGGTATGGTATCTTAATTATCAGATTATTGTTCTTTCGGTTTCTACCATAGAATTTCTAGTCATTAGATTTAGCACCAATGTTTGGCTTCTCGTTTTCAGAAAAATGAGTTGCACAAAGAAGAAGACGCTGCAAGAGAGAATCCAAGAAGTCCAGTCATAAGGAGTATTACACACCTGGCTATGATGTAGGAAACAGATTCCCAGAGAATGTTTGGTGAACATGATTAGGAAATAGAAACATTAATCTGGAGAATGGTAAAAACTTATTTACATGAGCAGCTCCTTATCACATGCCATAGACCATACATAGCACAACATCATCATCAATCACATGACCCCACATACAGCAGTGTACAAATTCATTTGACAGCGCAACACGAGGAAAATCCTCAATACTTTCGGCGTGGTGCAAACTAGTACTATAACATGGACGACAGAGTATTAAAGGCGTCATAATTGTGTGAAAAAAAGAGACTTCTTTGTTAAGGATTCGACATTCTTTTGGATACCAAGGAGTCTTTTGAGAGCTACATGGATGATCATCCCCTATTGATTCTATTGCATAATAGTTCCAGATTCTTCACAACGAATCAATGAAATTACATATTCGAAAACATGTGGATGAAAATCCAGATAGATAATAAGCATATGTGCCTACTTCTCTATGATCACGGCAGACACAATAAGCCAAGTATGCTCATTATAAGTGCTCAAGGCCACACATTTCGTTATGTCGAAAAAGAAACTTAACGACTAAGCTAAACATCAGAACAAACTTGGGGACCAGGGCATTACTGCATACATGTGGTGTTGGGATCACAATTTTGGTCTTGCAATTTGAAAGGGTAATCAGAACTAGTCTTCATCAATTTTGTCCCTTTAGAGCACAAGGGTAAGCAATGCAGAACCAGTCTTCATGCTTTGCCTTTACCTCTCTGGGAAAAAGAGATCAGAAGCAACTAAACTTGACTAGGTTTAAAACTGCCCCCACAATATAAATACACACTTAAATGATGGACAACGAAGAAGCTTCTGCATAAAGTCCAACTTTGGGACTGTGTATTAGTATTATTTTCCATCTTGGTGTTCGTATGATATCATTGTCAATCTCATGAAAACAAATTTTTTTGTCCTTGGTGTTTTAAAATATTATTGCACTATAAAATTAATCTCTATTATTAGTCTATTAGCGTTACTGTCAGTGGTGGGCAGCATTTAATTAGAAGATATTGTGAGTGGTCACACACTACTTCTGGACACAAACTGAGTACTAAAATCATTAAAATAAAAAAAAAAATAAAAAAAGGAATCATTATTTTATGCTGACCTAATAGTCGGTGATATAATTGTCCTTTTTAGTGAAAAATATAGTATTTGCGATAGTACGTATGGTCTCATGAATTTCACTCAACAAGAAGCTGTTGCAAAAGTAGAAAATACTACTAGTACTAGTACTACTCAATTTTTATTAAAGCAAATTCTTTCACCGATTTAATTTCGGTTTGGGCTAAAAAATTTAATAGAGTTTTGGGCTAGTTCTTTTCTTGGTGGGCCTGATTTTGGGTTTGGGATTTGGTAGCCCATTGTCAGCCCAACACTATACCTTATGTCGCATTTCAGTGCTTTAGTGACTGTAGTCGTGTCCTCCGTTGGGTTTCTCCGGTAGCTAATCGCGATTCACGGTCACGGGTCACCTCACACCTACGGCGACGCCCCAACAGTGTTTCGATTAATTTAAGCTCCTAATCTTCATGTTGGTGGCGTCTGGTTTCTGGAATTGATTCATTTGCGGTCCGGGGAATTGAGAATGAACCCGATGACTCCGAGAGGTCTTGCTCCGTTTATTTCTGGGCCTCAACCTTGGCCACCACCGCTGCCGCCTCTGCCTCCTTCGTCTGCCGCCTTTTGGACTTCCGGGAATGTGCGTAGTCGTCTCAAAGAACTACACGATACTATTAACTTCGCCCAAGCAATGTAAGGAAATACTTCATCTTTTATGTATTTGTTTTTTAAATTCATGTAACTTGAATTATTTATGATTAACTGGCTGACACTTGCACCAATTCTAAGTCGAGGTACGATTTGTTTAGATTGGCAGACCTTTTTTGGGTTCTTTTTTTCTCGGTGGATTAAAAAGGATAATTGTTTTTGTAATATTACTCTTAATAGCGTTTATAAATTTTTTTTGTTTCAGACATGGTTTCATGACTTTTATGGAAAGATGATATCCAAAAGAATGTAACAAGTAAATAAAAAAAAAAAAAAAAAAAAAATTGCACATGTATATGATTTCCTTTTGCAGTTTCGAATTCTGGCGTGTCAGCTCAAGCACAGATTCCACTTGGCACATTTAACATAAAAATGGAGTTCGTTTCATTGTTTCCGTTTAAGAAATAATGAGTTGATAATCAGTTGGTTACGTATCGCAGGCAAAGGGAATTGGAAATGTTGATATTGATGAAAGAAAGGCAAGCCACAGGTGAAGAGAAAGAGGAAGAGGAAGAGAATGGTGATATGTCAATCAATAGCTTCTCTAAGTTGTTGAAGAACAATCTAATTGACCTAAAATTTCAAGAATCTTTGTCACTGGATGCTGCGAATGAGATCATAAGAAAATTAAGATTTCAGCTGGAGCCATTCCGGGTTGTAACTGACCAGAATACTCCATGGGAAGAAAAATCTGCTCCAAAAAGGTTAGCTGATCGAATGAAAAAGTATAAAAGAAATAAGCTTTGGAGGAAAAAGAAGAGACGCCGTATAGCTGAAAACTTGTGTAAGGTAACAAATACAGGTTACCTTTTTCGTATTGCCCATTAGCGATTTTCCTCCCATTTATTTGTGATTGAACTGTTGCTTTTGTTGTTCAAGGAGCATGAGCAATTTGATAAAATAGATAAAGAAGCTGATGAATGGAGAGCCAGGGAGATTGCCAAAGATATAGCACAGCATAAGGTACAGACGTTGTAGAATGATTTTCGGTCCTTAGCAAAGAGTTTATATTCTTTTGAAGGAGATTTTTCAATGACATTGCTAATTCTTGAATTTTTAAGGTTACAATTCTTTAACCTAGTGTAAATGTTGTTTCGTCTTCTATCCGTAGTACAAGTACATCTAAACATAAAGCTCAGATACAAAGCATTCGGGCATCTTTCATTGGCTTCAAACAAACATAAAATAGGAGGAATGATACGATACTGCATAGTTTTCCAGAGCTTCACTTAAAGTAGGATAGCAGTCATTACTATGAGACTTCATTTGTTTCACTCTGTCAGATCTTGGTACTGTAGACAAGACCTTATTTCTGGCCTAACTTCTGTTGTGCTTATGCTTTTTCCTTGCATGAACCAACGAACACCATATATTCTGGTCTTCATCAGTACATTTTTGCAGTCAAATAAGTTTCTCTTAGAAATAGGTTGAAATTGTTTGATGAATATTCTCCTTTTATTGGGTGGTGCTGTTGAATTATTTTATTGCCTCTCATTGTAGTTTCCCTATTTCTTTTGGGTGGTCTTTTAGCATTTGGAGGAATATAAACTTCAGCTCGATCATTTTTCTACCAATTGTCTGCATGTGTGCAAATTGTTTAGGTAAAAGAGAACATTCGCTTAGGCCATTGTTTAGATAAGTGCTTTATCGTACAACTTTGGCTTGGTAAAGAGTCATGATGATTTTGCAGGTGGAAAAGATGAAGGAAATAGCCAAGTTTAAGGCGAGAGAGGAGAAAAAAGTGCTGGAATCTGAGGTGAGAGCTCTTGATAAGCATGATTCATTTTTCTTCATAAGCACTTAAAATCCTTGTACCATTGAAAATATTCTCTCATAACTTACCTGCTTATGTTGCAAATCCTATTATCTTCTTTGTGTGCTTTGTTAACTCCATAAAACCATTAGTGATTTAGCATTTCTCTTGCAACACACAATAGACCACATTGCTATAGTTATTGTTGCTGCAGCCTAATTTATTTGTTCTGTTCTCTTGAGAAATTCTCTTCCTTCTTGGGTTTGCTCTTATTCCCCAAACCTTTGCATGATAGATTTCCAATTTCGTTATTTCAGCTGGAACTGGTGTTGATTGTCGAAAAGCTGCAGGAATTACGTCGCATAAGAATACAAAAGTTGAAGAAACAGGGTAAAATATTTTACTTCCTCCATCTCATTGTTTTTGTTACGGATCCACCCAGCACGTATGCCAATATACATTTTTAACGGTTAATAACTTAAGTTGTCTACAATGAAAAGTTATAAAAATTGATATTATAAAACTGCAAGATTAGAGAAACAAAATAAGATCTCACTTGACTATGTTTTTTTTGTGCATAACTATGATAAAAAAAAATTTGGATGAGCATCCGTAACTATGATAACTATGATAAAAATTTGAATCAAAGTTAAACAGTGAATAGTGCCAAAAAACCATCCATAACAAAAACAGGAGGTAGTAATGGTTTATTCAACTAGAATATCTAAATTACTTGAATGAAACCAAGCCATAGAAACTCTTCAAGTGCTCATTTTTTTAAAATCAATTTTAGCTGGAGAGGTCTCTGATGCAATGATTGTACAATGTAGGTCATTTTCTTCCAGAAGAGGATGACAAGTTTCTTGAACGGGTTAGAGCTGCAGTTGAGGAGGAAGAACGTCAATCATTGGCAGCAGCTGATACAGATGCTGCTAAAGATGCCATTGCTACTGCTGAAGAAACACGGAAGCAGATACGAAGTTTTGCTCCAGAATCAGAAAAACAAGACCTTAATGGAAATGGGAAAAATCAGGAGCAGAAAAACGAGACTGCAAATGAAGCAGTTTCAAAAGAATCAAGCAAAATCAACACAAATGGACCTGGATCAGGGAGTACCTACGGTTCTGTTGGTAATTTGCCCATGGAATATTACCATTACTATCATGGAAGCAGTTATGATCTGGGTACGCTCATTGAGGTAATTCCTATAAAGTCATAGTTCTTTCCCTGTATGGTTGCCGATTATCCCTCTGTCTTGTGTTGTGTTCCATGGTAAAAGCTTCTTTCTTGTGCTTCAAACAATCCAAATACATTGGCACATAAGATCATAGGAATTATAAAGCTCTGTGAAGTATTTAAATGATTCTTCATATTGGTTGTGCTGCACTTCAAAAGCAAGTGAATGGATTCCAAAATCAAAATCCATAATATCTTAACTTGTAGAAATTTCTGATTCCTTACCATTACTTTTTACACAGGTAAGAAGAACATGGGATGCCTACCTACGACCGGGAGGAAGGTATGCAAAGTAGAAGCATGATATTATTCTGTTTTCTGGTTCTTATTTTCAACGAGAATATGTTAAATGCATCAAACAAGAATATATGAACTAACAGGATATAATAGCATGGTCTTTTCCCTTGATCATCCATCCTCTTGAACTTTGAATGCAGTCGTATTCCAGGGAATTGGGTTCAGCCGCCACCTCCAGCAGACGAAATATGGGCATCTTACCTGGTGAAACAGTAATCTGCTTGCTGCGAAATACCTCTTGCCAAGTAACATACCCCAGCTAAAACCAACTGGACGTGGCCTGACATGGAATCTCACACCCGGGACATTCTGAATCGGAGTTCTCTACCGTACCTCTCACCTCTGAAAGCAAGCCTCAACTCTCGAAGCTCACGGCCAGTCCACCACGCCAGTCATGAATTTATTTTACAGTTATGATGTCTGTATGCATGCACACATACTATACTATAAAGTACAGATTTTTAAGCCATATCTTGGATATGTCATTGATGCCTTTCTGTTCTTTCATTTCTTTGGAACCGTTGTTGAGTGTCTTTTTGAAACCAGAAAATTGATAGGATGGGTTAAGATTAGATGAGATGAGTTGGGCTACTGCTATCTATGATCTGGGGTGCGTGTATACAACAATAAAAACCTGTTGGACTATAGATTTCCATAAATGTTTTGTTAACATTCCTAATGAATACATAATGTTTCAGAATTTTAAGTCAAGAATCCCTCGCTAGTTGCTCTCTTCATAAACCTACCTACAACAATTAGCAGCACACTTCTGTGATACAATATGCATGAAGGCATGCAGTCGAACACACAAGAGTTGGCAATAAGATGTGTAACATTTAGTTCATTTACAACACAGTAGAAGGCAAACCTAAAGCATGATAAGCCAACCAATCATCAGGGACATAGAGACTCATGAATACAGTCAGAGACAAATACTGAAATACAACCAATATTAAGTCACCTAACACAATATTTCCATTTGAAGATGCAGAATGCAAAACAGATTGCATCCTCGATGTAAAAACAAAACCACCCTTTAATACACAAGAACAGTCCTCAAGCGCGCTTCTTTTCCAATGGTCCTTTTGGGATCTTGCTCAGAACTTTGGCATCAAACACAGCATACTGCTTCTTGAGCTCAACCATTGCTTTCTCAGCATATGCATCGATCTTGTCATCATACTTTTCATACAAAACAGGCAAAGTGTGCAGCAAAACGAATGCTGGAAATTTACATGGAAAAAGATTAGAGAATGCATACTGTAAATAACTTAAATGTCTTGTCTGGAAGTGGCCAAGGAAATAGCTCATTACATATATAAAATAGCGTCAAGAAGTTGCAGCAATTTCCCACAATTGAAAGAATCCACAGACCAGCAACGACCTGATATATGAAATGTCCAATATCAATAAGAGGAGGAATCAATTCACATAAAAGAGAGCCCATTTTAAACATAAAAATATAAATATCTAATCAACAACAGAAAAGCAACCCTCTTTCCACATCGAATGGTACATACGACAGCACTTGACAATCTACTCACCGCAAGGAATTTCTTCAAATCTCTGCCTGCTGCAATTTCTCTCAACACAGCAAGAGCTCGATTGACCTCAATGCGAAGCGCTGAAGCAACCTCAAGAAAAGGCTTCTCAGGAAGGTGAACCTCTGGAATTTGTGGTGGTTTCCTAGATGATGGAGATGAAACACAAAAACTTATAACACACAGCTCAAGAGAGAAGGTTGATATTTGAGAAACAGATCAAACAAGTTTAGATGCCAAGAATCTCACTTATTGATGAAAGTTGTTGCATTGGACCACAAGAACAATAACCCCAAAGCAAGGATCAAAATGTGACACACCAGAGTAAGTAAATGATACTCCAGTAATTCAAAAAGAACCCATATTACAGTTGCAACACCAAGCACTCCAGCAGATATCTTTTTGTTCCTCCACAGGAATATATCAGCAGCTACAAAACGAATTAACCATCAAACAATAACAAGACATGAATCCAAAAAAAAAAAATTGCCATTACACTGGGATCTTCTTTCAAGATGTAAATTCTAACGGTAAAGTTAGTTCTTTCTCCAGGAAAGATCAGAAATAGGCAGGTCTAACTCCAAATAAAGTAACTTCGTCCTGAGGCTTTCAATAAAACTTCAAATCACTAAAAGATGTAATTGAAATGTTCATTGAAATCACGACAATATCTCTCAAACAAAAGCTCATCCAATCCGTTAATACAATCGGAATTGCTTCCTCAAAAGGCAGTCGAGCAAAAAGGCTCCAAACATATAGTCATTTTCCAACAGACAGATCATGTACACTAAAGCGATCATACTCGAACATATTTCGAGGTCTTATGAGCTGAAAAGGATGACTAACCTAAAAAATAAATAACAGGCACTTAAAATCAAAGATAGTGAGCGCGTGATACTTACGTTTACCTCCACCGAAAACCGTATAAACCGGCTTCTCACGGCCGAACAAGTGAAAAATCTTCTGTTTCATGGAGGAAGGAGGCACCGCTGCCTCCTCCTTTGCCTCAGAATCCGAGTCCGAAGACGACGAAGTGTCGCCGCTGCCATGAAACTTATCGGAAATTTTATCAATGAAGGATTCCCTGGCCGGATCGGAAATCTCCTCATGCTCCGCCATAGCCGAAATTCAAACAACCACAAACAAAATTACAGACGAAATTTGAAAACCAAAATAGTGCTCTTCAGTTCTCTTCTGTTAACAATGAAGTATTTGGCGTGAGTTTTATGTGCCCAGGAGACCCCCCAAACCTCAGGTCCGGAGTTTGATTCGGATGGGTTTCAGTTTGTAAATTTAGCTTACCTTTGTAACTTTTTAACCGTTTAGAACTGTAGCTTTGAAACGGCAGATCTCCTCTCCTCACTTTAACCTCACCCTGTTCACGGCTTCACCGCACGGAGTACCACTACATTTAACTACTCACTCCGTCCACCCCAAGTGTCCTGTTACTGTTGGGCACGGGAATTAAGGTAGAGTTGTTTGTTAGTATATGGTGGGGGTCCACATAGTGGTTGGAGGGAAAATTATTTCTATTTATAGAAAGAAGACATTTGTAATGGGACATCCAAAAATAGTAAGTAGGACATTTTGAATGGGACAGAGGGAGTATTACTTTCTCCGTCCCCAGGACAGCGATATTTTATACTTCCTCCGTGCAACATTCACACATTGCACGCAGTTCAATGCAAATTTTTAACGACTAATAACTCAAATTGTGTACAAGTAAAAATTATAAAAAGTTGAAGGAGTCTAACAAGATCTCACTTGACTATGTTTTTCCTTGTATAACTATGATAAAAATTTAAGTCAAAATTAAATAATGAATAGTAGCAAACAGGGGAATATTGCAATATCTCAAAAACGGAGGAAGTATGAAAATAGTTAATATTCAATATAGGAATAGATTAATGTTTAAAGTAGAGATAAATTATGAATTTATGTGAGATGATTATAATGTATTTAAATTTTTAATTAATTTATTTATATATGATGTGATAATTATGTGTTTGAAATTTTAATATATTTATTTATTAATGTCATGTGAGATGGATTTGATAATTAAAATATATAATTATTTCTTAAAAAAATAAGATAATTGTAATTGGATGAATCAAAAAGGAAAATAATACGGAGTTACCGGTGGGATGGAGGGAGTAATAATTTTAATTTAGATACTGGTTAACTACCAAAAAAGATACTGGCTAAAGATTGGACGGCGGCTAGAGGCGGTGAAGATAATGTGGTGAAGATTTATCAATGGTTTATTATGCGGCTGAGGTTGCCGACGGAGTACACGTGCAAGTAGCTAAGCCATCCATGTCGAAGGCGGTCGCTTTCGTGGGCTTGAGATTGGACTCCTATCGCATTTTTGGTGGGCCCATTTTCTCATAATGGGCCACGTTGCCCAACTGGAAACTAGTGGTGTTTATTTAAATATTGCCAATTGCCAATCAAATAATGCTTTTGCTGCTGACTGAAATTCCCTAAATATGGTACAGTAGTATATGGTGATGGTTCTGTCACAAGACATATGCCCACTGATCCCTCAGTTTAGAAGGACCTCATAAAGTGGAGCAGGTGCAGCAAAATCCAGTTTATGGATTGGAAATAATAGTGGACAGTGGTAGTAGTAACTAAAACAAAATGGAGTATTTGATACCTCAGTGGATCACAAGAGCAGATTTCATAAAGATACACTATACAAGTATTCAACTCTAGCCCATGTTTTGTTTTCATGATTAAAGATCAATGCCCAATCTATAGCTAACTTACAACATCCTTTTTTTAATAACAATCCCACTTCACTTTCCCAAACTTTTTGCCCAAGTATAGAAGCATATGGCTGTAAAGGCAAGAGATCTTCAATTTGCTACTCAAAAGCAAGAACACATTGTCCCTTTCACTTTTCAATAGCACAGAACCAACTTGTGTTTTTTTGTGTGTTCAAATTTTAGAATTGCGGCAAAGTGCTTTTAGCTACTAATTTGTAACTCAACTTGTGAAGATATTTAAGAAGTCAGAACATTGTTGTAGGAGTTTTCCTGTTCAGACCTCACTACATAACAAGGAAAATTTATTAAAATTACATCAAGGGAAACTCACGTGTATATGCTTTGGTTTCTTGTTGTGGATCAAGAACTTCAATTTCCAGGCAATAAAATGTTCATCTGAATGGCCTGGATGGCTTCTCCAAAACAGCTGAAAAGAACACTTCATGATCATCATTTTTATCCCTCTTTGGCACTACAATCCACTTGTGTTTTCTGTACCTAAGCGTTTTAAACACCAATAAGTAATCATTCAAATCCTCCTTCAGGCAGAAGAAGCTGTCTATCCACAGAAGTCCCCCCGGCCTCAGCACTCTGTCCCAATCATACAGAATGAAATCCAGCAACACCAGATCTATCCAACCGTCCAGAAACCTAGTTGTGTGGATCAAATCTAAGGTGTTGTCAAAGAAAGGCAGCCTCTGGTTCACTGTCAAGTAAAGTGGGATGAGCCCACGCAGTGCAATGAATTCGCTGAAGGGTGCTCCAAGATTGATCGTGGCAGAAACTACAGTCACATTTTGTTCCCTCATTCTTGCAGCAAAGGTGCCGGTGCCCACACTGAAATCCAGTCCAATTCTGATCTCTCCAGGCTTCAGATCAAGAACTTCAGCAATCAAGAAATCAGAAGTCAGGTTCATTTCTGGATCTTGATAAGCAGGTTGAATCCATCGCGGGCGCTCGTGATCATCTAGATTGAAGCAATCAGCACATTTGAAGAACCCCTTTTTAGTAGCATTGCTCACGAGACAAGTGAAGTTCTTGCATCTGTATTGGCTCCACCTCACATTTCGGTCATCAGGCAACGCCCATAAAGACTCGTCAATAGATAGAGGCTTGGTGTAGAATTGTGGGGCTTTGGCAAAACATCTCCTCCTCGGAAGAGGATCACATCCATGGACCATCAATTTCTGCGCCAGTTTCCAGTCATCGTTGCAGATATCACCTACATCATAGTCCATGTACTCCTCCAGCTCTTTCTTCAGGGCAAAACAGGAATGTCCGATGCTGGTGAACGTGCCATTAGCCCCCATGAAGTTCTGCTTCCCAAGCCTGTTGGGCTTGATCCTGACGTACGTCCTGATTTCTTCTGTCAGGAAATACTCTGCAGGATCTTTGTTAGAACGATCTTGCTTCAATAGAGGACTCACGGTGGCATTCTCGTGTAAGTTCATCTGTTCTTCTGCAGCTGACAACGATTCGTGCACCACCTCGATAAGCCCCAAAATATCTGCAAGAAAAGAAGCATGCTTGGACTTGGATAGCGATGCATTTCGCAAATCTCTTGTCTGCTCAAGTTCTTGTTGGATCTTGTGGATGACTGTGGCCATGGTCCCCCTGATATCATCCCTATCGTTTATGACAATGAAGTTTCTGTAGTTGAATGGTGTGTCCGAACCTAGAAAGGACTTGAATGAATGAGCCTTGAACAATGTGGCTGTGCAGGCAACCATTGCAAGTGTACCCACAATGATTCCCATTCTGTGAATCCCTCTACAAGATCCAAACTTTTTTATGGCATTTACCTTAGCCATGTGATGAGAGTAAACTTGAATTTATTAAGAAGAATGATGATATGTTTTTCTTTCAAAGAATTTGTATGTTCATTAGTGAAATGGTAAAGACAAAAGAGGAGTAGTTAATCTTAAGCTATAGCCATGTGACGATATGAAATTTAGGACTGGTCAGAACAGTTGCTTCCCTATTAAGTGACTTCAATTTGAATACCAAATCCTCGTAATGGATGGATTCAATGCAGCACTTTTATTTTCCTGCTACTTTTACTAGTATTGTAGTATTACTGTATTTATTAGTATTAAATGTCACGTATTCTAATTCAAAAAAGAAATGCAACAAATTATACACCTCCCACGGTTACCCGTAACAGCTTCAAATATTTAATTGCTTTGTCAATTCAAAGAAAGAAAATCATGCATTAACATTCAAATTATCAATCACCAAGTAGCAGTAAAGAGATTTAGAAAAGATATCAAGCTTGAAAAGAATAAGCTAAACATGTGGGCATGTGGCTAACTGGCTATATAATTCAAATCTACATACAAATTGAAATTTATAACAATTCCACTCCCCATTCAATTCTCAAATTACCAATTTACCCCTTGGCTGCTACTTTTTCATTATCTCTGTCTCCTCCGCCCATCGGCGTACTGCGACAGCGGCACCACCTCCTGCAACGGTGTCGCCTGCGGCGTCGGCAAGGGCGAGTTTCGACAGACGGGGCAGGAAGCGTTGAGCTTCAGCCAGGCATCGACGCATATCATGTGGAAACAGTGTTTACAATCAGGCAACATCCGTAGCATCTCCGATTCCCTGTACTCGCCCAGGCATATAGAGCAAACCGTATCGTTCGCGCCGTTCCCATTCCCTTTTGAGTAGAAGAACTTCGGGTACGAATTGATAACCGCCTGATTCAGCCCAACGACGACGCTTTGGGAGTCGGCCTCGTCGTCGTCCGCCACGAACACTATCTGCGGCAGATAGACGCTGTTCTCGTTGGCGCTGTTGAAATCAGAGTTCCGCCCGCTGCCGCGGGCAACGACGGAGCGGCAGCAGACGTAAGAGGCGATGAGAATCGTGCAGAAGACTAGAAAACCTAGGGCGATCGCGACTGAGTAGCCGAGGCCGATTGAGCTGAGGTCCTGCGCGAAGGACGACGTTCCGGCGGCGGGTAGAGGCGGCGGTGGGGCAGCGGACATTGGGAATTGGAATGGAAATGGAAATGGCCATCAGAATTAGGGGAAAAGAGATGCAATTTGGGGGCAATCCAGGAAGGAAAGTGGGTGGGCTGATTAGCTGCAGCATTTAATACTGAGAGGGAGAGCTACACTGACACCAGTAACGATACTCCTCCATTCACGTTACTGCTTGTTTAATTTGCCGAAACTATTGTTGAAAAATATTAACCCTTCCATCATCGTTTTAACAACACAAACACATTCAATGCTCATATAAAATCATACACTTGTCCCTCTAATCCAATCCAAACATTTTATTACTTTTATTATTAGTAGTTTTATAATAGTACTAGTAGTATTATTAGCATTACAAACAGGTTACACAGTCATGTAAGGTCCCGGGAGCCGGAGGCCAGACTAGAACAGGTCTTTGAAAGTGGGGAGCTTCATCTCGCCCTTGTGAGTCAATGGAATGGTGAAGTTCCCGACCACAGGCAGATCAATAACAAGACCAATTTCCAGCAGATAATCGATATCCCAATCGGCACCGATGTCCTTCATCAAGCTCACCAGGATGCTGTGGGGAGCCTTCACCCCAACTTCCAGGTTTGTCGTGTCGTTACCCTTCAACGAACCAGGGTCTGGGAGTTCACCCGAGGCTATAACCCTGCACAAAACCAGAGTCAGTAATAAATAAATTAATACAGTAAATTTTTTTGGATGAACTGGAAAGTTCACCTGTTGGCACTCTTGAGGCAGTATTTGATCTGACAAATAGGGATGGAGACGCCGTACGGATTTTTAACGGAAACCTTGGCCAAATAGGTGACGCCGTCACGGCTGACGTCCGAGAGATCAACGTCCGTTATGGATGCTTCCGGCTTCTCCATGTCGGCGACCTTATCCACCACGAATTGCTTCGCCTTGTCCAAAAAATCCATCGTAATGACGAGGAATTAAAGCGGGATTATAAGAACTTGATACAGGCTACACATCAGTGATCTGCTAATCTGAGATAATACTACTATGTCAGATCCATCCAGTTATTTATACATCGATTGGAGGAAGAATTCTTTACTTTCTTTTCTGGATAAACTTCTCGTCGTAGTTTTCAGGCTAAGTGAAAGTGACACGACGCGTGTGGATTACGTGGCCGTGTAAGGGAGATCGACGTGTATCTGCAAAAGTAAACTGAATTAAAAAAAAAAAAAAAAATACTCCCTCCGTCCCACTTAACCTGTCTTGTTTCACTTTTGCACACAATCCAATGCACTTTTTCAATCGTTAATATATCAAAATCTGTACAATAAAAAATTATGTAAAATATGTATTCTGAAACTACATGATTATACGATTCTAACAAGACCAAACTCGACTATTTTTCTCAAATATATACATGCAATAAAATCGAGTCAAAGTAGAATAATGAACAGTGTCAAAAAGTCAAACAAGACACGTTAGCTGTAACGGAGGGAGTAGAGACTAACGGGATGGTTAGAGCCCACCCCCACATAAATGCACGATTAAAGAACAACTGAATTTCGTTTTATTATATTATTACGCGGGCGGCAGTAGGGTTGTAAAAGAATCAAATATTTTTGGTTCGATTCGTGATTCGATTCAAAATTATTCGGAATTTTGATATTTGATTAATATTTGATTCGATTCGATATTCGATTTTATATTAAAATTATAAATAAATATATAAATTTATTTTGTTAAATAATTTAAAAATTTAATTTTAGTGACTATATTTACTAATTAATATAAATATATTTATATAATATTAAAATATTAAATTTGATCTATAAATCAAATTAAATATTTAAGTTTAATAATTAAAATTAATTTTATTAATTATTAAATTACCTTATAGAATAATTCGATTCGATTCGATAATATTCGAAAAGCTTATCAAATCAAAGCGAATACTGTGGTATTCGGTTCGATTCGGTTCGTTTACAACCCTAGGCGGCAGGGTTTAGAGTATCACATCAAAAAGTTAAAATAGGAAGAGAAATTTGGATCCATCACTAGTTCGATTCAGCACAGAATTTTCTAAATTGTCGTATATAAATTTTTTTTTGGAAAGTGTCGTATATAATTTTTTTTTTTTGCTGGACAGCCTATACAGGCTAGGAGAAGTTAAAAGAGAAAAATTAACAAAATACAACGAGTTCTATCCAATTCTAGGTGCGGGGAAACCAAGTGCCCGCTGCATCCGCCGCCAAGAGAGGCCTAGCATGATCCGGGGGAAAAGCCCACGTCGTGAAGAATTGCTCTCTTTCGATACCCACTTTAGCAAGATAATCAGCAACCGCATTACCTTCCCGAAGGACGTGAACAAAACGACATTGAAGGAAGCTGCTACGGAAATCCCAGATCTGCCGAATATACGCCGACAACCAATGAGAGGAAATATGCCCCGAGTTGATCAAACGCACTGCTTCAATTGAATCACACATGCAACAGATGACCTGCCTGCCTAGATCCTTAGCCAACTTTAATCCATGAAGAATGCCTGCTAGCTCACCTTGCAAGACTGAGGCTGTACCCAAGAAACCGGAAACCCCCCCAATCCAAACGCCGGATGAGTCGCGAACCACTGCCCCAAAACCAGCCACACCTCTGGATGCCAGGAAGGAGCCATCTGAATGTACATAATCACCCGTCCAATTATCTATACTCCATGTTACCAGCCTAGGATATAGATTACATGTAGCAGGTTTCTTAGCTCCTTTTTCCAAGGCATGTGTTAATTGGAGAGCTTGTCGTGTTAGAACATGAAGGAAAGAATGATTACCCCTAAATACCCGGCTATTCCTCTCTCTCCAAGCGGTCCAAAGTCCGGCCACAAAACGGTGGCCATTGCTCCGGAACATACCTTTAAGCCAGTATCGGATGTCTGTAGTGTCGAGGGTATGGAGATCACCCGCCACCTCCACCTCTAAAGAAGACCAAAGTTGCTGAACCCAAGGGCAATAAAAGAAACAATGATACCAGGTTTCTTCTTCAATGCCGCAAATGCCACAAAGAGGATTTGATGCCAGCTGTCTATGAAATCTAAGGTAATTGCAAGGAACAGACGCATGACTAAGAAGCCACAACAAAAAACAAAATTTTTCCGAAATGGAGGAATGCCAGAGCCATTTCCACCCCTGAGAATCACAAGTATTGGACACCTGGAATTGATATCCTGATTTAGCCGTATATAACCCATCAATATTATGATTCCAACGCCAACCATCTTGACAGTCCTGATGAAGTATGGGGGGAGGATTCATTACAATATCCTGCTGGACTTCTTCCGGAATAATAGTGTAAAGATGAGATAGCTCCCACGAATTTCCATTAACTACGTCCCTAATCCGGAAGTCCAAATCTCTTACTTCGATGAAGGAAACCCGAAGCCCTAAGAAATGACCTTTGAGCCAGGGAGAAAACCAAAGGGAGCTGTCTCCATTACCGATATAGTATGAGAAGCCAGCAGCCAGCCTACGAATAGCTGTCTGGATTTGCTGCATATCTATATAATAATATAAAACAAAATAGTCTAACACACGCACTTTCCCGCCCAAACCTTTTCCCCTCACAAAATCCATTTTTTTACACTCTCTCTCACACACTGAAATATTTACTGTACTGCCACTGGACCGTGCTCCACCTCGCTGATTATTACAAAATTGCCCCGGACCGTGCTCCAACAATCCCTATATTTCATTTATCTCATTCTCCTATAAATATGTGTTTATTAGAATCCCCCCAAAATCATATCCTTACATCTCCATTTAACATTTCTCTCAATATTCCATTTAACAAATATCTCCTCACCATTTTCTAGCTTTTATTATTCAAATACATGTTTATTTCTCCCTATTTTGCTAATATTTTTGTTCTCTTTTGTTGTTGTTTTGGTGATAGATATTGGGAAAATGAGAGTACAAACTCAAATGACGAAGAACATTTTCATGTTTATTTCTCCCTATTTTGCTAATATTTTTGTTCTCTTTTGTTGTTGTTTTGGTGACAGTTATTGGGAAAACGAGAGTACAAACTCAAATGACGAAGAGCATTTTGAAGGGATGAAGAGATAAGGATTATTCATAACCATACAAGAATAAATCTATTGTTGCGACATCTTTTTCATGTCAAATAACCGGCGACTTCCCATTTCACTTCATCTTTTGGGGAATGATTTGTTTAGCTATTGTTTTTGTGGAAAGATTTGTTCCACCAAGTGTAAATAATTGGATGAATTTAGTTGTTGTAGTATTAGGTTTTCACAATCTTTTGTATTTTATTCAATAAGAGATAGTCTGAAATTTTCCTATATCATTTTTATCCATTTGTTTCTCACAATTTTTGGTGTTTCATTCAACTGAGTAGTTTATGCAAATTAAACACAATGCCTAGCAAAATCTATATTTTTTGTAAGATAAGTTTTTTATTTAATTGAACTAATGAAAATATACTCATTTTCCACATTATTGAAATTATTTTCCAAAAAGGTAAATTATTTATATTCTCTATTGAAATCATATTGAAATCAAGTTATTATTTCCATATAAATTATTTCTATTTAATTCAAGTGATTACTTTACTTAATATGGAGGAATTATCGGATAAGATTACTTTTAAAATGGGAAGAAAATCGGAAAGAAAAATCAATGGATTTGTGAATTGATCAATGAATAAAATTTTGGAAACACAATATTAAATTATAAAATGGAAACTAAATTTTAGAAAATGTATTTTTTTAAATACATAATTTTTAGTAAATAATTCCAAAAAGTCAAATTATTTCTATTCTCGATTATTAGTGAAAATGAAGCCCTGTTTTTTAGTCAATAATCCAAAAAAGATATAAAAATATAATATAAAGTAATAAAATCAATTATTGATTAAGATTAAATGAAATTATGAATAATTCCTTCAATAATTATTCGCATTAACATTAATTATATTATATTCACAATTAATGTAATGATCAATGGATATTAAAACTAAATATCAATGAAGAAAATTTTGGAAGAAAATGGAAACACAATTAATAATTATTGTGTTAAATTATTAAAATCGGGAAGAAATACCAATGGATTTTTGAATTGATCAATGAAGAAAATTTTCTTTAGGATATTGAATATAATTTTTCTATCAAATGATTATTATTTATATTGCATCTAAATCTTTCCTTATAAATTTATTCGTCTTTTGAAAACACAATATCAAATAAAAAATAGAAACTAAGTATTACACCATAAATAAAGCAAAGATGATGGGGTAATTGATTTCCATTGATTATAGTGATTACATTGATTAAATTGATTTCCATTTGATAAACAAAAATGAAATATTAACTATAGACAATGAAATGATTATGGAAAGAGCAAATAATAATCGTAAAAGATGAGATGATCAATGAAAATAAATAAATTATCCCTTAAATAAAAGATAATTAATGTAATTTAGCCCTTCAACTATTACTATAATTTTTACAAATATAATATTTTATTTATTTGTGGTGAATAATCCATATTAGGAATTTATCTGTGGATTAAATCTAATTTAACTATAAAAATAAAATATGTATTATTAATTATATGGTAATAAAATCATGATGGAGAAATCATGATGGTAATAAAATATGTATGTAATATGTATTAATTATTTATTTGTGCAAATGAGATTTGTGGTGATTGGGAAAGCAGATGCAAAATTTTTACAATGGGGATGATTGAGGGAAATAAAATATTTAAGATATTGAATATAATTTATCTATGAAATGATTGTTAATTATATTGCACCTAAATCTATCCTTATAAATTTATCCGTATTTTGAAAACACAATATTAAATAAAAAAAATGGAAACTAAGTATTACCACATAAATAAAGCAAAGATGGTGGGGTAATTGATTCCCATTGATTATATTGATTACATTGATTAAATTAATTTACATTGATTAAATTGATTTCTATTGGATAAATAAAAATGAAATGTTGACTATAGACAATGAAATGATTTTGGAAAGAGCAAAGAATAATCATAAAAGATGAGATGATCAATGGAAATAAATAAATTACCCCTTAAATAAAGAATAATTAATGTAATTTAGCCTTTCAACTATTATTATAATTTTTACAAATACGATATTTTATTTATTTGTGGTGAAAAATGAATTCATATTAGGAATTTATTTATCTATACAAATAATATTCAATTTACACTTAAATCCATGCATTAACCTAAAATCATATGCAAAAGTTTCCAGCCTAAAATCACTAGCCTAAATTTTAGTCAATAATTCCAAAAAGTAAAATTAATTCTATACTCAAATAATCCTTTCAATATTAGATTTATGGGATTGTATTCTCAATTTCAAAAAATGGAAATTTTTAATATAAATAAATAATGAAATGATTTCAACCATGAATTTATTATGTCATTAATTTTAATTGACTTTTTACTAACATTAAGTTTCATTATAACATTTATTGGTCCTTACAAGTTAAATATGACAATGTTAAATGATCATTGCTTTAAATTAAAATAATGTATTTAAAATTCTAAAAAAATTTGTATTAAAGCAATTCGCTAATTATAGCAATAAGTTTATTATAATATTAACTTTGAAAAAATATTATGATGATTTAATTTTTTTTTTGAGGAAAATTGTTTCATTTCAGACCAACAAGGTTGATTACAGCAGAGCAATCCAAAAAGAGACACCAAAGTTGCAAAAGCAGAAGACAGATACACAAATTGTATTCGAACTACAAGAACCATACAAACCATATGATGATTTAATATAGATACTACATTTTTAAATGGAATTGTTTAACATATCGTTATAGAATTAATTTATTGTAATTCGTTTTAATTATAGATATATTGTGATGATTTAACATTAGATCAAGTTATTTAAATATATTCATATTTTAGAATCGTTTTATTTATCTTGGCAACTAAATCTTTTCATATAAGTATATCCGTATTTTGGAAACTAAATATTAAATAAAAAATAAAAACTAAATATTAGAATATAATTTTTTTTAAATTTCTAAATATGCGGTTTTAAATTTTAAAAAAAATGTGTGTTACTTTATTAGATCAAAAAATCATAAATATTTAAATCATGTACACTAATAGAGAACGAAATGATCCCATAATTAAGGTGTAATTTCGGAAACATTATTACTAATTGGATAGTTAAAATCATGTCAAAAATGATAATTTACTTTAATTCTGTATATTTACTATGTATTGTTTGGTAGATCTTATAATATTAGACAACTAATTATAAACTTTATTGAAAATTTGTTACCATTTAGGTGTTGTTTCTATCAAATTAAAAGAGGTTATAGATAAATTATGGAATCCGATATATTTTATGAAGAATGTTGACATTTATGTTAATCATCGCAAATTTATTTTATTATGTATATATCAAATAATTTATTACCATATTTGCCACTTTGATTAATTTGGAAAGAGATCCCGGCTGCTCAATTTAAATGCACAATTTTTGGGATTAATTAATAATAGAAAAGGACGATGGGAAAATTAATATGCCAAAAATATAGCACGGATTAAATCTAATTTAGCAAGAAAAATAAAATATATATTATTAATTATATGGTAATAAAATCATGATGGAGAAATTATTATAATAATAAAATATGTATGTAATATGTATTAATTATTTATTTGTGCAATTGAGATTTGCGGTGATGGGGAACGCATATGCAAAATTTTTACAATGGGGAGATGGAGGGAAATAAAATATTTAGGATTTTTAATAACTAACAGGAATTAGATGTATATATTGGCTAATAACTAACAAGAATTCGAAACATCTGCCTGAAATGAATTCAGGTCATCCCATTGGACAAAAAAGGAGCAAGCCTATTTCGCACAAAGTATTTTGATTTTGCATAAACTTCCAAAATTTTCTTGATATGGATATTGAATATAGTACCAATGACATGGAGTTTCTCATAATTAAATGAATTTCTTAACTTTAATTGTGGCTTTGAATATAGCTTGAAGTTTGGGCTTTAATTTAGAAAATGGAATGCAAGTATGCGATACAGGCTTAATTTTTACTTGAACATTAAGGTGTGTTTGTGATGATTTTTTGAATCAATTGTTTTGTTTCTTTAGTTTTATTTCCATGTTTACTACAATTATGAACTGAATCTTAATCATATAAGCACATGAAAAATTTATATCCTGCCATCAATGGGGAATGTGGTTGGCTCTGTTTCATCTGGATTTGCTCAAGTTATTGACAAAATTCTTGGTCATTCCCTCGAACTCCTGTCTGGGAAAAAAAATTGCAAGTAGAAATACTCTGTCTATACCTTCATTCTCCTTCAAAATATAAATGTTGCATTTATTAAACATATACATGAAGACCAGAGAATTTTATCCAATGATGATGATAAGATATTGAACAAATGAGGCATGATTGGACAATGTAACTTTCCTAACCGTTCCAGATGCTATGTTTGAATATATTGTAACTTTTCTGAGTCCAGATGCTATGTTTGAATATATTGTAACTTTTCTGAATATCTGAAGAGTAACTATTTCCGTGCTGCGAAACCTTTATTGAGGAAGTTTGTTGCGAAATCTTTGTTAAAGAAGTTTGACGAAGTTTGATTTTCTAATATTAAGAAGGGTCTTATCGGACTGGCTAATAAATTTAATCGTCATTGATGTATCAAAATCTTCAAGTGATGTGCTATGATGGATTTGTTAATACGAATGTTTGAAACGAAGTTTAATGTTTTGCTCTATGATCCGGATGATTACATATTGTTTGATGAATTTTATTAACCGCTTTATAATTTATCTTTTTCAATGAAGCATTGTTTGATTCTCTAAATATTAGCCACTTTAAAATGAATCTTATACTTGATTGTCGCGATGCCAATAAATATACAGGAATTGTAAGTGCATTACATTTATTCTTAGATTTTTTTTTTTTCTAAAAAAGTTATAATTTTTAAGAATTTAAATGGGGTTACAATTAAAGAAATCATATTGTGTAAACTAAATTTGAAAAAATGATACTTATTTCATTTTTCATATAAATAAAAGTAAACTTTATAATTGATATTATTGCATTAGTGGTCCTGTATATGGTATAGCTTTATATTGATTTTTTGATCCAGGCTTACATATTCGTTGTGACTGATCTGTCTAGATAATCTACTTTATAAAACCTATAGGCTATGAAACTGTATTTTTTTTTTATGATCTTACTTGCTGATTTAAAATGTAATTGAAATTTATTTTCAAAAAACTTTAATTGTATTTAAAAACATATTTATTCCATAATCTGTATTCGATGGAATTAACAATTGGCAGTTTTAAATAAGCTATATTTTATTTTTAACATGCTGATAATGATAAGGGCAATTTTATTCATGTGGTTAGTGACATGAAATTGTCAAGCAATTCATTAATTTTAGAAATGCTATGGGAAAGGAATGTAGGACGTTATTAGAATGGTTTTTTTTTCTTTTTCTTTAAAAAAATTTGTTTTGTCATATCTATTACTTTTACGCATGCATAAATTATTTTCTTTAGAGGAGCCAGAGCAAGAAAACAAATAGGACCTTGACAATTAAACGTGAGTTTTACCGCCAAAACTTTCATTCCTTTAATCTTGATCAATTTCTTATTCATTGCTTCGGTCATCAACTATTTTACCTTATAAATTTTCATTCATTCAATCGTGAGGACAATTCATTCTTTTGTTGAATCTCTAAATATTTTTTTTTTGATATTTTAGAAACTTTTCTTCCCGCGCATCGCGCGGGCGGGTAATACTAGTTTGACCTTACAACACCACCTTATTATTTGTATAGAAATATTTTGTGCAAACAACAAATTTTTTTACACCAACATCCCATTTTGTTGTTTGTATCCATTATTAACAACGGATTGAGGACAATTGATAAAAACCCAACTGCTAGGATTGGTTCGATGCTGCTACAGCCTACATGTGTGTTTTCAGATACAGTAAAAGAACATTACTGAATACTGGATACATATCTAATAAATAGGAGTTGATGTAACGAACCGGCTTACCTGATGTACTTCCTCCGTTCTTTTTTATTTGCTATGGACCCACAATGCATGCAGTCTAATGCACATTTTAAATCGTTAATGACTCAAGTTCGGTACAAGTAGAATTCTAAAAGTTCGATATTTGAAAACTACGCGATGAAACGAATTTAACAAGATCCCACTTGGCTATTTTTGAACTTGTATAACTATGATAAAAATTGAATCAAATATGTCGGATGAATAGTGCTCAACTTTTATGTGTGGCAATAATTTTAGAACGGAGGAAGTAGTATACAATAGAGTCTTATACCCTTTCACTTTCAACATGCAACATGACTGCCAGAGACAGTGCATATATAGGAGTATTTATTAGTAGCCTTCTGTGGCAATTTGGAACCTGTATAAAAACAAATCCACTAGAACAATGTGATTGCAGAAGGTTTTAGGTTGGGGAAATAGCCAAGAAAATAACATCTGCAGGGAAGGTTCATTCATGGTTAATTTTGTTCATTATTTGATTGCTTAAAGAAAGTGGAAAGCCTTCATTTTCCTTATTATCCCTCCAGCATATATGCAAGGGATGGACGATTTTCATTGACTGCCCAGCAAACTGGTTCTCAAAATCATCCCTTATTAGATGATGAGTCTTACTAGCTTCTTATCGGGGGATCCTCCTCCCTAAGCCAAACAGGGGCTTATTAGTATAGTTTCTGGAACCAATAATGTCATTGGTACATTAGGAGCTGATGTTGTATAGACATTCAAGACAAATCTGGAATACTTAATCAATAAGAACCAGGAACCAGAACCACATCCCAAATCCTATCAAACCTATTGGCAATGGCAACAATAGAAAGGCAAACGAACTAAACAGAAGAAGAGTAGTACATCAAATTCCTCATTTTGGATATTGAAGCAAGACATAAAAGAAGTGTAAGTGCTCAAAACCACCACTATTTACTAAACCTGATAGCCCCAGAAGCTGCAGCCCTCGTGGTTGGTTGTACATTAGGAAAGTGAAAATGGACACATAAACATCACAGTTCAATTCATGTAAAACCAAAAATTTGGGAAAATGAAAAACCGAGGCTTGTTTCTTTACCCTGCCTCCTCCAGATTCGGCCAAATGTTTTAGAAGTTCTTGGACTATTTCAATATCTTGTGGAAATCTACTGGAATACATTTCATAATGAAGTATGATCTGTTCAAAACAAGATCTATAAACATCATCGGCAGTGCAACCACTTTCGACTGGCCTGAGGGGTCCGGTCAAAAAGAAATTGATTCAATCCTTGAGGAGCAAAACTCAGGTAAGCCACAAGCACAAAGGATGGATTCTGCAGGGAATCAAGATCGGAGTGTCCATAATCACGATAGTTGCTCTCCGGACTCATGTGTACTGTATCAGTACTGTATCTTCATTGCAATATGTTCTTAACAAGGCTAGAAAGTAGTAGTAAGTTGCAATGGTGCCATAGTCTTGGAGGAATTTCTTGGGTTCATGGACCATAATTTTAGTGGAATCACTTGCTCTATATGGTGGCAGCAGTTGGTGCCTACTCAGAACATTTGCTCAATTGACAAAAGCTGCTACATTGATTCATGCCACAAAAATTCCCAAACTTAGGAATCTAAATTATTATTGCAGCTCTTGGAAACCTTTCAAGAACATGTAGTATTTGATTGATGGTCAGTTGCCATATTTTTCCCACTGATGTAAATGAGACAGATAGAAATAGAATCAACTCTTATTCCTCTACAAGGCTGTAATTAGTAAAGCTACACAACAAATAAACCAAAAAACCAAAATAAAAAAAAAAAAAACATATGATTCCAAGGTTCTTTACAAACAATTAGAGACAAAAACATGTCTTGTGCCTAAGAGAAGTGAGCGAGAAGCAAAGTATCCATAACCCCTCCCTTTCCTCCTCCTCCACGTCAGCAACCGCCAGCGGTCGTAGTAGTAACGCTATTCGACAGCCAAGGGAACTCCACACTCGCCGGAAAATGGCCGGAAACAGAACGGTCACCCTCTTCCTCTTTCGGGCTCGTGAGATCCTCCAGGCCGGCGAAGAAGTCGTCGTCCAGCGCCATGTTTGAAACGCTAAAATCATCGCCGTCATCGTCCTCAATTTCGGGCATGTCGTCCTCAATTTCGGGCATGTCGTCCCTGCTGCTCTCCAGCTTTTCCAGCGGCGGGGACATTTCAGGCGACGCCTTGGGCGCCTGCTCGTCGGTGCCGGAGGGAGTAGTGCTGTCGAGGGGCTTCTGACGGGTGCTGCCGGCGAGCGAGTTCCGGTGGGTGGGCATGGGGTGGTTGTGCTCCGATGTGTAAGTGACGATGAACATAGCCGGGTCGGATCTGTTCCGTTCCACCTGTTTTCTAGCCATACATCCTTTTGATGTACTGCATCTGTAATAACCCCTGCGCATTTAACCAAATTTATTTTCTCAGAAATCATCACCTCAAGCAAAAAATACTTTTTAAAAAAATTGACAAGAAGTTGCAAACAAACCTAGGGTAGGGGGAGCCTTTGATGGGCTTCTGCCCGTATTTTCTCCAAGACCAAACGTCTGAAGACAGATTCTCAGCAGCGACATGACACACCTTCTTCAAATGATTCTTCCTGCAAGAAAAATATAGACACAGACACACACATCCAATAATTACAAAAAAGGTAAAATTAAGGATGAGTTGAATCGAATAAGCGAAGCTAGCTATGCACAACAATGATTACCTTCTTTTGGACCTTGGAGTGGGATTATGCGAGGTTCCTGCAGGTTTCGAACCATTCGAAACAGAGAAAGGTGGCTGCCGTTGCCGGAGATCTATTTGCAGGGGCAGTTGTTTCATCGCCACATGTTGGTCGAATTGCCGATCCTGCAAATCGGGGAGAGGCGAAATCGGCAGCTTCTGTGGGGAAAAATGTATTTGCTGAGGATCTCTGGAATTTGGGAAATAGGGTTTGCAGAGTTCATGGAGCTCTTGAACCAAAGATTCTCTTTTTACTTCAAACGGATCGAGGAAACAGGCGGTAGAAAAGCTGCACTCGCCTTGCTGAGGGGGAGGAGGAGGAAGAGGAGGAACGCTGAAGGCGGACGCGGCGGCGGTGGACGACGCAGGTGCACAGCCTCTGACCACCGCATTCAGATCCCAATCGTCGTCCATTTTCAATTGACGAGAAAGAGACAAAAGAAGGCGCTGACTTTTGGAGAGTGGGAAAAAGGAATGGAAGGCCTGTAAAAGAGAGAGAAAGTATATTATTTATAGAGAGAGTGGGTCTGTGGGGATATGAAATGGGAATTGGGATTTCCATACATTTTCATTTTGGGTTCGGTTTTTTTCACTAGTCTAGGGACTAGGGAGGGAGACGAAGATTTTATTTTATTTTTGGAGGGCAGTGAGTGATTAGAGGCGATAATGAGTTGAGTCGAGCTCGAGCAGTGGGTATTTGAACTTGACTAATCGAGTAGCTGAGCTTAAGCTCGAGCTCGAGTAGCTCGAATATGTTTCTTTTAATCAATCGAGTCGAGTAGTCGAGCTACTCGAGCTCGATTATTTTTTTTTTTCTTCTAGAGCTCGAGTCGAGTACTCGAGCTTATTGAGTATTTTTAAATTTTTTTCATTTTTCTTTTAAATTTATAAAAAAAATTATATAAAAAAAATGTGTCAAGTACTCGATACTCGACTCGAGTTCGAGTATCATATACATGGATACTCGAGTGCCCTACTTGACTCGACTTGAATTTTTCGAGTACGAATCGAGTTTTTTTCGAGCCGAATCCCGAGTCGAGTTCGAGTAGCACTATTCGTTAATCACTCCTAGCAGTGATAGCCATTATCGTAGGTTTTAGCCTTTTTTTAAGTATTTTTAAGTTAGCCTTTTTTTTAAAAGTATTTTTAAAGTTAAACCTGTTTTTTTTCTTTTAATTACATGTAACTCTTGAATTGTTAGTATGATTTATTTAGTGTTTTAATCCAACTTTTAATATAGTTATATAAAAAGTATTGGCAAGTAAAATTTGTTAAATTCATTAATTATATTGTTTTAAAATATTTAAATATATAATTAAATTAGTATAACGGGTATGCTTGAAAATTAGAAAAATTACAAATAATATGGAACTTTTGGAATAAAATAACCAAAAACAATAAATAAATGACAACATAATTGAGTATATTGAATGTTAATTTAACTAATTTAAATACATTTGATCTCTATTATATAAAATTTTAATTAATTCTACTACACCTCCAAACTTTATAAAGTAGTTTAGCAAAAAAAACTTTATAAAGTAGCAGATTTTTTTTTTTTTTTTTGGAATAGCCTAGCAGAAATAATTGATTATAAATAGGAGAGTACAATTTTGTAAATTTATGAGTTGACATTGGAAAATGTCAAAATGCCCTAACAAGAAGAAAAAGTCCACGCGGTTTCGAGAAAAAGGGGGACCCGTGAGTACAAGCACTTGCCGACGGAAGAGAGAAAGCCACGTGATACCCTACAAGCACGTGACGTCGGATTCTGTATCCATCTTATAAAACGCATTTTTAAAAATATTAAGCGTCTACGTGACTACATATATATGTTGTTGCCACGTAAAAAATGAAGCTACAAAAATAAAAAGGAAACTAAAGGAAGTTCACGAAAAAGATGGGGATGGAAGAAAATGCAAAGCAGTTCACGTTCATAAAGTGAATGGAAAATTCACACGTCTCTGGAGAAGCCAAAAAAAATTAAAAATATAAAAAGAGATACCAAAGAATAAATAATAAAGCAATTTCTGTGAGCATTTCCCGTTACTCCATTACTATAGTAATATTTGGAGAAAATTGCTGCTGAATATGGCGTCTGCACAGCACGCCGTTGTGCGCGAATGGGGTTCATTTGTCAGCGGGGTTGACCATTAAGACATAAAAAATAATCGGACGGCCCAAATGAGAGATATGCACGAGAGAGGCGCGAGACGGCTGACGATGCGTGCAGATGAGAGTGGCAGACCACTTGCTGTCCAGCAGATTTTGTAGTGGGGTCTAGAGGTCACCGACGCGCCTTTTGAGGGTAGTGGAGTTAAATGCTGGCTGGGCAGTGAGAGTGAGTTTCTCTGACTTATTTTCAGGACTTATTATTTATTCTTATTAAAATCAGATCAAATCAGACCACACCAGATCAGATCAGACCATATTATATATATAGTTGTAATCAGATCAAATCAGACCAGACCAGATCATATCAGAAACGTTCAAACCATACCAGACCAGATTTTCTAAAATTCAGATTAGAACATCTTATTCAGATTAGAAGAAAACAAGGCCTAAATCCTACGGTCAACTAGAGACCATCATGCGGTCACTAAGACTCGCCCCATCCATGATCCCAATTATCAAAACCCAACCGCCACATCAGCATTTAGTTTATTTTAAAAAAAAAAAAAAAAGATGGATGGTGGTTGGTTGGCCATGCCCTAAGACCACTTTGTCTCTTTCATTTAAACAATGGGATTGATACACTTGTTTCCATTTCATTAGTCAAGTGATTTTTTTAGAATTTATATAATAAAATAATTATATCTTTTAAATAATTTAATAAAAATATAAATTATTTAAAAGATGTACTAAATTTTATAATTTTTCATTCTTTACAAATAGAGATCACTCTTACTATAATTTTATTAAATACATAATATATCAATTTTGATATATTTAACTCAATTTAAAATTTATATAATATAAAAATAAATAAAGAATATTAAAAAAATTACATTTTTATGCTTTATAATAAGATAAAATATCTTGTGTTTTTGTTTTTATATTTCGACGTTATTTAAATTGTATAAATTAAAATAATTATACTTCTATATAACAAGGTTGTTAAGATCGGGATCCTATATGGGATCGTTTTTCTCTTTACAATATCGGGATCGTATGATCAAACCGGGATCGCAATAATGGATAAATTCAATTATGCAAACTAACAAGTAAAAGCATGATCTTGTGTGTTTATGAATCTTGCAAGTTAATTAATACAATACAGTACAAAAACATCACAATCAAACATAAAATATTTCCATATACATACATATTATGTTTTTTTACACATCATACATAAGGAATACTGGCTCTTAAGTTTAAAATTAAAAGAAAAAAGTTATTTTGATCCCAAATCATAGAATACTACAAAAATTTTATGCGCTTAAGAGGATATGATCGTAAGATCATAGAAGCGTTTGAGAGAATATGACCATAAGATCGTACTTCATCCGTCCTATTTAAGATGTTTTTTTTTATTTATGCACACAATCCAATGCACTTTTTAAATCGATCATATCTCAAAATATATATAAGTAAAAATTATGTGAAATATATATTCTAAAACTACACGATTATATGAATCTAACAAGACCAAACTCGACTATTTTTTTCCAAATATTTACTTGTAATAATATTGAGTCAAAGTTAAACAATGAATAATGCCAAAAAGTCAAACAGAACGTCTGAAGTGGGACGGAGGGAGTAACATTCTACTAACAGGATCGGGATCTTACTAATTTTAAGATCCTAGAAGGATCGATATCGTTTTAGAGATGTGTGGTCGTAAAATCGTAAGATCCTAAAATCAGGATCGAGATCTTAACAACTATGGTATATAATATTGTGGTTGGGTGGTTATTGATAAAGTAGTTATAATTTGAATGGTTGAGTTGAGTGAATATTGATGATGTGGAAGTGAGTGAAATTAATTAAATTCTGAGATGATTGGATAGTTGGTTGGTTGGTGTGGTCATTGTTAAAAATAATCTAAGGACAATGACGGGATAATCTTTGGGAGTAGATATTGTGTAGTTGGACACTAGGTGTCTTCTCCACGTCTATTTTAGACATTTTTGAGAATTTTGAGAAGTTTTTTAGGAGTTTCGAAAGTTACTATCTAATTTAATTATTTTATCTTTTCACATTACTACCTCCGTTCTCAAGAAAGTGACACATTTGAGTTTTTGACACTATTCATTATTCAACTTTGATTCACGTTTATACAAAGTTATAAAAAAAAATATAGTCAAGTGAGATCTTGTTAGAATCGCCTCATCTTGTAGTTTTAGAATATCAAATTTTTATAATTTTTATTTATACACAATGCGAGTCATTAATTGTTAAAATTGTGTATTGAATTGCTTGCACAGAGGATGTGTTGCATTTTCATGAGAACAAATGAAGTATATTTTATGACAGCTACAACTACTTCTATCCAACACTTCTACATAAAAATCGATAGCTATAGCTCTACGTGAAAAACAAATCATTGGGTTAAAATTGGCTCGCTTACAATTTACATGACGTAGTCCACGAGTTGAAACTCGGTTTAGTGTTTAATAGATAAATGCGTATGCAATGTTTGATTCGAAAATTAAATGAATATTTCGTTCGATTCATATAAATCTACAATAATTTAAATGCATTTTCTTTTTGTCACGTCAAAATTATTAATGTGTTATTTATTTCTATTTTATTCAGTTAATATTTCAAAATTAAAATTAATTATTTTTTTGCTAATTAAATTTAATTATTGATATTTAAGTATATTTTGGTAAATATATTGGATTATTTAATGCATAGCTTAAATTTTTTAACAGTTAATTAGTCTTGAGCTCTAGTTCGGCGATATCATTTATTTTTATTAAGCGAGTTATGTTGAGTTTAATTTTGCAATTGTAAACTTAGCTCGGCTTTAACTCATTTAATAAAAGAATCTAACTCAAATATCAACTCATTCAACCGCCCTAATTTAAATAGGCTGAAATTAGAAACAAGTGCAGTCTACCAAACGCAGTTGGCCTGAGTAGTATGGGGCTCTGGCAGTTTAAGCAAAGGTTCGGGTTCGAGCCTTTGTGTATGCAGAATTCTGCTTTGGGAGAGTCAACCCTTCAATACACACTCAATCTTCGAGGAATTAGTATTGGGCCCAATATGACCTGGGATACCCGGTACACGCTAAAAACAAGTGCAATCTCTTCCTTATATTTGACCAAATCAATATGAATATGGTTTTTAATCCATAGTAATCCATTTACGAAAACCTCGAGCCTCCCAGCTTTAAAAAAGTAGGGGTGATATCGAGTCGAGTCGAGCTCGAGTAGTGGGATACTCGAGCTTGACTTGACAGCTTTTTGAGCTACTCGTGTTCGAGCTCGAGCTCGAGTAGCTCGAACTTTTTTTTTTTTTTTACATTTTCTCGAGCTCGAGCTCAAGTACCGTCGAGTTCGAGCTCGAGTAGTTCAAGCTTGAATTTTTTTTGTTGATTTTAAATTTTGGAACTATGACATAAAAACTTGATTCAATATAATATATAAATATTTGACTAGTTATTGTAAAATTACACTACAAGAAAATTTCAGTATAGCGACCGGAATTTGCGACCAAAACCGTTCATTAGCTAGTTAGCAACCAATTTTGCGATCGAAACCATTTAGTAGCTAGTTAGCGACCGAATTTGCAACCAAAATCATTCAGTAGCTAATTAGGGACCGAAACAGCGATCGAATTGGTTTGGTCGCAAAACATCTTTCATTTTTCATTTTTTTTTCCATTTGGCACAATACGATACATTTCTTAAAGATTACAATACATTTAAATACAAGTTCATCATATTTAAATGTATATTCAATACTTATATAAGACATTTTATTACAGTCAAGTATTAAAGCGTGTCTTAGGGTTGCCGTTGCTCCGGGTTCATCCCACAACATCACTACTCCATTTAGAGTGGGTATGTATTAGCCGAATAAGATTTATTAGTACCTAAATGTATAAAATAAGTGAATTTATTGAATTAGTTAGTGAATTGGGTAATGAATAATATTCGGGTACAACTTATCACCTCATAATACCAACATTTGAGCTAGGTTTTGTGTAACCACATGTCTCTTATATTGGAATAATGATTTTATCCATCGATGTGCTTTTTTCGATGTTTTCCGGTTAATATTGTACCACCGGTTAAATTAAAATCTCGCAAACTTAAATACGTATAAGGCTCGGAAGTTGGATGCATTTGACCCCAGTTACAGTATATGCCAATAGGTATTCATCATATATTCAGTGCATTAGTTTGATTATAGAGTGCAGATTTCGATATATTTGTCAAATGTAATAGTAAATGTTAGTAGAAATGTGTCACATTTATAAGTAGCTCCAATATTTGTGTAAGACATTTAATTATATTAAAATATTAAAGCGTGTGCGGTATTATCGTGGGGTTGTCATTGCTCCAGGCTCAACTTACAACATCACTACTCCATCTAGAGTGAGTATTATTAGCTGAATATAATATATTGGTGCTCAAAAGTACAACATGAGTGAATTTGGCGAACTCAATAACGAATTGTGTAATTCACAAGTCACAACATGAGATACAATGTTATTTAATTGTGTATCAATTTATATTATAATACCATGTTTTAAAATCATTTATATTATTTATTTTTATCTAATTATTGAAATTATTTATTTAATTAATTTTAATTTTATTTTTTCAGTTCATTGAATTTCTTCTATTTTATTTTGTTAATTTAATTGTATAATTTTATTAATTTGTAAAGTTAATTTTCTTTTCTTTTTTTTATTTTTAATTTTTCTATTATTTACTTAATAAATTTAGTTTATTTTTTATAAGATATTTCAATATTAAAATTTATTTTTTAAATTTCTAAATAAATTTATTATATTAAAAACTTATGTTATTTTAAATTTATTTTATAATTTTATAACAATAATGATATTATTAATCTATTTTAATTTTATTCATTTTATTTTATGTTATTTTATATTTAAATAATTATTTTAATTAAGTATATTTTATTTTTGGCGTGTACCGGGTATCCTCAAACCACATTGGCCCCAAAACTAATCCATCGAGGATATGGTGGGCATTGAAGGGTTGTCTCTCCCAAAACAGAATTATTACTCCCTCCATCCCATATTTATCTTCTTCGACACTGTTGATACGGAGTTTAAGAAAGTTGTATTTTATTATTTTCATGTGTACTTTTTGAGGGGTAAATTTGTCTCTTTTTGTCTTGTAGTGCAATTGGTAGTAAATTTAAGGATTGGTTTTTGTGTAAATATATGGACATGTAAGGTTATTTTAGTAAAAAAAAAATTCCTTTTTTGGGGTAGGAAGATAAATGTGGGACGTCCAAAAACGGAAAGTAAGAAGATAAATATGGGACGGAGGGAGTATATTTTATTTTTAAATTTAAACATGAATTTATTAATGGATCAAAATGAAAGTGGACAATAAATAAAATTAGAAGGAGTATTAAAAATATAAAATATATGAAAAATTTAAAATTTAATAAAAAACGAGTCAAGTACTCGACTCGATACTCGACGAGTATCGTAACCTTGTACTCGAGCTCGAGCTCGATACTCGATTAAATACTCGACTCGACTCGAATTTTTCGAGTACGAATCGAGTTTTTTCCGAACCGAGTCCCGAGTAGCTTCACTCGTAAATCACCCTATTAACAAGTAATGTATACTATATATGCTTAATGCTTTTTAATTTTTGAATAGTACTACTCAAGTGACAAAACTCAAACTCAATAAGTAACCACTGCACCGGCTGCCTAGGTGCAATCTTAGTAGTAGTCAAGTTTTAAAAAAAAATAATAAATAAACACTACTAAATAATACTTATGACTATATTTTATTTTCATTTTTTCTTGGAGATAATTTCATTTCATATGTCAATGCGACATTCTTCTTAATTATCATTACACGTCTGTGGTTGGTATTTATAGAAAATTTTAGTCCCATTGCTCCCAAATGAGCCGCCCCCAAGTATTGCTTTCAGCCAATATATGACCATATCAAGTTTTATTTTTTAACATATCCGAGAAAACATCACACAAACATATATATATATATATATATATATATATATATCAATAGCCGTCGATGGATGAAGCTCTAGTCGCTTAAGTAAAGTCTCTTACTCGAGTCTTGTGTATACACTTGCATGAATTTCTATGTATTGCTGGCATCAAACCCATTATACTACTTATGAAGTACTTCATGTTGTTTAAAATTTACAATTATGTACTAGGATTCAATAGTTGGTAATCCCTGTGAGCCTCAGAGTTGAGATGAATCCACTCACAGACCCCAAGAATTTATAACAACCAAGAATATATTTGTGCTAAAAGAAGAAATGATTTAAATCTTTTTTGGAAGACAGACAACTCCCACTTTGCACCACTACCTGAGGCATTCTTACATTCCTCCATCACCTCAATTCCTTCTGTCCCATAATTCTTCCCTTTTCTGCATTCTTCACTCATTTTTTCATTTTAATTCCATTCACTTTCCTCAATTATTGTTTCGAGCAATCATAACATTACTATCGTGTCCAATTATCCTTCAACCCCATACATGTTTCACATAATGTATGTATGTATCCATGTTTATATTCTGAAAGAGATTGTTCCAATTCCACTAACATTCCCATTCCTATTATTATTACGTACCTGAATTAAATTGTACTACTATTTTATAATATTAAAAAGGGAAAAAAAAAACTTGGATAAGCCTATCTGGAATCAATAAACATATAAAAACATTAGTATTAGGCCGCCAAATTACAATTTTAGTTTTCATATAATTTACATTCTTAATCTGATCCTATTTAAATCATTCTGTTTAATTTTGGTGTCATATGTATATTGGTGCGCTCGTGTATTGCATATGTGTGGCCGGGAATGGTTAGAGTGCAAGCAGCTGCACCTACAGAGGTGATGGATGATTATGTTTCAGTGATGTCTTCACATAGTATGATGTACGAGATCATATTTGTGATGTATTTGTTTTAATTTTTTAAAATTTTGTAAATGATTTTCTATCGTATGCCAGAAAATTCATATCAGCCATCACGCAAAATATCGCAACATCACAATAACACTATTTCCCATCACACCTTCAGCGATCAATGACTTTTGATTTGAAAGAATAACAAAACATCTGTATACCATCACGACTGCACCTACAATCTAATGAGCAGTCTGCATACTAACTTATTGTGTGTGTGTTTGGCTCGGGTGTAGCCAAGGACCTTTTTTCTCCTCAAGGGAGGCTACCGGAAAAGGATCAAACCGATTACGGGTTCAGATTAACAATAATGCGCCCACAATTGACTGAATCTTCTCTGAATTGATCAACAATAACAAGATACAACGGAGAATCTGCCTGTTGTTAAGAAACAACGGCGGAATTCACCAAAAACAGGGAACCAAACTACCAGCTGCTAAGGAGCAACGGTGGATTTGGAAATGGTAACCGCTACAAACTAGGCTAGATTCTAAGGAAAGCTGTAAAGGAAAGCTGTAAAGAAAGCAGTAAAGATAACAAGAAATTAAATTTGATAAAAGGAATTTGGGGGTTGGATTGATCTCCCTGATTTTGAGTGTGTCGACCCCTATTTATAGCCGGAGCTGGAATAACCGCTCTCCGGCTAACTCCTCTGAGCCGAATTCTTTCTCTCTTCAATTCGGTTGTTTTGGTTTCGGCTGTTTCTTCCTATTTCGGCCGAAATCTTCATCAGCTTCGATTCCCTCCCTTCGGTTTACTATGTTCTTTCGGCCTTACTAATCTTGAGCCCATATTCCTTTTGGACTCCCTCTTTCTTCTGGCCCATGTCTTATGGCCCAATAGCTCTTTCGCGGCCCATTATTCCATATGGCCCCAACAGATGCCCTCATTACTTGGGCGAATTTCTTTCATGCGAAGGAGCCCAAGTAACTCCTCTCTCTCTCTTCCTCTTCGTGCGCTAACTCCTCCTTAATATCCGGCCACGTCCTTCTGTGCCCTTTCATTTGCCTTTACTTTTGTTTTTATAGCCATTTTCCCCTTTTCTGCTTCCTCGTTCTCCCTTCGTCTTCTTGCTTCTTTTCCAATCGATGGCGCAACCGACTCTTTCCCCTTCCTCTCAAAAGATCAAAGATGTTGAAGATTCCCTAGTCGAGACTTCTTCGCTTCGTCTCATTGATGACGGCCTCGTTACCCTTGGACCTCTTGCGACTTTAACTGAGGCCACGATTTCTGCTTCTGTTCTTTTTGGAGAGTCGAAGACGATCCCCTTGTTTTCGGACTATTTCTCTGTCAAGCTTTTCGGCCCTCTCAATACCTGGCCGCTGGTGACTCAGGAACATGTTGCTTGGTTCGAAAGGGCCCTTCCTCATTGTGGATTAAGTTGGGTTAACTCTGGCATTGTTCACTTGATTAAGCTGAGTACTCAACCCTTTCCTACTACTTACAATTACATTCAGGCCCTTCTTTGCTTCTGGAACTCATCCATTAACTGCTTCTGTTTCCCATGGGGTATGATGACTCCAACCATTGAGGATGTTAAGCTTCTTCTGGACTTGCCCTCTCTTGGAAAGCTCGTCTTAGGTGTTACTGATTCCGACAAGCCTAATACGAAGAACACCGGCTTTGCTTCCGGGCTCACCTTTTCTTCATGGATTAACAAGTATCGTGGGGATAAGCCCGAATTTTCTGAGGACGAATCTGTGGCTTTTATGATGCACTTCCTCAGCCGATTCTTTTGGTGCGCCCCTGCCAAGAATGTTGTTCTTGAGACCTACCCTCTGGCCAAGGCCCTTATGAAAAAGAATCATTTGCCTCTCGCCGACTATTTCTTGGCGCATCTATATTCTGGCATGTCTTCCTTGGTTCATGGATGGGTCGACGGCCACTCTAGCCGATCTCATGGCCCTCTTTGGTTCCTTCACCTCTGGCTGGTATGACATTTCAGGGATATGTCCCGTTTTGAACCTCAACCTTTCGAAACTACCCATCCTTCTGCTAACGATCTTCTCGGGGTTCGGTTTCCTGAAATGCGCACTGAACAATGGATTTACTACTTCATGAACCGATCCCCACTTGGTCCTTCTTCCTGCCACCTCCATTCTGGTACTCCGGATAGGTGGGTTTCGGCTATTAACGCTCCCCCTTTCGGTAGACCCCTTCCGAAGGCGTTTGCTCAAGTCTGGAATGCTTGTATCATTCCTCGTCATATTTTCAACTGCTCGTTGTTTGTTCCCCCTGACCATTCTATCCTTTCTGAGGTTTACAATCCTCACTTAGTCAGCCGTCAATTCGGCTTTGTTCAGGATGTGGTCACTCCTCTCTATGGAGACCCAAATCGATACAGCAAATCCTTCAAAGGATTCGGCTCTGAGAACAGCCGAAATCTCTGTCGTACTTGGGCCCTCCGGATTTGCAACTTTGAAGTTCGTTCTTTCGACGTCCGCCCTGGTCTTTCAACCGAGCGTTTCGATACCTGGTGGGAAAAAGCTCTTTCTTATGCTAATTTTGGCACTAACTTGCAGAGCCTCCTTGTTTCTCGCGGCTTTCCAGGTATTATGATGTTTTCGGTTGTTGGTTCAGCCCCTGATTACTCCTGCTCTTCTCAAGAGGATGACCCTCTACTTCCTTTGCTTAGTAAGTCTTTCGGCTTTCTTTTTATTGTGTATCGTATGTTTTTCTCAGATTTTCTCTTTTTTTTTTTCGCTTTGCAGGGGCTGCTTTGGATGATGTCTCATCCCTTCCCTCTCATCCGCGTATTTCGTCTGCTCCCGCTACTTCCGGAAAACGAAAACGTGCTACTTCTGGTTCAGGGAAGTCGAAAAAAGAACCTGCACCTAAGACGCTGCGACGTTCGGCTCGTTCGCCCCTTCCGGGTTCGGCCTCGTCTGCTGATCAGGTCTCTTGCCGTTCTTTTCTTCTATATTTTTTTTTTTCCTCACCATCTTCCCTTTAACATTTATCTCCCTTTTTTCCTCTAGGCTCCTCGAGTTACCGTTTCTTCCGGCCCTTCCGAATCACCTAATCCCTCATCTACGACCCTTGATCCTATTGATGAGGACCCGGCTATTACTTCAAGTACCACTCCCGTTTCTTCGGCCGATATGGGGCTGGGATTGACTTCTCGAACACCTGAGGGTGGCAACACTGGTTCGGCTGTTCCCATTTCGACTACTTCTCTAGCCGTAGCTCTTCCCTCTTCTTCTATCGCCTCTATTCCTAACCCCTCTCCTGTTCACACTCGGCTGGGAGAATTGGCCGTTGGCAATGTTAATCCTTCTTCACCTTTCCCGGATAAGGATGTTCCAGATGATTTCTTTTCCCTTTCATTTGTTTCTTCTTCATCGGAATTTCCTCGTTCTTTTAAAGCCTGCTTGGATAAGCTTGAACGCTTGATTTCTGAACAATCCGACGCCTTCTCCGTCCAAACCAGGCCTATCCTTTTGCTTATCTCTTATATCAGGCAGACTTTTCCTCAAGATCTTCTGGTCTCCGGCTTGTCAAACGTCGTTGATGCAATGTTCACCTGTCTATTACGAATAGACATGGAGCTTCCAAGCCTTTTGGTCTTTCGCAAAACACTCGAAGATGAGCATGCTTCTCTTACCCTTCACAGGGTGGAATTTGACAAGCATGCTTCTGACTATCATTCTTATATGAGTCAATTGTCGGCCAATGATGGCCTCAGAACCAATTATTTGAATCGTCTCTCTGCCATTGACTCCGAAATCAGCCGTCTTCAACATGAGGCACAAGGTGTGAAGAATGCCTTAGCCGAAGTTGACCAAGAATCGGCTCATTTGCAAGGACTTATAAAGCAGCTCCACAAATCTGCTCAGGCTCCGAGGGATAAACTTGCTAGTCTTAAAGAGAAAACAGACTACCTTGCTTTGAGGTTGTCCTTCAGTGACAACGTCCTTAATGTTTTCCGTGACTTGTGGTCAGACACTCAGAAGGCGCTTAATCAGATTCGCTCTGTCGCGGTTCAACTTCCTTCGGTGCCAAATACTTCAATGGCTTCTGATAACCTTTTCGTCAATCCTCCTTCAGGGGATAATCTGAAGAATTCTGGTAATATTTAATTTGTTCTTTTGGTCCTGACGATATACGATGATTATGTCTTCCTTTTCTTTTAATTTCTCTTCTTAGATGCTCCGTGTGATCCTTTCGAAGACACTACCGACAAGCTTTTCTCGTCCCAACCCGATGATCCTCTGGTTTCGGCCGAAGCTGAAGCTCGATCGTATCAGGAGTTTCAATCAGTATTGGATCCAACTTCTGCTAGTAATTCGGCCGCTCCTCTTACCAGTGACTTTGGTGAAGACATTGCTTATGATTTGAGTGGAGATTGAACTTTGTTGTTGTTGTTTTCTTTTTTGGATGTAATACTATCCCCCCTTACTGTACTCTTGGCTTTTATTTCGGCCGATTCGCTCTGTATACTTAATCAGCCCATTATAAAATATTTGTCTTTTTGCAGACTTATTTCGCCTGTTTCTTCCTTGTTCCCAAGGATATTTTCTGATACAATATTATCTTCTGCAGCTTTATTGGGATTCTTGAAACGTTTCTTCCGTAATCAATGCTTTTCTCTTTACGTTTCATTTTTTTGTTGTAACTGACATCTCTCCATTTTTCTCTATAAATACCAACTCCTCTCCACTTCTTGTTCCATAATCTCGCAAACACCAATCATGAACATCTTGATGCTTTTAATTCCTTCTCCTCCCTGGCCCCCTTGGCCCGTTGGCTCTTTGGTTGATCCTTTACTTATAAGCCGAAAGCCCTTTTTATATGCAACGCGAGTTCAACTAATCCTTTCACCATTATCTTCATATAAATTGGGAACTTCCCACACTTTTCTCAACATGTATTCCGACGGTCATACTCGGGCTCTGCCCTATCCCCTCTTGTTGTTGTGACCCGTCGTAATCTTACTAATATCGGTCCCAAAGTCTTGGGCGGTCGAATAATAATTGCGCCTTTCTATGGGACCGAATTATTTTCTAAGCTCCGAAGGCCATACCCCTCGAACTTCATCCCTATCTTCAATGCTAAGAAGGGGGTATCCTTGCTGGAGCAGATTAAAATTTTCTTCTTTCTGGTCTGGGAGTTGGCTTTCTTGGCACAGCCATCTCTTCTCTCGCCGGCTAGAAGAATTTGGGCTTGGGAATGAATGTTGGCCATCTACCACTTCAGATCCCACTTGCCTCTGCCTCTTTCTAGCCGTTTTAGCCCAGGACGTTTCCCTTGTATATTGTAATTTCGGGCTATCGACGCCGCTTTCGGCCGAAGTAGCACCTTTTTTGTACTTATTCGTTCATGCAATAAAATCTTTACTTTTTCGCATCGCTTAATGTTTAATCCCATACTGATGGATAATATTTCTTCATGTATCTTGCATTAACTGGATTGGACATCTGCTCACCATTTTCGTCCACCAGAACGTACGCTCCATTCAGTAATCTTGTATGAACAATAAATGGTCCCTCCCAATTGGGACTCCACTTACCTAATCGGCCATCCTTCTGCTTAGGCGGCCATATAACTTTCCAAACTAAGTCTCCAACTTCAAACCGCTTAAGACGAATTCGTTTATTGTACCAATCGGCCACAATATCTTTATTTTTCTGCAAATTCTCAAAGGCCTGCACCCGATTGGAATTTATCTCCAATAACTCATCTTTCATCGCAAAATCATACTGTTCGGCCGACATTGAATCCGCCTGGCTTGTTCTCAAAGTCGGCACTGTTATTTCGGCTGGCAATACTGCATCCATTCCATAAGTCAGCCGAAACGGTGTGAACCCAGTAGCTGAAGTTTTAGCATTTCGATAGGCCCACAATGCTTCAGATAATTTTTCGTGCCATTTTCTTGGCTGATCTTCAATCATTTTCTTTATAATTCCTATTAGCTGTTTGTTTGTGGCCTCTGCTTGTCCATTTCCTTGCGGGTAATATGGTGACGAATGCACAATTTTTATCCCGTATTCGTCTGCAAAGGCCTTGACTTTTTCTCCCACAAATACAGTTCCTCTATCTGTTAGAATCGTCTGTGGGATCCCGAATCTATAAATCAACTGTCTCTTAATAAACTCAATCACCTCCTCTTGTGAAATGCTGACATACGCCTGAGCTTCGGCCCATTTTGTGAAGTAATCTGTTGCCACTAGCACGAACTCATGTCTTTTCGACGAAGAGGGATGAACTTTTCCTATGATGTCCATGGCCCATCCTCTGAATGGCCATGGTTTGATCATTATATGTAATTCTTCGGCCGGTAACTTCTGAATCGGCCCATGTTTTTGACATTCGGTGCATCCTCTTGCATATTTTTCACAATCAGGACCCATATTCGGCCAATAATATCCCAGCCGAATAATACTCCACTTCATCGATTTTCCTGCCCGATGCGCACCACATATTCCTTCGTGAACCTCTCCCATTACCCTTCTAGCGTCTTCTTCTCCGACACATCTGAGCAATATTCCATCAATAGCACACTTGAATAATAATCCTCCTATTATGACGTAGTCCATCGCTTTCCGTTTTTCGGCTGGATTAGCCTCCGAAGGATCTTCTAATGTCTGTGCTATCTTTTTTATCCATTCGGCCAAACGTACTTCTACATTTCCTGCTATCGGCATCAACCGATATTTAGCTGCATGTTGAGCCAATTCATTGGCTACTTCGTTCTTTTCTCTCGGGATATATTCAATGTACACCTCATCAAATTCTTCTAACAAAGTAACCGCTTCTTCATACAATCTAATCAACTGCGAACTCTTAACCGAAAAATCGCCTAGCAATTGCTGAACAACTACTTGCGAGTCTCCTTTGACAATGATTGCTCTGACCCCTTCTTCTATCAACCGTTGTAATCCCGAAATTAGCGCTTTATATTCAGCTTGGTTATTCGTATATGACTCTGGCAGTTGCACGAAATATTTGTATATCTTGCCCTCCGGTGTTCGTAGGGTAAACCCTGCTCCAACTCCTGAAGCGGCTTTAGAACCATCAAATGTCATTACCCATGGTTGCAAGTATACAATCCCTATCTCATCAACTTCTTTCGGCCGATCCTGATGATCGATGTCATCGGTTATCGGGTGTATCACATGATCAGCCAGAAAATCGGCTACAATCTGTCCTTTCATAGCCCTCAAAGGTTGATATCTCAAATCGTATGCATTTAACTTCATAGCCCATTTGGCCATTCTTCGGCTACTGACCGGATCATTCATCATAATCTTAACTATGTCAACCGAAGCTACCACTATCACTTGCCTTGGCTGAATATAATATTCTAATTTCTGGCATGCATGATAAAGACTTAAACATAGTTTATGAATCGGCGAGTACCTTACTTCGGCGTCCCTTAGGATTCGGCTAAGATAGTAAATCGCCCGATCCCTTCCTTCATCGTCTTCTTGCGCCAGTAATGCTCCAATAGATTCTTCGGCCGCTGCTATATACAACTTCAATGGCCGTCCTAAAACTGGAGGAACCAACACAGGTGGATTCATTAAATCCTGCTTCAATTGTTCGAAGGCTTTTTGTTGGTCGACTCCCCATTTGAACTCCTCTTCCTTCTTCAACCTCAATAAATCAGTTAGTGGTTTCGACTTTCCAGCCGCATTTGCTAAGAATCGTCTCAGAAAACCGATCTTTCCAAGAAACTTCTGTAGACTCTTCTTATCATGTGGAGGTTTGGCTTCTTGGATAGCCCTTGTTTTGTTCGCATCAACTTCTATTCCTTTGTTATGTACCAGGAACCCGAGAAAATTTCCTGCCTGTACTCCGAAAGCACACTTGGCTGGATTCATCTTGACTCCATGCAGCCTCATCCTCGTGAACACCTTCCGCAAATCGTTCAAGTGGCTTTCGATATCTTTGGATCGGACCATGACGTCATCGATATAGACTTCAACACAATCCCCTATGAGGTCATGGAAAACATAGTTCATGGCTCTCTGGTATGTAGCTCCTGCATTCTTCAGTCCGAACGGCATCACCACCCATTCATATATCCCTATGGCACCAGGGCACCGAAATGCAGTCTTGTGAATGTCTTCTTCGGCCATAAAAATTTGGTTGTATCCTGAATATCCATCCATGAAAGATAGCATTCCCTGTTTTGCGGCCGAATCAATCAACAAGTCGACAATAGGCATCATATACTCATCCTTTGGAGTGGCTATGTTAAGATTCCTGAAATCGATACAAACTCTCAATTTTCCATTCTTCTTTATTACAGGAACAATATTCGATAGCCATTCTACATATTTAGCTGGCCTAACAAACCCGGCCGCTAACAATTTCTCTATTTCTTCTTTTATTTTTGGGACTAATTCGGGCGCTGCCCTCCTGGCCGGCTGTTTATGTGGCCTGAACCCTTCTTTAATAGGCAGTCTGTGCTCTACAATCGACCGCTCCAATCCTGGCATCTCTGTATAGTCCTATGCGAAACAATCCTTGAATTCGACTAGAACCTCCTTGAATCGGCTTGTCATCTGCTGATCAAGATTTGCACTCAACGGGATCTCCCTCGGGTGTTCGTCTGTACCAACATTGACCATTTTCAAGGGGTCTTGAGCTTTGAAATCCGGCGTTCGCTTTGGAATTGCGTCTATTAAATCGCTCCATCCTGCTTTGTCGTCTGAAACTCCGAGTTCGGCCGATTCGAACTCAGTCGCTTGATTCGGTTGTGCCTCCATCATTTACTTTCTTCTTTGATTGGCCGTTCATCGGCCTGGTATTTGATTTCAAACCCCAGATCTGTCCAATCACACTCGATCACCTGCGGGTACCGATCTCCTACCACTGCTAGGAATGGTTGTATCGGTTCTTCATATAACACCGCATCAATTCGTCCGGCTGAGCTGACTGGAAATGGAGGTTGATCCCCATCTACTTCTTCTATTGTGCCATCCTTTTTCCAGAACCATACTTTCTGGTGAAGCGTTGATGGCAAACATCGGGATGTATGAATCCAGCATCGGCCTAATAGGGCCGCATACGGGACTTCTGCATCTACCACGAAGAACATGGTCGGAATTGATATTGTTCCGACTGTTACATCCACCAATATACATCCTTCAGCCGCAGTTTGAGCTCCCACAAAACTCATTACCTTCATTCTCGTAGGGAGTAAATCTTCCTTCGAACGGCCTATCTTCGTTAGTGTGGACAGCGGCATGATATTAACTGTGGCTCCACCGTCGATAAACATTCTTCTAAGTGGTCTCCCATTGACCCAACCTTTAACGTATAAAGGCCTCACATGCTGGGACATTTGCGCAGTTGGAGGCAAAATCGTACCTAGTTAAGCTTCTGGAACAAATGATTTATATCCTTCTTCAAATGATTTTTCTACTTCGGCTTCCGGCCGAAATACCTCAAGTTTATCGAAACAAAAATCCACTATGGGTTCTTCGTCGCCATAGTATTCTCCATCCTTTTGATAGAAAACCACAGCTGGTTCGGAATCCGACCAGTACTCCTCTTTCTCTTCGGTGGTTACCGTCACCATATTCGCGCTAGATCCGAAGTCGAACTTAAACTGCCCAACAGGGGGTGTATCACTATTCGGAATGATAGTTGTCTTTGGTTTCCACTCCCTGGTTTGGACTGGTCTAGGCTTCCATTCTTCTTTCGATTTCGGCTGCTCACTTTCAATTTTCGGCTGTATTACTTTTGGCCGATATTCAGTTTTGTTCTTTAGCCGATCCTGTCCTTCTTTCGGCTTCCTCTCTTCTTTTGATTCGGACCTCAAACGAGCCGAAAATACCCTATTGAGTATTCGTCCTCCCGAGAACGAACAATCATCAGGGAAATCCTCTTCCATATGCATCATATCATACTCCTCCTGCTCAGAAACAGCAGCTGCTTTAAGCCGTTGCATTCTTCGTTTGAAAGTACGATATGATCCCTTTCCTTTTGGGACTTTTCTCTCCTCTGCCCTCCAAGCTGAATGGTCATACCGGCGTTGATCGAAATGCCTTCTTTCTGGAGAGTTTTGGACCCATCGGCCTACCTGAGTATTTGCTGGTGGCCTTCTAAGCTTTTTCATTTCGGGACTAACAGCTTCTTCAGGGACTGTGATCTGTATCACAGTCTTTCCATTCTGTTTATCGGCTGTTAACTTCATCTCTGAGTCCCATCCGTTGGTTATGATTTTCAACGTTGGTCTCTCACTCTTATCTCCGACCTCGATTTCCTGATGTCTCTCCGATTGCTTGATCCACTCTTTTACCTCATAATTCCCCAATCGGTCAAAAACATCTGTAACTTTCTCTTTTCCCTTCGGAGATCCTAGCCTTTTCCATACTCCTGACTTCTGAGCCGATGGCCGATCCCCAAGCCGATCGTGCACAGAACTCTTGCTAGACGATGTTTGATCCCCCAATCGGCCATGCACCGATTTATTCTGGTTGGGCTGCACCATCACCATGTTGGCAACTGGGAACGGATTCTTATCAATTGCCATAAGCCTCTCTGGGAACTTCAACTTCCCATCATCGACATGCTTCTGAATCAGCTTCCTAAAATGCCCACAAATAGCCGTGGAATGAGTAGCTGATCCGTGGAATCTGCACCATCCGACCTCCAACTGATCCTTGGTAGGCTGTGGATGGTTTCCTTTAAACTCTAGCAATCCGTTCTTCTGGCAATAATCAAATATTTCGTCCATTTGTGACAAGTCGAAAGAGTAAAACCTTTGAGATTCATCTCCTCCTTCTTTCTCCTTGCCTCTGGCTGGCCGAAGTGCTGGACAAGTCATAGGCTTTTTTATGATTAACTCTGCCCTTGCGACTTCGGCTAATGCAGGAACGTCTTCCGTATTGTACTCTTCCTGAATTTCACATCTATCCAGAGATTCAGCAAATGAGGCAGCTGACTGGATAGGTTGTGACCTTCCGCTTTAACTTCGGCTTGATTTGAAAGCCGCCTGTTCCGCCAAATATGTCTCCATCCTTATAGCTTCAGCCGTTAATTCGGCTACTGTCCTCGGTCTTGTTACCATCAATCTGTCCTTAATGGCAAACTTCAAATTCTGCTTTAAGATTTGAATATATTCATGCTCAGGCAGCATTGTCTTCATCTGAGCCTTCACTGCATAAAATCTTTCAATGAATTCAGTAACCGATTCAGACGCCTTCTGCTTGGTTGACGTCAGATCAACTACCGAGACTTCCAGACTGGTATTATAGAATCGGTCATGGAATAACCGCTCCATTTCGGCCCAAGTATTGACCGATCCAGCTGGCAAGTTAATGTACCATTCGAATGCTGGGCCAGTTAATGACAAACTGAACAATATCAGCTTGTGAAAATCATTTTGCGCGATTCTGGTACATTGAGCTGTAAATCGGCCAATATGCTCGATGGTAGAGCGGCCGACTTCTCCAGAAAAAGTGTTAAAATCTGGAACCTTCACCCCTCTAGGCAGTGGATAATGCTCCTCAATGTAATCTGGATAAGGTTTCCGATACATCGGCCTATTCTCCTGGCCGATGAGATTCCCAAACTGTGTGCGAATAATCTCAGCAATAAGCTCTCTGTCAACCAGTTGTGGTGGATTCTGCTGAAGTGGTGCGTATTGTTGTTGAACCACTGGAGCAGGCGGTTGAACAGCTGGTTGAGGCGGTTGATTCTGTTGCTGGTCGTACCTCTGCTGCGGAGGAACAAAAGGCCGAGCTCCATGCCCTCCTGGCGGCCTAAAGGCCTGCTGCTGAAAATTGTGAGGATTTTGCATCGCAGGTGGTGGATTTTGCGCCACCGGAGCTTGCTGCGCTCCCATCGGATACATACTCCTCGCGATTTCGGCTCTAAACATGGCTGGCATCGCTGCCAAGATATTTCCCTCAATCTGACGAACTGAGTTAGTAACCGCCGCCTCCACCATAAATTGAACCTGATCTCGGAATCGCGGGGTTAAATCATCGTTCGAAAACTCCTGATTATGGAAATGTGATGGTCCGGGGAACCCTGGGGGGAATTCTCCGGCTTCTGGTGCGCGCTCTTCCTGAATCGGCGGCAAATCAGTCCTCGCCGCCGTGTTTGCTGCTGGAGTTGCTTGTTCAAACGCCATTTTGCGTCCCACTGGGCGTGCCACTGTTTGGCTCGGGTGTAGCCAAGGACCTTTTTCTCCTCAAGGGAGGCTACCGGAAAAGGATCAAACCGATTACGGGTTCGGATTAACAATAATGCGCCCACAATTGACTGAATCTTCTCTGAATTGATCAACAATAACAAGATACAACGGAGAATCTGCCTGTTGTTAAGAAACAACGGCGGAATTCACCAAAAACAGGGAACCAAACTACCAGCTGCTAAGGAGCAACGGTGGATTTGGAAATGGTAACCGCTACAAACTAGGCTAGATTCTAAGGAAAGCTGTAAAGGAAAGCTGTAAAGAAAGCAGTAAAGATAACAAGAAATTAAATTTGATAAAAGGAATTTGGGGGTTGGATTGATCTCCCTGATTTTGAGTGTGTCGACCCCTATTTATAGCCGGAGCTGGAATAACCGCTCCCCGGCTAACTCCTCTGAGCCGAATTCTTTCTCTCTTCAATTCGGTTGTTTTGGTTTCGGCTGTTTCTTCCTATTTCGGCCGAAATCTTCATCAGCTTCGATTCCCTCCCTTCGGTTTACTATGTTCTTTCGGCCTTACTAATCTTGAGCCCATATTCCTTTTGGACTCCCTCTTTCTTCTGGCCCATGTCTTATGGCCCAATAACTCTTTCGCGGCCCATTATTCCATATGGCCCCAACAGTGTGGATGTTATTTAATACTCCCTCATTTTTTTTAAAGTGTTACATACCCTACTTTCACGCCGTTCAATGTATATTTTACCATTAATAACTAAGTTCGTTAATGTAAAAATTCTAAAAGTTCGATATTTAAAAACAATAAGACGAGACAAATTTAACAAGATCTCACATGACTATAATTTTTTGTATAACCATGCTAAAAGTTTAAGTTAAAGTGATACAATAAACAATATGAAAAGTTAAACAGTAACAATTAAAAAAAATATAGGGAATATAAACTATGACTAAAATGAATTCATTAGGACAAAGGAAGACGGGCCTGAGCTGTTCAAAATTACGACACCTTAACAATTAAATTTTGGCCCAACAAAATTCACGAATATAAAATGGGCTCAAGCTCAACCACATGGGCCATTTTTGCCGCCGATTTCTCCCTCAAATATTTGAAATTTTGACCTAGACCCGCTTACGAATTCATGCTCTTCTGTTGTTGACAATAAAATCAGAGGAAAATATGGGAGGGTTCTGGGATTCTGTGCTGATGCTGATGCAGCTATGGTCGAGGGCAATGACAATACGAATTCATTCGCGAAAACGATATGCTCCATCTGCTTCGAGGAGCTCAAACCAATTGTTGAAGATCTTCAGTCTATATCCGTTTGCGGCCATGTTTTTCACGAGCTATGGTCCGTTCCCCCTTCTCTGCTGTCGTTTCATTCTTGAGGTTTTACGCTGTTGTTTGGAATGTTATTTATTTAATTCTCATATATTTATTGGGGACAATTTTTGCCATTGCACACGGGATACGGGACTGTGCATTTTGCTTATACAATTAGTCCCTTTATTAAAAGAATTTGTAAATTGGATAAGGGATGGAGTAAATTAAAAGAAAGGGGATTCATTGAGTGTATATTACATTGAGTGTATATTAATGTATTGATTCGATTTGGAATGAAACTGAGATCATGTGTTCACTGAATTATAGCCTTCAACAATGGTTTGAGTACTGTCCCAATGTGAAGAAGCGAAGCTGTCCTATATGCAAGCAGAAGTGCACGAATGCAAATGTTGGGCGCCTTTACTTCCAATCCACTGGTGATCCCATTGATTCTTGTCTTTCTCAAAAGCCACGTAGTTATGAGGAAAATCCTGAGGAATTGCATAAAGAGGTCCGTAGGTTGGAGGGGAAAACCTTGGCTTTGGTTTCCTCCTTGGAGAAGCAACAGCAAGAATTTAAGGAAGTTAAGGATCAGGTAATTAACTGATGTTTTCTCCAATTGTTGGTTACAGAGAAATATTAGAGATGTTTTGTTCTGTTCACTCAGTGCCACCCATGTTATTCTTATTTTCAACTCTAGCTTTTTTCCTGCAATGAGCAACTGAAAGCAGAGGTGACCCGAAAAAATGAAGCTCTGGCCCTGTTTACAGCCTCTCAGCAGTTGCTTCATGTTAAATCTGAGGTATGATGCCTATTTCTGATTTTGTTTAAGGTGTAATTGCCTGTTTGAAAACTGGAAAGTGTGCGGTTCAGAAGTTGTTAGATAAATGTAACCTTTCATGGTTTCTAGCATAGTTATCGAAATCTCGATCTTTATCTTGATCTTAGCATCTTATGACTCTACGATTCCACCCCTTAAAACCGTATAAGATCTTTGTAGGATCTTAAAATTAGTAGGATCCAGATCTTACTCTTGATCTTAATTGTAGGATCTCGATCTTGATTATAGGATCACGATTTTATGTAATCCGATCATACCAAAATTTAAAATATGCTCCCATAATTCTCATGTTTATCGTAAGATCGGTCTTGAATTATATTTTCGACTGTCTATTATTGTTCTTTATCCTTGCATTTACCTAATGGTGTTATGTGTTTTCAATTGTTAGTATGCATAGTTGTTTTAATCTATTGTTAAAATTTGGTAGGATCTTAGGGTCCCGATTCGATCTTATAATCCCAGTTTAAACTAGTCTCTCAATCTTAGAAACCTTGGTTTCTAGATTATTTTTATATCAGTTTGTTATTTGATCATGCTACAGGAGCAGAGTAGATTGAGTTCAGAACACAAGAAATTGCAAGAAAGAAGTATGGCTTTGGCCAAGGAACTAGCAGCACTTAAACTGTGTGTCATGCTTGCTTAACCTATTCAATATTCTTCTGTGCTTTGTTGAAAAATGACTTGTAGTTCACTGTCTCACTTTGATACAGTGCCTCTGATTTAAACTTGGACGAAGATGAAATTATGAAGCTTGCTTCATTTGGCAATGAGGTAGGCAGCAAAGAATCAATTGATGTTTTGAGGAAGTCATTGGTGATTCGTAACAAGTAAGCATTACGAAGCAGTATTTTTGAACTTCTCGAATAAACTTGTATTACTAAATACATGGTTATCACTATAATATCTTATTTTGATAGTTGATACATATGAGCAATTAGCGTATACATCAAACAATATCATAATGCATAATCTTAATTCTTAACTGAGAATGACTATGCGTTGGAAAGACATGTTTTCCATTAAACTTTGTACCAACACCAGAAATTGCCAATATCATTTCTGATGATTTTAGGCTCTAGATCTAGTACAAAATGATGACTTTAGATATGTTCGTCAATTTTTCATTCCCCTAAGGGTTAGCATTTGACTTATTTTTACAACTGCATTATAGGAGTTACAAGGAATTGATGTCTAAGTGCAACATTTTGGGAAGAGGGGAGGCTCAGTGTCTTCGTAAACTAGAGAAAGCAAGTGAGAAGATAAAGAAGCTCAAGGTAGGTTAAATTCTGAACCCAGAAGTTAAGGGTTTTCAATTGCAGAGTATTGTATTATCCCTATATCGAATATTTTCAGTTGAGAGTTCAAGAACTTGAGACAGCTGTTGAAACCAAAGAAAATGAAGCAATTAGAGGGTTGAAAGATCAAGATACTAAATTCCAGAGTCATTCAGAGCATACAATGGAGAGACCTGCGAAAAAAGTTAAGTTAGAACACACCAGAGATGCTTCTGGCATTACATTGTGTTCCAGAAAGACAGAACGTTATGCATTGTTGAGTGGAAAGACCACCATAAATATTAATATGACAGAGGATAATGAGGACCAAAACAATCTGAAGAAGGATCAGTTTACAATTAACCAGGAAAAGAAAATCTCAAGTCCTTCCACCTCTGTTCAAGGATTTTCGTGCAAAAAATTGAGGCTGCCTGCTGATAACAGTGTTGTTACCCCCATAGGCCATGCCCCAGTCTGTGAAGCATCTTTTGGTACAAGAAATGATTTTAGAATTCTGAAATCTGGAAACAAAGTTGAAGAGCCTTGTTCTCTGTTTATGGGAAAGTGTGTAAATGAAGATCAGGTTAAGGACCTTACTGCTAATGTGGATGATGAAGTGATATGCTATGGTAACAACAATCCAGTACAAACCTCAGTTCACGTTAGGAAAGAAAGTGGATTGCACACTCCATCTCCCCAACCGGGTAAATCATCTCATGTCTTAACTTTTTAACCAATGTTATTTTTTGGTATTGTTTACTGGTTAATTTGTCATTCTTTTTTATTTATTATGTGGCTGTTCTATGTAAGCTCTACCTACTGGGGAAATGCATAAATGTAGAACAAGCCAAGCTACTTTTCGTTGATGTGGTTATGAAATTTTATTATAATCTGTCAATTTTTTAGGAGGCAATTGTTTCTCTGGTGGTCTGTTGGGTCCTGATGGATCGAGCTGGCACTTAGGGAAGTGGTGCAAGAAGGGTCAGCAGAACCAAGGATCAACAGGGTTGTCGTCCGGGTCACATGCCTCAAATTTAAGATCTGGTGGCTTAATTGCTGTTGGAGCTGATGGCAGAGGAGGCCGAATCAAAGTTATGAGGTCTCTAGATCAATCATCATCCGTGAGTTCTTTTCATTCACCGATTGCTTTTTTTTTTTTTTTTTTTTTAATCTTATACTTCCTCCGTTCTCAAATGTTTACTACATTTTTTTTGGGTGAAGAAATGTTTACTACATTTGATTTTAGGGCACTATTCACACTTGCACTTTGATTTAAAGTTTTATCATAGTTATACAAGTTATAATATAGTCAAGAGGGATCTTGTTAGATTCGTCTCATCGTGTAGTTTTTAAATATCGAACTTTTAGAATTTTTACGTATACCGAACTTGAGTTATTATTGATTCAAAATGTGCATTGGACTGCGTGCGCAGTGGGTCCGTAAGAAATATTTGAGAACGGAGAAAGTATACACTTTCAATCATAACCAACCAAAGTTAGTTTGATAACAAACTCACCCCATTCAGGAATCAAAAGTATTTAATGAATCACGAATGATTTCTGACGAAAATGATTAACACCCTAGAACTCCTTTACAGGATGGAAAAGATAATTTATCATGTGCTAAAAAGTTCAAGCCTGGCCCTAAATCAATGAAGACACAGCCTCACGGTCATTTGCAGATAGAGCATTTCTTTCAGAAGACAAACTGATGATTAGATCAGAGTATCAGAGCATTATTAATATTGGCATTGCATGAAGAAACAGTTCTACTTGGATGGTACCCTGGTCTTGCAGATGCTTAGAAGTAATAATTCAACGCTACATTACTTCAATACATATCCCCTTAACTATCTCAAGTTTTTTAAAGTAAGCTCACATTCAATGTGGTTGTTAGACAAGAGTATGTTCTTGAGCAAAGGATAGCATATATGCATACTAGTCAATGGTACAACAAAAACCTAGATACTGTCTGTAAGGGTATTTTTGCACTACATCGTTAGATATGTAGAAAATGTCAGTACAATACAATTTAGAAGATCCTAGTTAACTTCCTGTTTTAAGCATGCGTTTCCATTTTGCTGAAATGTGGCCACATCAGCAAAAGTCCCTGTCTACCTGACACATAAGATTTTCAAGTAGAAATTGTTTGGTACTAATACTTTGATGAGTTCATACTGTGGGCGGACGTTACTGTAGCCATTTGATACACATGCACTGCTGGTCGTGAATTCCTCATATACACATGACTTTGCTTTAGCGATGTGAAATTAGAATTGGCATGAGAGAATTGAATGGCTGGCTTTGATGTTTGAATTATTGGATTTGATGCCAAATCGTCCTCGGCCTTCCTTGAATTTTAGTGCATCGTTGCTTGGTTATAATCTTGTCTTCAATTAATTTAATCGGAATAATTTGCCAATTAATCCCTTGGGGAACTCTTTTACATTGTTTTGATTTTGAAAACAATAGATGTTTTGCGTGATGTGAAATACTGTTCTCTTATAAATGCTCAACTTCTGCATTTTACGCAGTCCAAGACACTTTTTTAAACGTTTATAACTCAAATTGTACACAAGTAAAAATTATAAAAATTTGATATTCTAAAACTACGTGATTAGATGAATCTAACAAGATCTCATTTGATTATGTTTTATATTATAGAACTATGTTAAAAAATTTGATCAAAGTTACTCAATGAATAGTTACTACTATGGAATGGGAACATTTAAATGAGAACGGAGGAAGTATGTCTTTTGTGATATCTGTACATGTATATTTTTAAAGGGGTTGTACTATAAATGGATTGTACTCCCTCTTTTTTTTTTACTTGCTACGATCTCATTTTTTTACGCAGTACATATTTTAAATCATTAATAAATAATAACTCAAGTTCGGTATAAATAAAAATTTTAAAAATTTGATATTTAAAAATAGATGAATGTAACAAGATTTTACTTTATTATATTTTAATTTATATAATTATGATAAAATTTTAAGTTAAAGCATTAAGCATGTGTATAAATATTAGCACATTAACCAATTTAGATATTAAAAAAATGGAGGGAGTAATTTATAGGAAAATCATTACAGTAATAACTTGAAACCCTGCTATCTTTCTTACTAAAAGGAAAATCAACGAACCCCTTACCAAAGTTTAAAGCGTTGAACTTGAAAGAATTGACTTTGTGGAACAACAGTGGTTTCCTTTCACTTTCTTATTGTCTAAAAACGGTCAAGTTGATATCCGTATCCATATATATATATCCACGTCATCACAGTTCTCCTCGATGATGAATTTCTACACCCACATTTTATTCATTAAAAGCCACCAACCTTGAATTCCAGTTCCAACCGCTTCACTAAACTGGTTTTTTTTTGACAAGTGTCCAGTGTGGATGTTAGAAATTTATAAATATTTTAAAATATAATACTAAATAAGATGTAATTATATAATGGTTTTATTTTTATTCTTTTATTTTAGATGAATGTTGACACTCGGTTGTTGGTAAAAATGTGTGGAGTCTAAAATTTGAATTATTATTATTATTTTGTTTATATACAAAAAAAGATTATATGATGTGTGTTATATTGTTGATGGATAAAATTATATATTTTGTGTGATGGAATAATATATATGATGGAGATTTTTTTTTTAAAAAAAATGTTAGATACAGTTTTTATGATGTCTGCGCATGTATATTCAGAGAAGTTGTACCGTAACCGAATTGTTCTAAGATTGTGTTAGGTCGAAGTGGGTACTGATTGTTTTAAGGGCCCGTTTGGATTGACTTTTAAAAAAAGCAGAAGCCAAAAACAGAAGCAGAAGTGAAAGCCAAAAGCATAAGCATGTAACTTTTGTATTTGGATGGAATGTTTGAAAAGCAATTTTTTTCAAAAGTGTGTTTGGATGTGTAAAAGTGAAAAGTGCATTTGAAATGTGTAAATTAACAAAAATGATATGCTATTTATATAGGATAGAATATACTCCCTCCGTTTTTTTTTGTTAGCTACTGTTGACTAATGAGTATTGTTCACTTATATACTTTGACTTAAAGTTTTTTCATGGTTATACAAGTTAAAATATAGTCAAGTGTGATCTTGTTAGATTTGTCTCGTCTTGTATATCTTAAATATCGAACTTTTAGAATTTTTACATGTACCGAATTTGAATTATTAATGGTTTAAAATATGCATTGGACTGCGTGCTGAATGGGTCTGTAGCTATCTTTAAAAAACGGAGGAAATTATAGTGTAATTTTAAAAAATTAGTAGGGGCATTTATGACTCTGCACATATTACTAGGTGCTTTTGACTTCTACTTTTCGAAGAAGCACCCTTCCCAGAAGCACTTTTGCAGCTTTTCGAGGTGCTTTTGTTTTTTTTTTCTAAAAAGCCAAAACAAACACCATTTTTTCTTCAAAAGTACTTTTGGCAGAATCAAAAGCCAAAAACACTTGAAAATAAGTCATACAAACAGACTCTAACACGGATGGATAACTAAATCAGTTTGTTGGTTTATACTAAAAACATAGTACTGTAGTCAAATTGGCGACAGAAATTTTCCGTCGCCGAGGCCCAAAATTCTGTCGCCAGAAGGTCCGGCGACGGAATCCGCGACAGAAATCGTTCCGTCCCAAAAACCCTTGTAGGAATTTGGATTGCGACGAAAAAAGTGTCTGTCGGGAATATTGCGACGGAAACAGCGACGGAAAAGCATTCTGTCGCCGATAACAGCGACAGAAATTCCGTCGCCAATTCCGTCGCTGGCTTAGGGGTGAAAATGCAAAATTGGAAGTTTTTTGGCGACGGAAATTTTCTGTCGCCAATTCCGTCGCCAGTGGAAAAAAAAATTTAAAAAAAAATTATAAAATTCCTTGCATTACAAAATGTCCCCTAAATTCCTTACAATATCAATAAGAATTCATTACATATTTGCAATCATCCACATATTTGCATTCCAGACATACAATTTCACAGTCAAAACTAATAAGACATATGATTATCAGACTAAGCCTATATGTTGCATTTGAGAAAGCCATTAAGTTGTCATGTGGACTTCTTTACATACTCTCCATGCTTCCTGCTAGCATCATGAACTCAATTTCCCTCGAATCCAGCAAGATCGTCCAGACTAATTCCATACTTTATGCTTTTTTTGAACAATCCTGCTACTAGATGAAAATAAAGCAAAAGAATAGGATTGATGATACACAATCAGAGGGTCTATTGACTATTAATGAACTGGGAAGTTCAAAGAATGCAGAAGAATGAAGAGTACTCACACAGAGAGCTTGATATCGAAGACGGATATTTTCCTTTTCACCTTACCTAGTTGCAACATAATCGAAATCAATAAATTCTCAGATAATAATTTAAGACAATGGAAACTCTAGCATTGTTAGTTTGTTACCTCCTTAACAAAAACTAAAACTGGTATGACAGCAGCAGTAGCACAACCAAGGCTTTTTTCCTACCACAAGAAAAGGAAAAATAAACATAACATTCTCTCAAGAGCATGGATTTGATAGAGCATGGAATCTCAAATGTGTTTAGGAGAACATATTTAAACAACTCGTGAAATATTGGATCAATCATATCAAGTAGTTTCAAAAAAAATGAAGCAATAAATAAGACTGATTTGCTAGTTTACCAGCAAATTGAACGAGGCCGAACAATGTAGCTCCCAATGATGCAATGAATCCAAATATCAAAGGCGGAATTTAGACACCAAATTATTTTTTTTAGAAAGAAAACGTAAACCAACATCATGTTGATAATTTCTCATGTTGATGCAATGAAAGCTATTCTCATATTGATAATTTCTCCATTCTATTCCACCGTGACAATAGATGAGAAATTACTAAAGATACAACGGCAATTAAAAAGTAGGACCAGATATTTTTTGTTCAAACTGCACTAAACGAATACCTGTATCTCGTCCGATCAGTTGCTTTTTGTCCTGAATCCTTGTTCATCAATGTAAAACTCATCATTATGCTCTCTAGCAGTCATAAATGTACCTGGAGAATAAAAAGGACATAAGGATCCTACAGGTTTCACGGCATAATACAAAACTATAATTTCAATTAGCTTTGTCAACACATGAGACTGGAGAATGGTACCAGTAAGCTTTTGTACCTGCAAATCCACTGCCAAACTCAAACCCCTTCGTTGCATGTAATGACATAGCAGCTTTTGCTAACTCTGCCTCAAGTTTAGGCATCTGAGAATTTCCAGCAAAAATCTCTATAGCAGTGCATCATTGATGAGAGAAGCACATACGTAGTCGATCAAAAGAGGAGAAAGAGAAGGCTTACCCATGGAGCATTACGAACAATGGAGGTGACAACACCCCCAACTGAGTCACCTTCCACCGGACAACATCAATAGCAGCAATCACTTTTTCCGCATACTCAGGGTTAGGACATCGTACTATGTATATGGTAAGATTTAGATAAAACAAAAAGAATCTATAAGAGAGGATCACAAAATTCTCAGGAAGGATGACATTGTCAACTTGTCAAACATAAGCAATAATCTGCCATAGAAAGGATCGGAAAATTTATTCAGTCCACCAAAATCAGAAGAAATTAGGATTAATGACATCAAGAACAATTATGAAGGATCGCCAGAAAGACATTTCCACCAACAAATAAAGCACATATTGGTCATATATAAGCTCCTGTGGAATAACTTGAAAGTTAACAAAAAGTAGATAATGATCTTAATAAAACTTACTTCAGTTCCAGCATATTGTTTAAGAATTTTCTTAGCAACAGCTCCAGCAGCTATTGTCCCAATAGTTTCACTTGCAGACAATCAATAGTCAATTTGAAGCTTCAGTTAAAAACATTAATAGTGTTTTTCCTCAACCATGGACTTGGAGCACCCAAATTTTTTATTAGGGAAACACAAGTCACAACTATGTTTTGAAATAAGAAGAATATACTAACTAATTACTCTATCGAATAAGCATAATCCCTGCTTGATCAAGACAGAAATAAGGAAACAACCATGAAGGAATGGAAACGAGCAAATTAGTATTAATTTAATTAGGTCACAGTAACCTTAATAAGGACATCTATTTTGCAGACTCAATTGAACAACATCCATATGTTTGAAATCATAGAATCGTTACCGCAAAATAATGTCAAAACAAATTTTAAAAATTTCCTTTTCCCGTTTACCTGAATAAAAAAGAACGGAATAGCAGAGCACATCGGAACCAATCTGAGCTGAACTACAACAATGCGGACGCGGAAAATGTTGGCGGCGAATCCTAAAGCCGACCCATTCTTCACCACCGCCTTAATCACCCAGCGCCGTGGCTTTCACAGGACGTCTCACGTACAGTCACACCACCGCACCCCTCACGCCATCTTCAAGACTTCCTCGCCAGTGCTACACATGAAAAACACACCACCGCACCCCTCCCGCCATCTTCAAGACTTCCTCGTCAGTGCTACACCCGAAAACACCTACTGTTAGATCTATAAACCCTAACACCGAATGTCGCCAACACAGCGAGGCACAAGGGATTCAATTGAACACAGGGGAGAGAGCTTCGAAAGAAAAGGGAGAGGGAGAGGAAGGAGCCATGGTGAAAGAGAGAGAGTTCCCCCATGGGAGAGAGTGAATTGGACTCGGTAACGGGGGAGAGATCTACCATGGGGGATCCTGGGTGACGAGAGAGATCTGCAAGGCGGCTACTGCGAGAGAATTACACCAGGAGGGGATTTTAAACCCTAATTGCGCCTGCGACCTACATTTGTGTCGCCAGGTCCGTCGCGGATTGCGACCCTCACTTTATCCGTCGCGTAGACTGTTGCTGTTCTGCGACCCAACATTTGTGTCGCGAGTTTCCGTCGCCGGATGGTGCAGCAAGCACGTTCCGTCGTCCTTTCCCTTGCGGACGGCGACACACTCGTTTCTGTCTCGAATTTCCGTCGTTGATTGAGCTTTTTCTTGTAGTGGATGGCCGGTGCAGTGGTACGTGTAGGAAGCTTAGGAGTTAGGACAGGAATGATAGCAACGAGCCAAGCTAAGGGCCTCCTCGTACAGATTATTGTACTAAAATGTTGTAGTAATAACTGATGTCTGTATTCTTCTAGAACATGGCGATATGATCTGATATGAATAGCACCCAATCGCCAACCGGCCCATATGATTCTTGCCACTTGCCCCTCCCTTCCTTCCTTCCATAATAAATCGTCTTATACTTTTATTTCTTTTCTTATTTTTTTTTTAATTTTTTTTATTTTAATTATCTATCTTTATATAATTATAATTTTTCATTAAACCTAAAACATCATGATCAGCTAGATTCAAAAACATTTCTACTTGCTAATACAAAATAATAATTTATTTCATTATTTGTAGGCATTGAATTTGAGTATGTCACGGAAGGGTGTAGTAGTTAGTAGTATAACACTACTACTCCGTCTTAATTCAATTGTTACATTCCCCTCCGACACGCTTGCCGATACACATTTTTAACGATTTATAACTTAAATTGTGTATAATAAAAACTTATAAAAAGTTTATTGACTAAAACTACTAGATTGTACGAATCTAACAAGATCTCACATGACTATATTTTTCTTTACATAACTATGATAAAAATTTGAATCAAAGTTAAACAGTGAATAGTGTCAAAAATTCCAACGTAACATTTATATCGAGACGGAGGAAGTATAAAACAGTATAAGTACATAGTCATATAATGATGCAATGGCCTCGTGAGGGATGACGTTGTGAGCCGTCCACTAATAATTATATGCATTATTTTCCCAACTCCCAATTTGGGCAAAATTTCTTTCCGTCCTAATGAAACTAAAAATTCATTATTTTATTTTTATGCCAAATATATGCCAGTCCGTAGTAGCACATACTCTTTAAACTTTTACATTTTCTCACATTTATATCCCAAATTTCGCAATAACACGTTCCCAGCTTCCATTTCACATATGCCACTGTACTGTGTACTCCCATGATGCCAATAATTGTTGTACACTACTATACGTGTTTTGAAACCTATAAGACTGACTCACATTCGTTAATTAATAGTAATGGAATGAATGAAAACGCAATCAATGGATATTTGACCATGCATGCATCCAAATTAAAATTGGCAGTCAAATTGTTTCTGTTTTGGGCAGTTTTTATTCTGTCCAAACTAGATAGCTCTTTCACTTTCCAACCGGCTTTCCTCTTTCTTACATCCTCTCTCTCTCGCCTTTGACTCCTATAAATAACCCCTTTTTCCCCCCCATCAAACAACTCATCATTTAATTAAGTTACTCATTATTGTTTAACGTATATTACGACTTGTGCTTTTCTATAAGTCCAATCTGAATTCGATACACATATATGGAATCAAAGAACGTCGAGCAGCAGGCTCTTCTGTCGAAGATGGCGACGGACGACGGGCATGGCGAAAACTCGTCGTATTTTGATGGGTGGAAGGCATACGACAATGATCCTTTCCACCCCACTTGGAACCCTAATGGTGTTATCCAAATGGGCCTTGCTGAAAATCAGGTTAATTACCTTTTTGTTGTCATTCATGATCAATTCATGCACATCAAAATATGTGAATCTTTAGTAGTACTTAACTGTATGTATACAAATGCACGTGCAGCTTTCGTTTGGTTTGGTACAAGAATGGATTAAGGAACATCCAGAGGCAGTACTGATGAGCAGTACTACTGATGAATTTGTAGGGCTTGATGCATTCAAGGATATTGCATTGTTTCAAGACTACCACGGCCTACCTCAATTCAGAACCGTACGAATTGATCATCATCATATATACACTTTTTTTAATTTATAACTATTAATTACTCCTATATATTGCTGTATTTAATTGTTTCATTCTTCTCATTGCCGATTCCCTTACATGTATCATTGGCATTTCAGGCTATGGCTAAATTTATGGCCAAGACAAGACACGGGAAGGTCACATTTGATCCCGACCGGATAGTAATGGCCGGCGGAGCCACCGGTGCTAATGAGACAATGATGTTCTGTCTGGCTGATCCCGGAGATGGTTTTCTTGTCCCTACGCCCTATTATCCCGGGTAAGCTTTTTATATATTCTTCTAAAAGTACTTATAATATTTCAATTATAGTATATTCTTGGACGACAAGTACTTAATTTTGGGACCATTGAAAATGTGACACAGATATAATAGAGACTTGAGCTGGAGAACTGGGGTGCAGATAATACCTGTCACTTGCCAAAGTTGGAACAATTTCAGAATCACAAAAGAAGCCCTAGAAGAAGCCTACCAAAACGCCCAAAGAGCAAACATCAAGGTCAAGGGCCTCATCCTGTCCAACCCTTCAAATCCGTTAGGAACTGTCCTCGACAAGCCTACACTGAAAACTCTCGTGACTTTCATCAACGAAAAACGCATCCACCTCGTGTGCGACGAGATCTACGCTGCCACCGTCTTCCGAACCCCGGAATTCATCAGCATTGCCGAAATCATCCATGAAATGGAAGACTGCGATCCGGATTTGATCCACCTCGTATACGGCCTGTCAAAGGACATGGGGTTTCCAGGGTTCAGGGTCGGGATAGTGTACTCCTACAACGACGCCGTTGTCAGCTGCGCGCGTAAAATGTCCAGCTTCGGCCTGATCTCGTCCCAAACGCAGCATCTCCTGGCGTCGATGCTATCGGATGAGGCATTCGTGGATAAATTCGTGGCTGAGAATGCGAGGAGGCTGGCAGAAAGGCACGCGATGTTCGTTGAGGGATTGGGGAAATTAGGGATCGGGTGCTTGAAGAGCAACGCGGGGCTGTACTGCTGGATGGACTTGAGGCAGCTGCTGCTGGTGAAGGGGAGTTTAGGGTTTGATGGCGAAATGGAGCTGTGGAGGGCGATTATCAATGAAGTGAAGCTGAACGTTTCGCCTGGATCGTCGTTCCATTGCCACGAACCGGGATGGTTCAGGGCGTGCTTTGCGAATATGGATGATGAGACGGTGGAGATCGCCCTGAAAAGGATCAAAGCTTTTGTGGGGAAAGGAGGACGGCTAGGGAACAACAACAAGAAGAAGGCATCATGGGGGCAAAGGAAGAAGTTGAATGTGAACCAGCTGAGATTCAGTTGTGATGAAATAGCTGGTGCTGCTATGGTGCCTTTGATATCGCCTCGCTCGCCAGTTCCTCCTGGCTATGCCACCACTTGTTGATCACACACTTTCTTACAGACATCAGACATGTCTTGTTTTAGTTGTTAATGCAATGGAACCAGTTTTCAGGGAGGAGGCTTCACTTGATCTGGATTTTTGTTCATGTTCACTACTTTAGGTGGTCTGGATCTGTTAGCATCTTAATTAGTTATAGAAATAAAATATCCTGTGGGGTTTCCTTCATCGAGTTTTTTTTTTATCCTTAGTATGAAATGTATGTATTCTCACAGAGTCAGTAGTGCTTTTTTGGTACGGTCTCATGTAATAATATTATTGCTTGGTGAAATAAAATTGTTGGAATTGATTCTTATTCTTGACACCCTTTTGTATTTTATGTTCATATATCTTTCACATTATATATGTTTAATTACCTGTGCAGTCATTACTAGGAGTATCCTTTAACATCTCAGCACCCAGCCAAATTAATGCATTTCCTATACACTTGGAGAACGATTAAAAGCATGTTTAGTGATCTCAGAAGAAAGATTAATTATATGTATGGTACGATGAAATATCTTGTGAAACACATAAAATAATGATGCAATATATGTGAGAGTTTCGGTAAAATACAGACAGACAAATGAATAAATGTGGTGATGAATTGATCATGTGAATTAATCATTATAAATGACAGTTTCGGTAAAATAGATTAAAAAAAATTATTACTACTACTATTTTCACCTCTTTAAAGATAAAAGACAGTACTATAGTAAGTACTTAGAAGAAATTAAATGCTGGCGTTCATCATGTGCTATCTAGGAGTATCAATTATTATCAAAGTAAGAAGAATTGATGACCATTAATTAGAGTAGTTGAATACACTAGCTAGTTCCACGTGTTTAAGTTTTAGACATATATAGAGCATGTGTAGTATAGGTGTCCACATCAGCAAGTGGGTGGCCCTCTTAACCCAAGAATTTATATACACACAGAGCAGAGCTTGGAACGTAACTGTCATTAGCAGCCTCCCAAGACGTACTGAATGGAATGCATTCCCATTTTCCCCATATGCACCTAAGTAATTGGATTTTCTAAATTTATTGATGACTAGTACAATTAATCATTTTCAATTCAATTAAAGATACAATTACCTACGATGAATTATCAAAACTAGAATTTTTGACATTCGCTTCGCGGGCGCCGGGCGGTGTTTTTTCTTTTTTCTTTTTCAAATAAAATCAAGTATTTGTGGTCTTATTATTATTTGTGCATAAAGTTTGCTTATTTTAAATTCATAATATAGGCGTAGGAAACCATAAAAATCTGTATCAATTTGATAATAAAACATGCGACAAAATAAATAATCAGTTCATTACCTCGAGATAATCAACTTGAATTTCTATATGTATATCGTGATCCACCAATTTCAATAAACCAGACTATTCTAAATCATGAGTACGAAACTCCGCAATTTCAATAAGATAGTAGGAGGGATTGATTCAATTAATTATATTATACAAACCATTATTTAGAAGACCTAGAAAATATTAGAAAATAAGTTCAGTTGGTAAGAAATCGAAAAATCTCAATCCTTTTGGCTATAACCACAACCTATATATACTGGTGGTAATCATCAAGGTATTCCCATTATATAATTATTCATCATTCTATACAATCAGTTTCATAACATTAAATTTTCTATGAGATCACTTTCTCAGGCTAGTAATTTTTTTTTTGTTTTTCAAGTTCCCACATTCATATACAGCCACTAACCTAAAAATTGCCAATAAATATGATCAAAAGAAAGGGAAGAAAAAAACAAACAACTAACTTGTATTCAAAGACAACCAAGACCAACTAATTGTAAAACTAAACCTCATAACTCATAGCCCCACACAACATGAATAGACAAAGTATACAATAAAATATGAAGAAAAATATTACTATTATGTTACTAAAGGAAAATTTCTTGGGCATCATAAAAAAATAACAATCACCTGAAATTGGTACAATTAGGGGTGTAAATGAGACTGATAGGCTCGTAAAATATTCGGGCTCGACTCGATCAAAACTCGACCAAAGCTCGACTCGAATTCCAGATCGGCTCGAAATGTTAATAAGGCCAAGCCGAGCTAAGCAATACTCGGCTCGAAAGTTCGATAATAGGCTCGAATACATATATATACATATCAATTATACATAGTATATGTATAATCTATTTATTACTCCTATAAATTTTCTTTTCTATTTTTTCTTTTTTATGGTTAGAAGTAGGAACTAGGAATAGTTTAATATATTAAATCTATTTAACTTCAATCCTTCAAGTTTTTAAGCTCATTATTCAATAATTTGATAATTATTCCTAATTTTATATCGAGCTTAGCTTTGGAATGAAGACTTGGTCCAGTGGTAATGTCCCCTTTATCCATCTTTGTAACTTGTGTGATTTGAGCCCCTATACACATTTATTAACATATGAGTTGTCAATGTTAAAAAAAAACAAAAAAAACAAAAAAAGAAAAAAGAAAATACTCGAGCTTTATTCGAGCCTCGAGCCGAGCTCGAATTCGGTTTTTTTATGTCGAGCTCGAGCCGAGCTTAATTTTTTAAAGCTCATCGAGCTTCGAGCTCGAGCTGAGTCGAATTTTTACTTAAACGAGCCGAGCTCGGCTCGGCTCGTTTTCACCCCTAGGTACAATCACACTGAATGGGGTATGAGCAATCAAATTCAAATAGGAACAGAAATGATAGGAGGGAATTATTCCATACTATCATTATATAAATATTGTAGTATAAAAACTATTTATGTGGAGGTGATTATGTATGAAATTAGTATATAGTCATATTGACATTCAATAAGAATATGTATGGCATTTGATTTATTTATTTACTTATATATTGTAACTGTCCCGTATATGAATCACTTTCACAATGATTCTCCAATCATATTTGTTGTTATTGAATGAATTCAAACTCATACTTCATTATATTCATCATTTATCTTAATATGAAGATGATTTTAACTGTGGAGAATGAATCAAAAAATGCGTGATTGATAATTGAATATAAAATTAGTGGAGAACGATAAGTTACTACAATAAAAGAAAAAAACAAGGTATCCACTTTTTATACTTACAATTTCAACAAAATTAGCAGTTTTTCAACTATCATATAATGATTGTCTTCCTATTTTCCTTAGTAATAATATATAAGCGAATATATTTTTGGCACATCTATTATGCATGTTTTTAATGTTATGCACGCTTCGATACACAGAAGGGCTATGTTCTATAGTTATATAATTAACACTTCAGTTTTCATCTTTTTCTTGGCAATATATCAGCAAATGACATCGCAAAATCGACTAATAAAATTTTTGACCTTTTTGAGAAACTAAAAAAAATGCAAAATTATAGATTATGTTCATAAGAAAAAATATTTTTTCAATAATTTTTTCTTTATATTATTCTTTTATTAAAATTATTTTTATGATAAAAATATATTTAAAAATTAAACCTTATAGAAAAAATAAGGATTGAATTTTGATTAAATTTTTATAACGGATTATAATTTCTTATTAACTATATATATTTGGATAAATTACTTAAAAGATTATTATTATTATTAATTTTTTATTTTATTATTTTTTTGGTGAATATTTACACCTATGTGTGTCGTCAAATGTGTGTTCAAACCCAAACAACACATTTTTGATTTTATTATATTGATTAGGTTAATATTATAGACTTGAATTCTAATATAAATAATATAATATATATTTGAAAAAAATTACTTATTCAAATAAAGAATTTTTAATATATTGGTTTAACTAAATTTGTCATAAATATCAAATATATTATAATTTATTTTTAATTTATATATATTTTTAAAATATATGGAAAGATTTTCTCAAGATTTTCTTATCCTAACAAATAGATTTATTATCTAATATAGAATATTTAAAAGATTGATCACGTGACATGTAGGATGATTCAGCGCTGACGTGTAATTATTTTGGATGACTGTGCGTTTCTTGATGATTAATCAGCATTTATGTGGAAACTTAAGGCATAATTACTGTATAACCCTTAAAATTAAAAAGAATCAAGTATATTTAATAAGTGCAATACCGTCTGCACATGTCAAAAAATATTCAGGATTTATTATGTAGATAGATAGATAGATTAATTCGGTACGTAATCCCTTAGGTTTATCATCACACCCCTTAAATTTGCCTAAGCTAAAAATATAATTAACTCACTACCCAAAAATGCAAAAAGTAGTAATTCAAAAGAAACATGCCTACAAATTCTTAGGATATCTAAATCTACCTAAATTGAATAGAATCTGCAATTTCCACGTCTGATTTCATTTTTCTAGTGCCCTTGTGTTTTTTTATGTGTCTTGGGCAAATTTCACTATTTGGATTTTGGTGTCTGCAGAAGATGATGTTTGATAGTATGGGAGATTGTGGTCAGTATTATTGAAGGTCCCACTTAATACTCAAAATTAATTATTGTGTTTTGACCCCAAAAAAACTGGGGTGCAATTTCCAAACTTCTTTACACTGAGCATTGAGCATTTCAATTAGCGGCAAATGTGAGATAAATCCCCCAAACACAAAATACACAACTTATGCTCCCCTATACCATTATACTTCATTCAAACTCCCCATCCCATATTATAGGATTTGTTTTGAAATGTAAAAAAGGAAAAGACTCATCTACCCTTTTGGAACAAAAAATTGTAACACATGAGCAAGTGGTGAAAGAGTCATTCCACAATGGGGCTGTCACGTCAGGCTCAGTCTTGAGCTGTCACATCATTCATCATCTTTCAAACCTACTCTGCAACTTTCATTCAAATCCACATTTCCAAGTTTCTTCCATTAACCCCTCAACCCCCTATGAATCAACATTTGTTGGATTAGTTGTTTATTTGTGCGATTTTATGTGTTAGGAATTTTTTTTGTTGCTGCGAATTTGGGGATTAGGGTTTATGAAATACCCATCGAATTCGAAAAGGGCTTAGAGTGATAGGGTGCCTCAGTTTTGTATCTCTGTGAATGAATGTGTTGTTTTTTGGGCTAAAATTTGTGTCTGTAGTTGTTGTTGGCTGCGATTGTAGGTGTTTGAGATTATTTATGTTTCTGCGAATTTGGGGAGCAAGGGTGATGAGTTACCCATCGAAATTGACAGGGGTTTACGGGGTAAGGTGCCTAAATCATGTCTCTCTGTGACTGAGTGTTATTTTTTGGGTGAAAAGTGGTGTCTGCCCTTCCTTCAATAGTTGAGAAAAATGGTATGACCGTTGGGGCAAGATTTTTTATTTCACAGATATATGAAGAGTTGTTTTTGTTCACAAAAGTGATATGAAAATGTTGATTTTGTACAAACCCGTGTTCTTCTACGTACGAGTTGTGTTTTGTTGTGATAATGGTGTTTTTAGAGTTGATAACAGTGCTTTGTAGTTTTTCTTATAGAAAAGTGGCATATTTTGTTCATACATGTGGTGAGAAATGTATGTGTTGTTTTATGTTATGATTAATGGGTTTTTTGAGGTAGTCACTGTGCTGTGGTGTTTATTTATATCATCCCTGTTGTTTATTGTAGACATATATGTGTTTATTGAATGTATTTTTTGAGTTAATAACTGTACTGTGGTGTTTTATAGAAAGATAATAGTTGTTATTTGTTCTTAGTCTGTTGTTTTTTGTGTGTAATGGTATGAATGAGTATTGTCTGCAAGGAAAAAAGAATCGCGCCGAAATTTCTCTGAGATTTCTACGGAGTGCAGGGTCCCATGCTCCAGTGGATCCAACATCCCCCAAAACTACCACCATCCAGTTACAAGCATCGGTCGATTGTGGACCATCAAACGTTAGTCCTGCTCCTGCTCAGGCCCCTGCTCCAGCTGAAAAGTCCCCAAACAAATCTGACCCCCCTCCACCTGATGTTGGTGAAAAGTCTCCAACCAAAGCTGATCCCCCTCCGAAGGATGTTGGTGAAAAGTCTCCAACCAAAGTTGATCCCCCTTCACCTGATGTGGGTGAAAAGTCTCATACTTCCCACCCTTCTCCTACAAAGGATTGAAGTGTTGGCTGTGTTATGTTTGATTGACTGCACTATTTTGTATGTTGATGGAATGCCAGGAACAGTACATTTATTTTTTGACTGTGTTGTTTTGCTGAGCCATGTCTCTGTGTTATTCTGGTCAGATGTAGTGTTACACTCAACAGTAGAACACCTGCGGTTTCACAACATCTTTTGTTATGTGAATGATTGTATCATTTTGTTTTGCAAGTGAAGTGTTTCTGGATATAATTATAGATTTGGTTTTTAATCGTGTCCAATGAAGCAATGAGTTTCTGTAGAAACAAAAGGGTAGCTTAGTGAAATCCCAAAAATGCATTGTGGACAACCTTAGTAACCTAAAAGGGTGATGATTGTAGTTGTTTGCATGTAGAGACCTATGTTTACAACTATGGTGCTCATCATTTCTGGAGAAGCCCAACATTTTCATTGTTTACAACTGTCGTGTTTTAGGATAAAGGTGTCTTGTTCTTCGACAGTATGGTGGTGTCAACAATAGTGCTTGTATGTTGCTGTTGATTCCAACTGTGGTATTTCATCCCATGAACCAAACACGTTGTAGTTCAAGGTGAACCCGATTCATCGTGTTTAAGCATTAATCTTCCTCCAAAGTTGGAAATAGCTTAGGATTGTATGTTTCATCGATTCCAGCTACTAGATGAACAATCCCATTTCGAAAACCCTTTTCCTTGTAGTTCAATGTGAACCCGATTCATAAAATTTAAGCATTGATCTTCCGGTACTACAGTTTGCATGGCTTCACATTGTATGTTTCATCGATGTGATCCACTAGATGAACCTTCCCATTTCTAAAACCACGTACCACGAGTTGTAGTTGATAGTGAACCCGATTCATCGTGTTTAAGCATTGATCTTCATCCAAAGTTGGAAATAGCTTAGGATTGTATGTTTCATCGATTCCAGCTACTAGATGAACAATCCCATTTCCACTGGATGAACCTTCCCGTTTCCAAAACCCTATTAGTTGTAGTTCAAGGTGAGCCCTATTCATAATATTTAAGCATGGATCTTCCTCCAAAGTAATAGCTTAAATGTGTTGGTTTCATCGATTTCATCCCTATGGATGAACCTTCCCGTTTCCAAAACCCTATTAGTTGTAGTTCAAGGTGAACCCGATTCTTTAGAAATAGATGTGTTATATTATTACATCCAAAAAGATGCTAATCATACACGACTTCTGAAAACACACGAACAACACATTTCAGTTATATTAACACTACATAGTTGTAGCTTGAACACCACTGTTAAAACCACCAATATCAATGTTCCAACTTCGAAGTGTGGTAGTTCAGGGTGAACCCGATTATTAAGATATAACAATTGACATTCCTCCGAAGTTGAAAATAACATAAGATTGTAAGTTTCATCATCCACTTATCCACGAGACATACATTCCCATTTCCAAAATCCCATTCGTTGTAGATAAAGGTGATCCCGATTCTAAATACTTATCCACTAGACATACCTTATCCACTAGAATGTTTCATCCTTGCCATCCACTAGACATAAATTCCCTTTTCGAAATCCTATTGGTTGTAGTTCAAGGTGATCCCGATTCTAAAGTATTGGAGTTGTTATATCTGTTACATCCTAAAAATACATAATCATACACGACTATTGAATACACTGACCACACTGGAACAACAGATTCATGTATGTAAACACCAAACTACTGGTACCACGAACACCACTGTTAGAACCCACAACATCATTGTGCCTACTGAGTATGTTCGCACACTAGTTTCAAACACACTTGCTCAAAACTACATATCATTTAAATATTAGCTTTGCATACACCACAATAACCAAATTCCATATAAATAAGCGATTCAAATAGAACATTACAACCACACAACTGTCCACTTTACAATACATAATTCCAGTACTGCATAAAAAGGCATCACATTTTGAAACAATCCAGATCAAGGACCGTTTCAAACAATGAAACCATTCAAAATAATACCACTCCAGCCAATGGAAAAACACCACAGTAGTTCAAAAAAGTGCAAAAGTGAAGCGTATGTGCAAAAACTGTGTTGTGCAACTGTCATTCAGTCAGTCGTTTTGTACGCCACTTTGCATGTGGCGCGGTTGTGCCCCCGACGCCGGCATAGGCCACACTTGACGTTGCTTTTCTGGACTTGTGATGGTATACGCTTTTTTTTTTCCCTACGGCCCGGTTGCACTCTCACATCCCAGGGAAGCACAAATTCACTGTTATTGTCATTGTCATTATCCTCTTCGATGTCCAGTCGACGTCATGAGAGGCTATATCACTCACGTCGGACCGCAATACAATGATTTTTCAGCACCTTACGAAACTGATCCACATTTTTAAATTTTGGCCTTCCCCTTTAGAAACATTAGCCCACAACACTGTTACATCCTCGTTGTCTTCCTCACCAAAGCTATTGCATTTATCATCATCTTCCTATCCGTCCTGCAACAAATAATTACCACTCTTTGTCACTACACATACAGCAACCTAACACAACACTGTTTCACAAATAACATTGCATTTCTCAATGTCTGCACAAATATGCAGTGTGCAACATTTATTCCAATACAACATTACCATGCAAAAACAACAAATTCATCAACTGAAACACGACAAAGTACATAAACATGTATAACACAGCGCAAATATCTATAAAACACAAATTCACTTTACTAAATCACTATTCCATATGTTGAACAGTAGAAACACTCATGATCTTTGCATGCAAAAGAAAAATACCGATTTACTTCCAAACACAAACGTTTTCCGTAATGCATACATGCACCAATGTGCATTCAGAAAATAAAATACCAATATCATTGGTTTGGGCACCACATAGGTCTCGTTTCACACCACGCGTACCTCATCTCTTCCTCTCCACGGTTCTCTCTTGTTCGCGATCAGTAGCTTCCTCCTAAAAAAACCCTAAACCTTCTCCTTGGACTGAAGAATGTCGCCGAAATCTTCTTAAAAACCCCTGCCCTTACCCTCGTCTCTCCCCTCTCAAAGCACGAAGAAACCCACCCCCTATTTCCTGGTTGATCGGCTGGAAATGTGGTAACAAACCCTAACCTTTTCCATCTTCAAAACCGAGCTTCAAAACCCCTGCCCTTACCGTCGTTCTTGCTCTCAAACTCGTCTTCCCAAACATGAATTTGGCGCAAAGAGAAGCTTCTAAAAGAAGCTAGCAAACCGACGTAATATTGTGTGTGTGGAGGGTTTTGTTAGCCATTTTTGCATAAGGGGAAAGAGGATGGAGAATGATAATGATAGGAAAAAAGGATAAATAGGTCCTTTTTCTTTTCAAAAAATTCAAATCAGTCCTTTTTCTATTTTATTACCAAAACAGTCCTCTACAAATGCTAATTATGTCCAAATCAGTCCTTTTTCACTAATTATATTCTAATTGCTGACGTGGCAAGGTTTTAATTTAAACCTGACACGTGTGCATAATATTAGTCCTTTTTCTTTTATCTTTTGCCAATTCAGTCCTAAACTTTTATTTTGTTCTATTTAGTCCTCTATCCCAATCACTCATTTTTATATTAATTGGCCTCAAACCTTTCAAATTATTTCATTTTAGGCCCAGAACCTTAAATTTTTTATTATTACTAATACATTTATCAAATAAATGCCCAACATACTTCCGTAAATAAAATTAAATACCAAACCTCATACATTGGGTTTGACCGCCTTGTTACCGGGTCTTCGAAGTTCCGAATTTTACGGACTCTCTCTAACCACCCGACCGTAACGATGGTTCATTGGTTCTGGTTTCCTTCAGCAACAATCAGCACAATCATACTTTGTGGACAATAAAATTCAGGCTATTTTTTAAATATTTTTAATAATATTAATATTTTTCAATAAAACCAAGGCTTCCTGTATCCATAACCTTCCAAAAATTCAAGTTAAATCATTTACTCAAATATTGCTACATCCTAAGGTAGGACGCAAAGTAAGATTCTGTTGATTGTTACTGAAGGAAACCAAAACCAATGAACAATCGGTTGCGGTCGAGTGGTTATTAGAGAGAGTCCGTAAAATTCCGGTACTTGAAAGACCCGATAACAAAGCAGTCGAACCCAATATATGAGGTTTGGTGTTTAATTTTATTTATGGAAGTATGTTGTGCATTTATTTGATAAATGGATTAGTAATAATAGAAAATTTAAGGTTCTGGGCCTAAAATGAAATAATTTGAAAGGTTTGAGGGGAATTAATATAAAAATGAGTGATTGGGGTAGAGGACTAAATAGAGCAAAATAAAAGTTTAGGACTGAATTGACAAAAGATAAAAGAAAAATGACTAATATTATGCACACGTGTCAGGTTTAAATTAAAACCCTTGCCACGTCAGCAATTAGAATATAATTAGTGAAAAAAGGACTGATTTGAACATAATTAGCATTTGTAGAGGACTGTTTTGGTAATAAAATAGAAAAATGATTGATTTGAATTTTTTGAAAAGAAAAAGGACCTATTTATCATTTTTTCCGATAATGATATCATGTTACATCACCTGCATTTTGGTGCCAAAAAGGTAAGGGTAATAAGGTAATCTCATTACTTTTTATGTTATTGCATTTCTTTTATTTAATGAGGATTAAAGTGGAATGTATTTCAACAATAGGTACTAATACATGATAAAAATAATATGTGGGGATTTAACTTTAATTCTTTAAATGGATGAGGATTTAACTATAAAAACCTCTTCAATTAGCCATCAAGCATGCCCACACGCAACTTGGTAATCTAACTCTACATTGAACCAAAATTCAGTGCCACAAAAAAAAAAAAAAAATTTTGGGCACATATATTATCAATTGATTCAAAAATTTAAAATTATATGTTAAGCTAAAAAAAAATACTCCTACAAGATAACAAAGTACCATTAGCAGGGTCTATCACTCTATCTAATGGTACTAGTAATTTCCCTTAATTAAAAATTAAAAATAAAAATACAGTATAAAAGTAATGTTGAGGCTTTGAGCTCGGCATTGGTTCTTATTGTTTCTTGGGGGATCCCAGGACCCCAGGTCCATACACTCATTACACCCTTTTTTCTTTTTCTTTATGTGTGCCGGTGTGTCATCCTTCACATTCAGATGAGCAGTCATTTTCAGTCTGATGTGTGCATTAATTTTAGGGCAGCCAACTCCCACTACATTCCATTCGAGTCACCTAATCAAGAGGTGAATCTTGAGTCATTTTCTGTGTTTCTGACATGACTCCCCTTCAGCAAATACTAAAACAATAAAAAATTAAAAAAGGGAAAAAAAAATCATCATCATCATCATCATCATCCTCATCTTGATTGCTGCCCATCATGGGTGAATCCGCACCGGAGGAATTACTTTGGTGACATATACAGTATATAACTGTTGTGTTCATGGGTAAAAACTAAAATAACTCAATGCCCAATCCAACACCAAATGTTCATTACTGCAAAAGGCAAATGAAAGTTCATCCTATTCCTTTTGGTCAAATGTACTACTGGACAAGATGATCCCAAAAAAAGTCCATATTTTTCAGCGAAAGCAGCAGCCCCCCCATGGTGTGCTTGACCTTTTCCAAGTATTGAAAACCCTTCCAAGGAATGCCAAAGCAGTAGCATCTTGATTTGATTTTACATTATCGAAATGACATTCCATGAATAGGCCATGGCTGCCATTCCTGTGCATGCCTCTAACATGGAAGGAAAAAAAGCTACTGCTCCTCTCCTAACTTATGTAAAATAGGATAGTACAGAATTACAGACAGACAAATGAATAAACAAGGTTTCCATGTGTAATAGCAAAGCAATCTTGTCCTAGTCTGTCTGCATCTGTGTCATCACTTCATCACCACATTTTGTTGCCTCCCTATAAGCTTTGTCTTCATCAGGAAAAGGGAAGCACAAGGGATACTCCACATTCAACCACTGCATCTTTCCAGCAAAGCCTTACATCAATAGAAACTACTGCTCTTGCCAGGACACCATGGGCATCAACAAAATGAAATTAAACCTAGAAAAAAGAAAAAGTACTGTATTTATTACCATAGTCCATATATACACACCGCAAAATCTTGAATACGCTACTAACAAAGTATTAGCATTCATAATAAACAAGAATTCAAAAGATGGGATCTTCAGCCCTGGATTTGCATACTTTCTTTATACACAACAACCAAGAGCTAGCAAGGATGAACAAAAGATGACATGATATATAGTTAAAAAGATGAGAAATTTCGAGAGCCCGTTTGTATTTCTTCAGCAGATAGTGCAAGCATTGGGGTTCTCTTCAATGCTGTGATGCACATAGTAGTATGTATTCATTGGTGGATAATACGGCCTGTAAGGCATTGCTGCTGCTGTCCCAAGCACCATTTCTTGTTCGACCTTCTTTGCCTCTTCCTTTTTGGGTTCTTCCTTCTTCGCTTCCTCCTTTTTGGGCTGCTCCTCTTTCTTGGGTTCCGAATTCTTTGGTTCCTCTTTCTTGGCCTCCTCCTTCTTTGGCTCTTCCTTTTTTGGCTCTTGTTTCTTCTCGGGTTCTTTGGCAGGACCGACTGAGATGATGTGTGCTTCCCAATTCTTTTTGCGCAGTTTGCTGACCACAGACACGGGATCGACTGTTCCGATCAGAGTTAGCTTCTTCCCTTTGACATCGACGGCAATTTCATCAATTCCTACACGAAAGTGACAGTTTAAGCAACGTGCGGGAAGAGGTGATTGGTCAGAATATTGGTAGGAAATATCACACGTTTAGAAGCACATACACATTGATCATACAAGTGGTGTACATGGCATTAATCCCAATTTCATCCATTGTTGCTTTACATTTATCTAATCGAAATCAGGAGAAAGGTCACTGCTACTTCAATACAATTCTACACCAGCAACCAATACAATTCTACAACTGACAGATTAATCAAACCAAGATTACCTGGAATTCAATTTTAACACATAGATCTGAAGGGGAAATAAATTAGGGCAGGTACCTGAGAGAGTAGACACAATCTTCAAAGCCTTCCTTTGTTTTTCCCTGTCATCTTGCAAATCCAACTTCAGAACAAATTTCTGCCAAATATTAGCCCAATAAGAAAAGATTAAAATTGCATCAAATCAATTAGAGTAAAAACGAAAACGAAACGCCAACAATCCCAACAACCACATAAACAGGGCCAAAAAGCAAAGGCGCATAATTCATTGTGACCCACAAACACTTCTAATGAACAAAGAAAAACTCGGTGACCTTCAACTCAAAGCAACCACCAGTTTTTCCTTTCCAGAAAAGGGGGTTTCTTCCTGATTCTAAAAAGGGCATCCCCAAAATCCAAACCAGGAAAACCGATTCCCACAAGAAGCCAGAACAGAAAGAAAGATACAGACTTGCATCATTGATAAATAGGAGTAACAATCAAGAACCCAAAATCAAACCTTCATTCTTTGTAAACCAATGTAGACTCTGCAATAAGATTGATTAATGAAAGGGCAGAGAATGCAACTACTATTGCTCTGCACTCAGACAAAAGAGAGAAAATGAGAGATAACAGGAGGTTGGCAGGGGGAGTGAAGAGATTAAAAAGAGGGGCAGAAAAGAAGAGAAAAGAACAGGACAGAAACAGCAACAGAATTATGGGCAATTTGAAACCGAGACAAGATGATTATTTCCTTAAAAACAAAACTATGAAGCGAAAAATAGGAAAAAAAAAAAAAGAAAAGTACTTCCTGCCCCGCCCCCCCCCCCCCCCCCCCCCCCCCCAACTATACGTATACGTATATGTATCTATAATTGCATACAGAGAAAGAAAGAATGAATGGATGAATTATGGGTTTAGAAATGGAGGCAAAATTGAAATTAGAATGAGAATCAGCGCACGGCACTCTTCGTCTCTTCCAAAAATATGACTTTGAGTCAAAATTCAGAAAACGTTGAAAGTTAACCCACTGGAGAACCAAGGCGGAAGAGGTGGAGAGTAGCCCAGTTTAGAATAAAAGCAAAACTTACCGTTAACTTTTTGAATTTATTAAAAACGATATTAACATTCAATATTTTTATGGAATCTAATGTAAATATTTAATTTTATCTCAAATTACATAAAAATAAAATTATAAAAAATAAATATTTTAAAATTATGTGATTAGTCAAATCTAATATCTTATATAATTGTGTTAAAAAATGACTAGGAGGAGGAGGAGGGAGTATACGCTGAGTAAATGGATTTCTACAAATACCACCATTTTGAAAAGAGCCCCCACATTAAAAGGGAATCTTTTTTCCCTCGCTTTTTTACCATGGGTAACTGTTAAAAACTTTCACTGTGGGAAAGTTTTTTTACAACCAAGTTTGCTCAGATCCCACCCAATCTTTTTAATGTCTAGTAGTTTTTCCCCCACCGAAAGAACTTTTCTGAGGGCGTGAATTTCAGTGTGCCACGTGATGTCCTGGTTGGATGACACGTGGATTTGCGTTGCATGCATTCTCTCGGTTGACAGTTTGCGTTTTGCCCCAAAAGAATGCTTAATATAGTACGGAGTACAATTATTACGATGGCGTGCGGTGCTTAGGTCATCTCCAGTAATAAACTCTATTTCCCAGTCAACTCTACTTTATTTTTCAGTTCAGTTTACAGTTTTTTACTTTTTATCTCCAACAATCAACTCTAAATTTTCCTCTATTTAAGAATATTCTATTTTGATTCCTTTTATTATTTATTTAATATTTACCTATCAAATTAATATATTGTATATATTTAAATAAATATATATTATATTTAAACTTCATAATTAAAATTTTATTAAAATATATTTTTTTTCTTTTTTGTTTAATTTATAATTGTTTTAAAATTTGGCTGCAGTTATATAGGAAAAAGTGAGAGTCTGTTGGATTCGTCATTTTGCATAGTTTAGAATATACTCCCTCTGTCCCACTCCAAGTGTCTCGTTACTGTTGGGCACGAGAATTAAGGTAGAGTTGGTTTGTGAGTATATGGTGGGGCCCACATAGTTGTTGGATGGGAAAATTATTTCTATTTATAGAAAGAAGACATTTGTAATGGGACATCCAAAAATAGTAAGTAGGACATTTGGAATGGGACAGAGGGAGTATATATTTTTCTAAAACTTTTACTTTTCTACATTTTAAAATATTAACGGTTAAACAAATGCATTGGATTGTGTGTCCAAAAATTTTGGGATATTTCAAATTGAACAGATAAAATATTAAAATTAAAGTTGGGGACGAGATTTTGGCCTAGTGGTCAAGTTCCTTGACTCTCAATCTTTATGTTGAGGGTTCGATTCCATATCCGGCCCCCAATCCCTTATCTTTGTTCCTTTGTAATTTGTGTGATATGAGCAACTACCATAATTTTCTAACTTGTATAAACTGTTTAGAAAAATAATTAAATTAAATTAAATTTAATCATAAATAAGACATATAAATAAGTAAAAGGGAAAAAAAAAAAAGGGAGAATAGCGTTGCTGCTACAGTGACACTGTATTTTTAAAGGGTCACTGTTCATTTCCGTCCAACTAAAGATCCCGTCTGGCGTTTGGTGTACACCGTTGGAGAGCAATTCATCTTTATTTTGCTGTTTTCCGTCAAAATAGAGTGCTTGTTGGAGAAGCTCTTAATTAACTAAAAATGGGTGTTTTTGGAATTATTTAACTATTAATTAATTAAATAATTGTAATTAATTATTACTTAATAAATATTTGATTATAAATATCAAGAATAATTATATTTAATTTATTAATTACTCCATAAAAAGTTAAAAACACATTAAATATATAATAAATATATTTATTTTATGCCCCGAGCGAACCGCGCGCAATTTTTAGCCCGGTACTTTTGGGTCGGCGACATTTTATAAATTTTTTTGATGTGGTAATTAGAGACCTAATTAGAATATTAAAGTTATTTTTGTACGTCTAGCTAGCTTCAAAATGGAAAAAATACAGTTGAGATTATAGGTATGGTCGGGGGGTGGGACTGGTAAGTATTTATTTTTATTTAACCTAAGTACATTGAATTCTCACTGCACGTGATCAGATGAAACATTTACGGATATGTTAATAATTGGACAAAATAAAAATTTAAAAACCTAATTAGTAATTATTGATAAAATTGAGTTAAAATTGATAAACAATGTCAAAAATAAAAATGGCCGATTCTTTGAGACAGTCAGAAAGATAGAGTACTAAGTTGCTAGTAGTACTTTTTAAATTGGTAGAAACAATGACACCTAAATTATTGGACTAAAAATGCATTTTGCCCAGAAATTTATTTTCCTTTTTTCTTATATATATATATATAAATTCTTTTTGATGTTTTTTCCAAGAAATAAAAATGAATATGCAATTTTAGGCCCTCGTGAAACCTATGCACGAAATAATTTATTATTTATTGTTTAACATCGATCTTTTCTGGGCCACAAGATCACGTACACTGTGAATTCATGCTATTGTAGATTCTGATGGCTAAAATACACCATATTAACAGTAATGATTTGTAGTCATGTTATTTGCATAAATAAATACTCCCTCCGTCCCGCGAAGATTGAAGCCTTTCTTTTGGGCACGGTAATTTAGGTAGTGGAGTTTAGTAGTTAAAGTGGTGTGGGTATTTGTGTTTAAGATTATAATGAATTTTGATATTGTTTATTGTTTAACTTTGACTTAATATTATCGTAGTGATGTAATTTGAGAAAAATATTCAAATGTGGTCTTATTAGAATCGTCTAATCGTGTAGTTTTAGAATATATATTTTATACAATTTTTATTTGTATCAATTTTGTAATATTAAGAGTTAAAGAAATATAAGGGACTTTGTGTAGGAAAGTAATAACGCATTGGAATTTGTGCAGAATAGTAAAAGTAAGTATTTTTAATGGGATTTGACAATAATTAAGATTCTAATCAAACTTATATTAATTTAATTTTTCTAAAAACGGAAAGGGTTCAAACTTCGTGGGACACCCCAAAAAGGAATAGGGTTCAAACTTCGTGGGACGGAGAGAGTAGTAAATAAAGATTGAATGGACTGTTGATGGGATTGGAATTTGGACAATAATAAAGTGGCATTCGATATTTTAAGGTTTCACGCACCTGCAGCCAAAAGCTACGGTGGAAATAAAAGAAACTAGGTGTGGAATAATTGCAATCAAATACCTCATAATTATAGGACCAAAAAAGAAAATAAGGTTTTACTAAAAAAAAAAAACAAGCTAAATAAATATTTTCCACATAATTAATTGATGATGGAAATATAAGTTGTAACATTTTTAAATGGAGATTCGGGACAAAACAGTTAATTTACAGTACATTCATCATATAGTATTAAAATGAGTAACTATATTATATATGGAGAGTAAAAATTTAAAAATAGGTTAGTGGGTTAAGCTTAAGCAAAACTCATCTAAATGAGATGATAAGAATAGAGTCAAATGTCGTGTCATTGGATGATGGTTTGTTGACCAATATAATCACCAACCAAATTGGCCGCCATTAAATTAAAACTGATAATTAACCACCATGTCTCCTGTTTGTAAAAATCAAACCATATTCCAATAATGGTCAATTGTATTACACTACTAGTAGGAGTATAATTTTACCCTCTACCATTAAATTAATGAAACCATTTCGGCTGCTGTAGTTTACTGATCATTTACAAAGAAAACAAAAGCGATATTATTAATACTACTATAAAACTAGTATGAAGTTATTTGGAAAGAACCACAAACAGTTTATGATCGATAATAGAACTTGATTATTAAAACCTCATGCAGGGCAACTTCTTTTTTTTTTTTTTCTTTTTTTTTAAAGTGTGATTATTTCTATTGTAATAATTAACTAATAAGTAATACTTTTCCATAAAAGTTAGCACAGTGCTTGTCTATTAATAATATGGGTGACAATTTTAATTTTTTTTTTAAAAAAAAGTATTTGTCTCGCTTTTTTTTTTTTTTAAAGATACACAATCGTATATTATAAAACATTGAAATCATGAATTATAAAAATATTGTTTTCAGCAATCAAAGAATTCGTTAGTTCTCTTAGCGTTTGTGGATTCTCTATGTACGTAATTACTGTGGTGCGATATTAAGAACTTTTTCAAGTAAATAAAATGAATATATATTATATATATTTATTTCAATTTGACCAAAAATGAACATTTTACAAATGACACTGATATAAGATACTTGACAAAAACACAATTAATATAGTGTTTTATGTCGCCAAAAAAAGAGAACATGGCGAGTACGTATAGTAAATTTACAATTAAATGATGAATATAATCCTATTAATGACAAATAATGATGATTATTCACTAGCGTTTAAAACATTATTTCAGCACGATTTAGCTCTCAAACCAAGTCTATTTCTTAAGCCTCTGAATCGTTTAAAAGTAAGATCTATTTCTTATTAAGTCTCTGAATTGTTTAAAAGTAACATCGGAAATATTGATGAGTTAGAAAGACAAGAAATTCTCTGTATTTACAAATACTAATATATCAGGTTTAAACTGCTAGAATTTTGTAGTAATTATTATTTTTTTGCTTAGAATTTTGTAATTATTTAAGCAAACTAGTGCTGATCACTGCTATTATAGTTAGAATTTAATACAAATTTTGCATGTAAGAATTCAAAATAAATTATAGATATGAGCAGAATTTATTAATTAAAAAAACACCTATAAATATGGACAAAGGAATTAAATCTTGTGAAAATCTTTTATCTTTGATATTTGTTCCCGGCTTCGGCTTCGCTAAAAAAAAAAAAAAAATCTTGTGAAAATGTAATGATGTTTGACCTAAAGGTAAAGATGGAGAATTTATATACTTCTACAACATAATAGATGCGTATAATAATGTCCAAGATGAATATATCTTTTTTAAATTCTACTTTTAGTTTTATATTTGATATTTATTTTTATATATTTAAGAAACAAAAGAAAAGACATTATTGTAAGAAAATGAAGAGAAAAATTATTAAATATAATAATAAAATAACAAATCAAAGGGTCTAAAAAATTCTATAATCACAGAAAAGGAAAATGGAATTGAGGATTTAAATTTGAAACCATGTTTTTTTTTTTCGGACGTAGAAACTAGGTGGGTAAAATATTCGAACCGATTCGCTGAACCGCAAAATCAAATCGAAACCGAACCGAATTTCCGGTTAACAGAGGACTCCGGTTCAAATACAAATACTTTATTTAAGTATTTGTCCGGTTCAAATACAAATACAAATACTTTAATTTTTTTCCTCGATTAATCGAACAGAACCGAATATATTTTTTGTGTTTAAGAAAATTATATATATTGTATATATCATACATATTTAATGGTACATAATTGTATATCAATAACATATATTACTATTATTTATTTAATTCTCTAAGTATATAATAAAATAAATATTAAAAGTAAAGATAATTATAAAAAATATGTCCTATATTGATTTTTTGCCTTTAAGAATACTCACTATTGAAATAGACACTAGACTAAATTTTTTTAAATATATTAATATATTTTGGCAACACTAAAAGGAACCACCGAATTCGATAATTGTATAATTTTGTTATTATATTGTAATAACCTCAAAAATTAACCTATAAAAGGTTAAGAATTAGGAAAATGAAGATTTGATTATAAGGTTTAATAGGTTTGAAAAAACATATTTGAACCGAATCGCTTAACCGCTGAATTGAATTAAAACCGAACCCCCGGTTAACCGAGAGTCCGGTTATAAATACAAATACTTCATTTAAGTATTTGTTCGGTTCAAATACAATACAAATACCTTAAAAACTCGGGATAACCGAACTGTGTCCACCCAATAAAAACCATGTTCTAGTAGTCCGTACTATCTTAAATTTGCAATAAACGCAATAAAATACTCCTATCCCTTATCACTCGGCAATCGCGACCCGGCGCGTATTGAAACGCGCGGCAGTTTCATCCAAAACAAACTGCTTTCTTTATCGTTGCCCGGGGGGTGGACAGTGAACCCTAATTTCCCTAATTCCCCTGATTCTGGATTTTCCTCCTAAATGATCCCAATTCTGGAGACCGCCTTGTAAATCTCTCCCAACCTTGGTAGGGTTTCGGGAATGGACACAAACCAAGACGAATTGCAGCTCTCCGTCTACCGGCCCCCTCCCTTCACTGGTGGCTGCTTGGAAATTCGCCTATTCTACGTCCGCATCGTGCCCTGCGCGGTCGACACCCTTCCGGACCACCTCACTCTGCGCCATCTCCGTCGCGAATTGAGGATTTTCTTGGAAATCAATGGCTCGCGTATCCCTTCATCCGACGCCGTTTCCATCACCCTTCGCCGGGATCGCGTTGATAAGGATTCGTCCGAGGTGACATACGTTAGCACGGACAGCGTTAAAATCTCGGGCCATGTGGAATTCGAGGTCTTCGAAGAGGGGCAAGATTCGAATTTGATCCTCTGCGGCTCGCTTCAGAGGGATGATGCCACGGCTGCATGGAACAATGGGGGTGCGTTAGAGAATGATGCTAAAACCGGGTGGGATATGGATTGCTATGTGGCCAACGGCATCACGACGAATGGGAAATCCACGTTTTTCCAGCCCAAGATGGGGATTTGTTCGCCCTCGATTGAGGTTTATGTTGCGGGATGTTGTTCGGGAATGCCGGTTATCTTGACGAAGACGGTTTTAGTTAGTCCGAGAAGGAAGGTGTCGAGACAAAGGATGCTTGATGCAATACCAGAGGATGAGGAGATGGGGAAGGCTCAGACCAATTTGAGCAATGGATTGATTCGCCAACGGAAATTGCAGGTATTTGGATGATTTTGTGTGGTTCAATTTGCCGGTACTTTGCAAATAAGTGTCGATTCTTTTTTGGGTTGATTTTGTGGGTGTGGGGGTTGTTTTTTTCAGATCATTTCTAATCTTTTTGGTGATCGCATGATCAAGCTTATGCTGTTTGGGTTGTTGGAATCAACATGTTTCCTTTTCTTTTAGAGGAAGAAATATTAATGGAGATAGTAAGAGTACTTAGTTTTGGTTGACATCTGAAACATTATCGAGAAAAGTATATTTAATGAAAAATCCAGAGTTAGTCTGGGTGATCAATTGATCATGAAAAAACTCGTTCTACCGACGCATTGATATTAAAATAAATAAATAACTTAGGTTATACTTCACTATTTGGTAGGATTTGTCCCGGTGTGATGCTGGATGATGATCTTCGCATTGATCAACATTTTGGCTTTGCTGAAATGTTGTAATTCATGTATGTAATGAGGATCTATCAATAGAAGAAGCTAATGACTACCAGTATTCTAGTTTCATGGAATTGTTTTTACTTTTTGCAGCTTGTGGAGACGGATATGGATGGATATGAATCCGATGGGAAATATCTACACAACTATTACTCTGAAGAAATGTATCCTGGTGAAGATGGCGAGCTTTCATGGTTCAATGCAGGTGTGCGGGTTGGCGTTGGGATAGGGCTAGGGATGTGCCTTGGTGTTGGAATTGGTGTTGGTCTGCTTATGCGATCATATCAAGCTACAACTAGAAGTTTCAGGAGGAGGTTTTTCTAGTTTTTCATTAACAATTACAAGCAGAACGCAAGACGGTGCTGGAGATCCACACACTGGTTGTGATGGAATCTTTTCTCCTTGAAAACAAAAACTGGCCCATTATGCAGCCAAAGAAGCAGCAAGCATTCAACATACTGATTCTGTCATATATCAGTATGTGCTCGGCACATGGCATTCCAATTGTTGCTCTACTCTGTGCTGCGACTTTCACATCTGGTGAAATCGATGAAGTGTGGGTGTTGGTAGGATGTACGTATAGGCGATCCAGGGATCATCACGTATCGTATCTAGATGATATGTCATGCCCCCCTGTATCATTCTGTGTTGATATATAGTACACTATATATATTTCCTTGAAAGAAAATTTTAGGTTGATTGATGACTTTGTTGAGTGTGTATTATGTTGTTGCTTTTCTTGATCTCTGCTCATTCACTCATCCTCTCAGTTTGTGAAATGTATTTTTGTTTTAAAAATTTGCTTCATTCTTCATTATGCAATGGCCACCTCTAAACTGAGGATAGTTGTTTTCTTGATGTGGGTTTGGAAGTTATTTGTACAAAAATTTCATTGATTTGCAGTCAAGTTGTATTAAATATTCATACTGTACAATGATATAGTGGCATCTTTCAGATTGTTAGCAATTGTCATAGTATCCTAATTTCCATGTTTGTTCTTCAGTAATTGTTGGGATCTTTTTTATATGCCCTTTTCAGGATATGATGTTCCACATTACACTTTCGTCTCATTTATTTATTTTTATATCCTTTGTGGCTGTTTTCAATTTAATGACATTGTTCCCATTATATTCTTATTAAATTCTTTATTAAACACTTTTATAGTTGTTTGAATTAATTTCTAGAAAAAGCAGAAGTTCAAATTAAAAGAAAATTCAGAAGTTAAACGGGAAAGTGGTCCAAGAGTGTTTTCATAAAAAATAGGGAAAAAATGCCAAATATATCCTTTTTGTTTAAAAAAAAGCCAAATCTATCCTTTTTCTATTTTATTACCGAATTTATCCTCTACATATGCTAATTATATCCAGAAATATCCTAAATTCACTAATCGTGGAATGCCTGCTGACGTGGCAATAAATTAACTTAAATCCTACACGCTGGATCGAAATTGAAGTGTGTCTCAATTAGGGCTGGGGAAAAATACCGAATATACTGCATACCGCACATACCGTATCGAAAAAATATCAAAAATATCGAAATTTTCGGTATACCGTAATTTTCGGTATGGTATCATACCGTACCGTAAGATTTCGGTACGGTAACGGTATAAATTTTTTGATACCGCGGTATATCGCTACCGTACCGAACTTTGGTATATACCACGGTATCGGTATATACCGCGATACCGTTATATACCGTAATATCGGTATGTTGGTATATAGCGAAAGTTCGGTATGCCGGTATATACCGCAATACCGATATGTCGTTATGTAGTGAATGTTCGGTATGTCGGTATATACCGCGATACGGTATGTCGGTATGTACTCGATGTTCGGTATAGCGGTATATACCGAACTTACCAGAATGTCGGTATGGAAACGGTATGAAAATATTTCATACCAAAACTTTCGGTATACCGATCTTCGGTATACCGAAATGTTCGGTACGGCAACGGTATGAAATTTTTCATACCGTAAAGTTCGGTAAGGTATACGGTACGGAGAATTTTTTTCGGTCTGATACCGTACCGAAAATTACGGTATACCGAAAATTTCGATATTTCTTTCTTCGATACGGTATGTGCGGTATGCGGTATACTCGGTATTTTTCCCCAGCCCTAATTGAAAGACACTTCAAATCTCATCCAGCGTGTAGGGTTTAAGTTAATTTATTGCCACGTCAGCAGCCATTCCACGATTAGTGAATTTAGGATATTTCCGGATATAATTAGCATATGTAGAGGATAAATTCGGTAATAAAATAAAAAAACGATAGATTTGGCTTTTTTTGAAACAAAAGGGATATATTTGGCCTTTTTTCCTAAGTTAATTTATTGTCACGTCAGCAGCCATTCCACAATTAGTGAATTTAGGATATTTCCGGATATAATTAGCATATGTAGAGGATAAATTCGGTAATAAAATAGAAAAGGGATAGATTTGGCTTTTTTTGAAACAAAAGGGATATATTTGGCCTTTTTTCCTAAAAAAATAGTATAAAATATTTTTACTGTGTATTTTATGAAAATGATAGATATATATATATATATGTCCTACTTATATTTATATTATATATATATATATATATATATATATATATATATATATATATATTGAATATGAATATATCAGGGGTTGGGACTTACCCTAGCGGTCAAGTCCCCTTTCTACCAACTATAGGTTGGGAGTTCGATCCCCACCCGGCCCCTATCCCTCCCCTTTACCCCCTTTGTAATTTGTGTGGTTTGGGCTCCCACACATCTTTGCCGACACATGAGTGTCACTGTTTACCAAAAAAATATGAATATATCAATATAATAGCATATTGACTCTGTGCAATGTACGTGAATTAACTTTTAAGATAGTAGTACCTTTTTTAAATATATATGTACGACTTGTAAATAAAAAAAATATTATAATTGTAATAAATACTTAGTAGTCAAAATATTCTCTTCAATTGAGATGGTAGGAATAGAATAATAAAGCAAAATATTTTTTTTATTTGTAACCTACATATATGTTTAAGGGATTCCATTTTTTTTAAAGATTACACTAATAATTTTACTTATATTAATACTGTACATAAATCACGAATATTATTATTATTATTATTATTATTATATTAGTAATTTTAAAAGAAATAAAATAATTCAAATTTAATTTCAATATATTAGACTAATTAATCAATAAATTACTGATATTATGTTACCCAAAGAAAAAAAAATTTACTGATATTATAGATTATAGATATTTTATATATTTATGTTTTATAAATTTAAATTAAGTCTTAAATCTTTATTTTATGAAATTTTGTATTTAAATTTTGTTTACAAAATCATGATTAATATTTTTTTTTTAATGTAAACGCAGACATAATTTGTTCATTACTAAACGATTTATTATTAAGCCTGCATATTTGATATTTGTAGTCCCAGACATAGAGGTAAGTCATAAGTGACATACTATGTGTGATGCTTAAGAGATGTCACTTAGAAAAATAACTTCAGAAGTAATTTTTGAATCATCTCACGAGACTGCGAGTCTGCGACATAATTTCAGCACTAGTTTTAAATCTTTTAAATGAATGAAATGCTCCAATTTTTTTTAAAAATAAATAAATAAAAACCATTATCCGTAAAATATCACATCTTGAGTGCATCGACAAAAATGGCATCCCCTCCAAAGTAATGGCAGAGGCCTCCTCCTCCATCTTTAACGACAAGGTTGGTTCAAAATCGTTAAAAAGTTCAATTGATATGAGAACCATACCAAATAGAAATGTCACAAACTCACAACCCCCCAAAGAGCAGCTAACAGCAAAGAATTATTATTGTTGAAAAGCAGTAGAAAGCAAGCATGCAAATCCACAGTCCAGTGAGAAGTCGGGATGCACTTTATATATATATATATATATGTTCACTAAAATCCCATATTACTGTGAGAATAAATTTAGCCACTAAGAGAGAAAAAGTTAATACTTTCCACCCTACACAGAAATGGCATTCCGCACAGCCAACATAGATATCACTAACACCGAGTCCACCATAATCCATTTATCTGTATTGGAAACCCATGTCTACCTCATGACCGTACATGCCTTGGCTACGACTGGGAGCAAAGTGAGGTGGTATTTGCTTTGAGTTTGCCCGGAGCTCCGTCTCTATAAGCCTTTGAAAAGCTTCTGGGGGATTGCCTGTAGAATGTCCATTTACTCAGAGAAACATATACTACTACTATGCAACAGAAATACATCATCAAACTAAATGTTCGAGTTAGGGAAGACATAAGTTGCAGACAGAGGCTTTCTACAAAATGGTCTTATTGGGGAAAATATTTGTTGGATTCTTTACGGTTATTTGGTATAGCAGGCTTATAACTTTGCTAAAGCACAATCACTGCATACTAAAACTTCATGCTAGTAGTAATTCTTAAAACAGCAACCAGTAAATCCTAGTCTATTTCAAATGAGTCCCATAACACAAAGTGTGGTCAATAAGAAAACCATGTGCAAATTTCAAAAAGAGAGACGAGCATCTCCAATGACATTTCACTTCAGTTTAAGTCGATCTGGAATGTGGTGAAATTAGTAAGAGTTAAAATGATTCTCACCAGGCAATGGGTTCCCACGGTTGCCAATGTTTGGTTGGTGTGGCCCAAAAGGAAAGCCTTGAATTTGGTTGACCCCTGGGATGAAGCCAGCGGCTTGGTTGACATGATGAGGAACATGAGTGCCCCTTGGAAATTCAGGTAACAAATGTGGAGGACGGTTGCCTGACATTTGCACCTGATGCAGCATTGAATGTTGGGAAGGAACATCAAATCCAGAAACACTCATGTTTGGGTGCTGGAACGAAGGCCGAATCATACCCGAAGAAAATTGCTGATTAGCCAGAGAATCATGATTAAAAATGTTCTCTGGACTCGATATATTCATCTGTGAACTCAAGAGAGTAGGGTGGAACGATTCCAACTGAGTATACAATGGATTCAATTGGGTCATTTGTGGAGGATGAAACAACGGTGCTTGTTGCTGCATCTGAAGATTCTGATGCAGAAGCTCAGGCTCCATTTGTTTGTAAGAATCGTGTGCCAAGGGCAGACCCCCTGAACCATCCATGCCCCAACTGTCCTTAACAGAAACTAAAGCTGCAAGTTTCTCAGCTATGTTGATGGGGGGTCTACTCGAAGAGATACGTGAATCACTGATTGAGTTACCAGTCGCCATATAATCCTTAGCGTCATGTAAAGCAATGAAGTGGTCTTCTTCAGGTAGCTGGAATTCAGCATATTTTTCAGGCCCAAGAAGTTTGTGCACTGCAAGTGTACGAGGATTTGGTGGAGTAGTGAAATCTCCAATCCCAACCCACTCATTAGTTTCACTCACCTTTACGTTAGGTCTATTGCTCAAAGGCATGCTATAGTCATTATTCAACCTTTGAAGCCCACTTTTATCAGTTGTGGGAAAGGAAAAGCCATTATCTGTCATAGGGAAAGCTAATCCAGGAGGCTCTGAGGTATCCAATCGTGCATTATCTATTGAGCCCCTTTTGACAGAAACGGGTGCATCAACCGACTGCAGCTCTTTCATAAAAGCCGATCCAAATAGAGCCTCAAGAGTAAGTGTCTGTCCCAAATTAGGTGAGATCATGCTGTTCCTGTGCCCTTCAGGCTCATTCATTGCTGTTACCATGTCATGTTCACCAGGAACTGACCATTTATCAGCCAAATTAACATCACCACCAGAATTTATGGTCATGTTACTGTGGCCTGTACTCTTCTGCAACATAGAGAGGAGGTGTAGAGATGCATGATCATTAACAGGTGCACTTGATTGTTCGCTATTTGGACCAGCAGTGCTCCCACATCCTAAGATTGGCTCCACTTTTGCAGTATTTGAACTATATTCTGATAAAATTGATTGTTCAAGGTCCTCACATGTAAGTATAGCTGGAAAGGCCTCATCTTTCTTGGAGACACATACTTGGCCAGATTCCCTATTAGCTGCAGATGGAATGCCAAGCTCAATCTTGTTAAAAGCGATTAAAGGCAAATAACACAACTCATTTATAAAGAACTCAGCAACAGCTGAAGCTTAATTCTTGCCTTTATCACCACCGGCTATCCATGACAGTAAATTGTTTGGCCTGGCAGATGATGCATCATCAGGCAACTTTGCTTCTGCAACAATTTGACATTAGAAAAAATTAGTATCATACAAGAATAAAGCACACACTCAAAACAGAATCAAAATGCAAAATACATAATCATAAATTCATACCTTCCTCAAAAAACCATTGAGCAAACTTAGATGATTGAGCAGAGCTGGGGAGCCATGAATCATCAGGTTTGCTGTCAAGATTCTAGACAAAACAAATCCAATTACATTTGTCTAACCAAAACAAATCAGTCACGTCAGATTGAAAAGAATGGGGAACTCTAAATAGGCCGAAAACCAAACAGTACAACAATTTTAACTCCCGAAGTAAAATGATATTGTCAGATAATCACTCTAGTCCTAAAACAAAGTCATTCGAAAATAGATAAAATGGAATACCAATATAACTACAGGCACGACAAAGATACCATACAATTACTCGTATCAGCTTTTCTGGTGACTCAGAACAATCTTACTTTGCATCTGAATCCAAGATGTCAAACTAGTTATTGACAAAACCCTCCAAGTTCCTAGATCACATTAAAACTTCACATCCAATTTCATTAACACAAATTTTTTTGACAGTGGGAAAGCAGCAATTGAAGTAATGATATTACTTGCCTCAGCTAAGCTAGATTGATCATCATTCAAGGAAAGCGTGCTACCAAAAATCTTATCCAAAATTGATGTTGAACTGTTGTTGGAAATAGTTTTATCCTCCACAATCTCGGTATTGAGTTCAGAAACCCCAGATACATTATGAGTTGTAAGAGAACCCAAATGACTGGAAAGTTGGTCTAACTGATCTTCCAGAAAAGGCTTCTTAATGGGCACATCTGAACTACCATGCACATTCACGATTTCCCCTTGGCACAAGAGTTTAACCTGTGTCTTGTCTGCAGACTGCCCATCAAATAGACTAATTTCTTCAGGTTGCTGCAGTTTCACTAAACTCCCCACGGCACTTTGAGTAATGTTGGCTTCTGCATTCTCAAGGCCATCCCCAGAAACAGTTTTCCCCAAGGCTTCCACCTGCAAAAGAAACGATTTCTAAGCATACAAAATGGACATATAACATAATAAAATTTGTCTACCAAACTATACTTTGTGATATTTCAGGTAATAGGAATTTGAAAAAAATGATAAATAGTTATCAGCAGGCAGAAGGTAGATTTTTTCGTTGTAGCTACACAAAGGAAGATTCCTGTAGTGAGACCAAGACAAAAACCCTTCCTGCTCTCTGTATTTTTCAATACTTATGTCACTCTAGTTGCTCGTATATGGAAAACTTGGGAAGTACAACTTGCTTCAATGTGATTTACTGTCCACTTTTTAAATTTCAGCATTAAACCTCAAATAACTAGATCTTTCCATTGCATATTGGAAAGTCATGCTGATGCCATTGATCAATTTACAGGATTCAAGAACAGCAGCAATCCATTAAATTCTTCTAATTTACAGTAAGGAAAACCTATTACGAAACCAGAATGCTAGAATCATGGTAAGAAAATGTGTGAACTACTACATCGCTCCCCACCCACCCAAGGGCTTCTGTTGAACTAATGAAGACCAAGGTTGTGGTTCAAGTAGCCCATTTTCCAATCATGAAGTATCTAGAGAGAACAGACACCCAACCAACACCGAAAAGGATAAAAGACACAATAAAAATAGGAAAAGGTAGGGGCAAAATTGCAGTCAATTACACATGCTATCGGTATCTCACCATTAGAAAACCTGTTTCAGTAAAAGAAGACTAACAAAAAAGCACCTTTCTTGGTCTTGGGGCAAAGAGGATGAACAAACTTTACAATCAAGTCAAAATCATAACATGACTTGGCGAAGGAACTCCTACTCAGATGCAATACTACAAAAAGCTAAAGAATGAAAATGGAAAGTGCTCCTATTGGTTATTAGGAGCAACCCATTAACAGATATTGCATGAGAGTGCCAAAGAAAACTGAAGTAAAAGTAGAGAACCTCAGTCAAAGGAGGATGGATCTGAGACTTCAATCCAAAACTCTTCTCCAAAGTATTGCTTTTAAAACCTGGTGGAACAAGTGGTCTCAATGCTGGAGACTGTGAAGCAGAAGGTCTTTCGGAATCATTGCTTGATATGGGAATGGGAGGTGAAGCAGAAACCACCAATTCATTACTCTTGATAAGAATTCCTGTTTCTTCTTTGTCATCTGCCAACCCTTCACAAAGGTCTGGAACATCACCACCTTTGTGCTTCTCCAAATTTAATTTCTGCTTCTCCTGTAGAACCCTTTGCTGTCCCTTTCTCATCATCTCAAAAGATTCTGAAAACAACACAATTAACATGTGAAACATAAACACAAACATAAATAAATAAAAATGATGAACTACAATTATGGTGCACCCAATATAAGAACACAAAAGAGACTGAGTAGAACATATTGGTACCTCTCCTCTTCCTCTCCTCCTCTGCTCTATCCTTGCTAGTAGAGTCAATTGAACCAAAAGTTTCATCATTAAAAGCATCGGTGTCTCTTCTTGAATGAGTGGTAGCCTGAAAAATGATGAGCAACCTGAGTCTCGTCCTTTTTAGAGCATATTTTTTATTATTAGCTCATGAATTTGAACATCCAGTATATATGATCAAAAGGAAATTGAAAATGTTATTTAAACTATTTACACGATTTACAGAAAATAGAAAAATGACCTAAAAACCATTGGAGCTTAAACATTTATTGATAATAACTAATAATTAACCTTGTAAGGCCGTGGAGGATGGTATGGTTCATTGCTCCTGCTGAGTTGATTGTGCTCATTTGCGCGTGTCTTTGGTGCGGATGTGCCAGTAGAATATCCAGATGATCTTGGAAATGAACCACTTCCAAGAAGCCCATCATGCTCAGGACTCTGCCAAGACCGCCTCGACTGATAGGTATAACGCCTTACAGAATCTATATGAAATTATTAAGCAATATAAATAAACTATACACGGAATATATCCATAAATTATGGTCATCAAAAGTGAATCAAATGACAGAAAGATGAGTAATTAAATGGAATTTTCCAAATGTAAGGAATATAACTGGTAATTGAGAGCATTTAAGGAGTGATTTTTGACATTTAATACAGCACTAGCAGGTCAAACTACAACATGTCAAAGCAAAGAGAATTTATTTCTATTAGTAAAACCAAAAAGCAAACATGGATCGTTCTTTCCCCCACTGAGAAACTGGTAAAGCTATATTCGTAACATGCATGCCAACTTAAGGTAAGTCACAATCAAAATGTCCCCATCCCAACAGCAAAGTTCTAATGTAATCAGATTAAAAGATTATGGATTATAGTTTTTTAATCGTCTAGCTTAATAATGTTTGAAGAGTGCTTCAAGAATCAAGATTATTGATAAAGTAATCAGGTACAACAGTTGAGTAAAACTATACCGAACAAAAAACAAAAACATGTATTCGAGTTCGAAAAATTGTAAAAAATAGAAATACAGAACCTGAATCTCTATCAGATTGAGAGTCGCTGTCCCGATCACTCCAGCCTGATGATCGGTTTTCCCATTTCCCATATGTGCCTCTAGAATAACTAACAGAATCTGCCCGAGTAGGTGGAGATGAGCTATAATCATTTCTTCTTAAGCCTTGGAGAGGGAAACTCCCAGGCAATCTTGGGCGATCTGCCCTTACTAGAAGGGCATCCTCAAATTCACTGTAAAAATGTTAAACAGATGTACATAATTAAAACACTGAGAAAGCTTCTGAATTCAATCAGAGACAACAGGCATGCAATAACAATGTACTTCCAACAAACTACACATTCGTCCATTGACCCATCATGCAAACCTTCATAGATTCCAATGTATGGATACAATGAAAATTGATTAAATTCAAGTTGAAAAAAGATATAGGGGATTCATTTTCTCGAATTCCCTGTTTTACCTTTTTAGTGAATCCTCAAACCCGCTTGGCAACTTCTTGCAGAAATCCAAATTGCTCAAAGACAATAAAAATTCTCTCGAATAGCAGATTCTCTTCTTCCTGTATCACCAAAAAAAGAAAAAAACTTTTTCCATGTGAGCCATTAACAGAAAATTATAAAGATAGCCTGTAAGGAACTCATTTGACAAAAAAAGAAAAACAAATGGAAGTTCTTACATTAACACTACATTCGAATTGTCAGAAACGTAGTCCAGTGACATTCGATCTTCTCCCTCTAAGCTCATGCTGCAATTTCCAACAAGAATTCACTTCCCCTGAAAAGAAACAAACTCAAATTCGTCCAGCCCCTCAATACCCAATTCAATCTAGCATATTCCAATCAAAAGAAGATTATTCCAGAAAATCGGAAGGAAATTGCAAATTCCCGGCATCCCAAGTTTCAACTCTTTCTCGCAATATATCGAGCTAATTAAATACACACCGAACTCATCTCAAAAACTTAAATCAACTATTGATCGAGCCTAATCAAAACAAAATCCCTAATCCCACCAAACTCAATGCGCAACAGTTGGGATCAATCTGCTCTTTTTCGGTTTTTTTTTTTGGTTCGGATTATATTAAAGATACTAAACCCCAAAATTCCCCAACACGTCTAACAGCCTTCTCTCCCTCGGCAATCTAATCCAACAAAACCCGCACCCTAAGGTCCTCCATTACACATGGATCGAGATGGAAAGACGAATATAGACAAAATTAGGGTTCAAGATTCCCGCAATCCTTTGCTCCTATTTTCCGATGAATATAAACTCCGCCAAAGAAAAAATGATCCCGTCCCGTCGCCCTACGCACATACATATATCAACTATTCCTCGTAGGCATACAAAGAAATATACATAAACGTGTATAATCTACAAATTCTTCTTGGTATGTGCATATATATGTATTTCCGATTTGTTTGTGGAAAGGGGAGGAAGATACACGACGAGTGAATTATTATTGTGGAACGAAAAAGAGACGAATGAGACTGCCGGGCGACATCAAACTCAAAGGGACCCCAAAACGCGATTTTACTTTGCACGCTGCTCAAGATGTTTTTCGCTTTCACGATTCTGAGCCATTTACGTTATGTTTGGACTTTGGAGGTACTCCTATGAATTTTACAAAAAACTTTCAAAATTCATAATAATGTTGCAATTGTTATAGAAATAACTATCTTTATTTATGTATGTGTATAATAAAATGGTATATGACTTATTAGCTTGTGTTTATAGTGGAAGTATTGTAATGGAAATTGGGATTATAATGGTGAAAGAAAGGAAGTTTAAAGGTGGGAGAATAAAGTAGATAAAGTGTAACAATTATGGCATGAGATGAAACAAGTATTAAGCTTGCATAAAATTTTTCTAACTTTCTTCTTCTCAATACATTACATAGGCTATTTATAAACTTTTTTTATCCTCTCACTATTTACTAACCTCATAATCAAGGCATATACATTTCAAGACTTTCACATGTCTAACCTTATGATCAAGGCATGAACATGGATGTTGAACACTAGACATTCACATGTCTTGTTTACATGCATAACACTCCCCCTTGAATGTCGTCAATACGAAGAATATGCCTCGTTAAAACCTTACTTGGAAAAAACCCTATGGGAAAAAAATCCAAGTTAGGAAAAAGAGTACATGATTCTTGCATATTTACTTCTCCCCCTGATCAAAGCATCAGTTGAGGTTCTTTAGTTGGCGCATCCCAATGCTTTTCACCAACTTTTCGAATGTTGCTGTTGGTAGTGCCTTGGTAAATAAATCTGCAAGATTATCAGCTGAACGGATTTGCTGCACATCTATTTCACCATTTTTCTGTAAATCATGAGTGAAGAAAATTTTTGGTGAAATGTGTTTCGTTCTATCTCCTTTAATATACCCTCCCTTCAATTGTGCTATACAAGCTGCATTATCTTCATATAAAACTGTTGAGGATATTTTTTCTTCAGTAGTCATGCCACAATTTTTCAATATATGGTGCATCAAAGATCGCAACCATACACATTCTCGACTGGCTTCATGGATTGCTAAAATTTCAGCATGATTTGACGAAGTAGCAGTCAAAGTCTGCTTCATTGATCTCCATGAAATTGCAGTACCACCAAATGTAAAAACATAGCCAGTTTGAGATTTGGTTTTACGTGGATCTGATAAATATCCGGCATCAGCAAAGCCGATTATTTCATGTCGAGAGTCATTTGGGTAAAATAACCCAAGATCAATAGTTCATTGGAGATAGCGAAATATATGTTTAATTCCATTCCAATGTCGTCTTGTAGGAGATGAACTGAATCTCGCTAATAAATTTACTGCAAATGATATATCTGGTCTAGTGCAGTTTGCAATATACATTAAAGCACCTATGGCACTTAAATATGGGACCTCTGGTCCAAGAATTTGTTCACCTTCCTCTTGTGGTCTAAATGGATCCTTTTTTATATCAAGTGATCTTATGACCATTGGAGTACTCAATGGATGTGCTTTATCCATATAAAATCGCTTTAATACTCTCTGAGTATAAGTTGTTTGATGGACAAAAGTTCCATTATTTAAATATTCAATTTGCAGACCAATACATGATTTGGTTTTACCAAAATCTTTGATTTCAAACTCCTTTTTTAGGTATTCAACAGCCTTTTGGAGGTCCTCTGGAGTTCCAATCAAGTTGAGATCATCAACATAAACTGCAATGATTACAAACCCTTGTCCATTTTTCTTAATGAAAATACATGGACAAATTGGGTCATTTGTATAACCCTCTTGTATCAATGACTCACTGAGTCGGTTATACCACATTCGCGCCGGACTGTTTCAGTCCATATAGGGATTTTTGTAATTTGATGGAATACATATGTCTAGGATTTGATTCATATGTCTCTGACATTTTTAATCCCTCTGGGACCTTCATATAGATATCTTATCTAAATTTCCATATAGATACGCAGTAATAACATCCATCAATCTCATTTCAAGATTTTGATGGACTGCTAAACTGATAAGATATCTAAATGTTATTCCATCCATTACGGGGGAATATGTTTCATCATAATCAAATCCGGGTCTCTGTGAAAACCCTTGGGTGACTAATCTCGCTTTGTATCTGACAATTTCATTTTTGTCATTTCTTTTTCTTACAAAAACCCATATGTATCCCACTGGCTTTATATTTTCTGGTGTTTTGACAATCGGTCCAAACACATTTCGTCTAGCCAGGGAATCCAATTCAGATTGGATTGCATCTTTCCATTTTGGCCAATCTTTTCTTTTCCGACATTCATCAACCGAATGTGGTTCATGATCCTCGTCATCATTTATGATGTCAAGTGCTATGTGGTACGAGAATACATTATCTATGATAATTGCATCTCGATTCCAAACATTTCTGCTTGTGACAAAATTGATTGATATTTCATTATTTTCAAGTTCATTCTCCTCTGGAGCTGCAAGTTCCTGCTCCTCTGGAGCTACTTGCTCTTCAAGAGCTTCTTTTTCCTCTGGAATATTTTCTGTAATTTTATCACTTTCAATTATTTGTGGTCCTCTTTTCTTCCGAGGATTTTTATCTTTTGAACCTGGTGGTCTACCACGCTTCAAGCGTGCAGTAGATTCATCTTTGGCACTTGTAATTGGTCCCTCTGGGACATTAATTTTGATTGGAACATTTGCTGCCGGTATAAGAGATTTTGTTACTCTTTTAGAGTCGCATAATGCGTCCGGCAATTGATTTGCAATACTCTGCAAATGTACAATTCTTTGTACTTCTAGTTCACAATCATTTGTACGAGGATCGAAGAAATCTAACGGTGTTTTCCAGTTGATTTCTTTTTCTTTCTTTGGTTGATTTCTGTCTCCCCCTAATGTCGGGAAATGAGATTCGTCAAAATGACAATCTTTGAATTTCGCAGTAAATAAATCACCAGTTAATGGTTCGAGATATCGAATAATCGATGGTGATTCATACCCGACATATATTCCCAATCTACGTTGGGGACCCATCTTTGTGCGCTGAGGTGGTGCAATCGGGACATACACAGCGCAACCAAATATTCTGAGATGGGATATATTGGGTTCATGCCCAAATGTTAATTGTATAGGGGAGTATTCATGATAATGTGTCGGTCTTAACCGCACCAATTTTGCTGCATGTAATATTGCATGCCCCCAAGCTGTCAATGGCAATCCAGATCTCATTAATAATGGTCTGGCAATTAATTGTAAACGCTTTATAAGCGATTCAACAAGTCCATTCTGTGTATGGACATGAGCAACAGGATGCTCAACTGTTATGCCAATTGACACGCATTATTCATCAAACCTCTGGGATGAATATTCACCAGCATTATCCAATCGGATATTTTTTATTGTATAATCAGGGAATTGTGCTCGTAATTTAATAATTTGAGCAAGTAATTTTGCAAACGCATGGTTGCGAGATGATAATAATGATACATTGGACCCTCGTGTTGATGCATCAATTAGCACCATAAAATATTTAAATGGTCCACATGGTGGATCTATAGGTCCACATATATCGCCCTGAATTCTTTCAAGAAAACTTGGGCTTTCAGTTCCCACTTTTGTTGGTGAATGTTTGGAAATTAATTTTCCTTGGGAGCAAGCAACACATATATAATCATTATGTTGCAGCAATTTTTGTCCCTTTAATGAATGGCCATGACTATTTGTAATAATTCGCCTCATCATTGTAGAGCCGGGATGGCCTATGCGATCATGCCATATCATATATTCATCAGTAAGCCTATGGCTTTCAATAGACCTCTGGCCTATTTTGGGATGATATATATTAGTGGGCCTCTAGCCATTAATAAACCTCTGGTTTATTTGGGGAATATTAGACATGTGGTCTAAGTGATAATTTTCAATTGTATTTATCTTTGAAAAATACAATCCAGAAGACAGAGCTGATAATTTTTCCAATATATATTTCTTACCATGAGTGGTATTTGTAATTAATAAATATTCGACATTCTCTGAAGTCGATGTCTCGAGATGATACCCATTTTCTCGGATATCTTTAAAACTTAATAAATTTATTCGAGACTTGGGAGATAGGAGTGCATTTTTCATAATTAATTTTGTTCCCTCTGGGAAAATAAGGTTGGCTGTGCCAATTCCTTGTATAATATTTGCACTACCACATATTGTGTTTATATTTGTATCTCCCATTTTTAAATTGGAAAAATACCTTATGTCTTTTAGTATCGTGTGCGTTGAAGCACTATCAATAAGACATATATTATCACTTTTATAATTCCCCATTTTGCTGTAATTAAAACAAGATATAATTAATATTAAAACAAGATTAAATATAAGTGAAACAACAGTACAACACAATGCATAATAATATAGCAGAAAATAAAAAAATTCAAAGCGTAATAAAAACAATATAATAAAATGTAATGCAGTATTTAAATAATATTGTATCATTGAAGAAATTTGTATATCTTTCGATGATATATTTAGCATATCAATAATGGCCTTTTGTAATATTTATATTGTCGCATTTTAGCAAGGTTTATTTCAACCTTTATTTGCTTTATTTATCAATAATTCTCGGTAACTAGTACCAATTCATTAGTCGTACGACAAATTATGGGACTATGTCCTCCTGCCATATTGATAGCATTTTTCTTCAATTGCTTCGCCTTTTAGAGGCACAATTTCTAGCAATTATTTTGCCATTTAAGAATCTGACTCTGTCAGTACACACCAAACTAAAGACCCACGAAATCTGTTGGTATAACCGAACTAAGATTTATGGACTCTGTTGGTATTAATGTCATTTTTATTAATATATTATCACATATCTCAATCGTGACATTATTCTGAACATGACTGATTTATATCATTTACAGACTTATAGTCTTGCAGTCATTATGATGCCTCGCATTTGGGATTTCAGCCAAAAATCTTTATTTTATCAAAGAGCTGCCATTTGCCCCCACATTAAGGGAACTGTCACTATCTCTTATCAAAAATAAGAATTGGCAAGATGCTTATTTCCCATATATTGATCAATATGATCTTTTGACCGTTTTTTTTCTAGGTCTTGGCCTGTGGCCGTATTTTTTTTCTCTGCGGTCTAGGCCTGTGGCCATATTTTCTTTTATAATGGTCTTTTCTAGACCCATTGTTTCCAAATAAATCTTAATATCCATATTTCAAGATAAATAATTAATCCCCGGATCTCTCCAACGGCATAGATTCCTGTTTTGAAAAATTAGTCATAATTGATATTGAAAATAGTTGTAATATATTACCTCAAGTGATTTTCTTCTGGATCTGAAAAATTTTGGCAGAACCCCGGTATAAATTGAATTTTCAACAGAACTCCAATAGAACCTTGGTAGAATTGGCAAACTCTAATAGAGCTCGTGCTGATAACGTGTTATAGAAATAACTATCTTTATTTATGTATGTGTATAATAAAATGGTATATGACTTATTAGCTTGTGTTTATAGTGGAAGTATTGTAATGGAAATTGGGATTAAATGGTGAAAGAAAGGAAGTTTAAAGGTGGGAGAATAAAGTGGATAAAGTGTAACAATTATGGCATGAGATGAAACAAGTATTAAGCTTGCATAAAATTTTTCTAACTTTTTTCTTCTCAATACATTACATAGGCTATTTATAAACTTTTTTTTATCCTCTCACTATTTACTAACCTCATAATCAAGGCATATACATTTCAAGACTTTCACATGTCAAACCTTATGATCAAGGCATGAACATGGATGTTGAACACTAGACATTCACATGTCTTGTTTACATGCATAACAGCAATAACTTTTTTATTTATTATTTTTTTTATCAAGTTTTTTTTAGTCTAGAATATTTACCTTAGTAACAGTGGTTAATATTTTCATTGGCTTAGGGGCCATCTCCAATTCGGGGTGTCAATTTCATGTTTCGGGTCGTGTTCGTATCAAGTTTAGCGGGTGATATAATATTTCAGGTCGGGTATCGAGTCGAGCTGATTTGAAAAAAAAAAACCCAAAATGACTAAACCCAAACCTGAAATTTTTCGTGTCGGTCGGGTTCGTTTTTTCGAGTTTGTGTCCAAATTGACACCCCTATCTCTAATGGTACACTAAAACCTAAAATGGGTTGACATCTTCTCTCCAATAATACCCTAAAACCAAACATATTTCAAGTTTTTTGAGTTTTATGAATAGTAAATACTCAAATTTGAATATTTAATATTCATAAACATATATCATTTTTTTGCAATTAAATTAATTGTAATTTCATCCCTCCAATTATTACAAATTGAATAACATATTAATTTAAAAATAGAAGATAATTTTTTTACAGATGTATTATGGTTAATAATTTTATAAATTATAAAATATTTTTTTATTAAATTTACTTTATATCTAATTAGATTAAAGATTTTAAGTCTTTTTTTTGTTTTTAAGAATTATATTTTATAAAATAATTTTTAAACATAAAGATAACTAAATTATATTGGTTTAATCAATGAGTATTGAATTAGTGTGGGTTAATGTATAATTTATAAGAAGTGATGGGTATGATTGAAAATATAAATAAGTTTGCATGGAAAATAATATATAGATAATATTCTTTTGAGTTTGAGTTTAGTATAAATTGTTGGAGATGAATTAATGTTTGATATGACATTTACTGTAAAATGGGTTTGGGTATAGTGTTAGCTATTGGAGTATAGTATTTCTCAAACGATGGATAGCTGATCTATAATTTTAATCCCTCTAAACTCAAAGTGAATAATGTTTTCAAATATCTTAAATAAATTTCAAATTAATAGCCTAAGTAAATATTTTGAATTGGAGCTTACGTGGATGTAGAATTCTGCTTGGGAGATGTAACCCTTCAATTCAATGAACATTAGATATTAACTTTGGGCGCAATAAAGGTATGAGAATACTCACTATTCACTTATTAAATTAAGGTGAACATTAAAATTTTTCTTTAAACAAGATTTCATTTTTTTTTTGGTGAACATTAAACAAGATTCCATAATCATAAATCAGTTTTAATTTTTTTTTATAAATTCAAATTATCAATACACAATTACACATTTTATATATAGTGTGAGAGTCATTCTTTATTTTTAAATATTTTTTTAAGTAAATGCTAGGCATTGGAATTTGGAAAATATATAGGATGTGTTTTTTGAGTTTAGGGATAACAATAATGACTTCATTGGGATTGAGACTCCCAACCTATAGATTTATGTGGCATGAGCCTCTATCGCCCTTTCATAATCTGTATAGATTGGGGTAAGTTGGTATTTTATCAAATTTATATAATTACAAAATTAGAATTATATTAATACTCCGTATTATTTAAGAGATTAATAATTAATAGTATGTGTATAATTATTACTCCCTCCGTTTTTTAATAGATGTAACATTTTGAAATTTGGTACTGTTCACACACGTGCTTTGACTTAAAGTTTTATCATAGTTATACAAGTTCAAATATAGTCAAGTGGGATCTTGTTAGATTCGTCTTGTCGAGTAGTTTTTAAATATCAAATTTTTAGAATTTTTACTTGTTCCGAATTTGAGTTATTAATGGTTTAAAATTTGCATTGGATTGTGTGCATCGTGGGTCCGTTTCAATTTTTTGAAAACGGAGGAAGTATGAGTTTGTATGTTTCTTTTAATATTTTAGTAACAGAAATACTGAATAGTATTTTATTATCTTTGAATTCTCTCATAGACGTATTTTAGTATTCCATCTGTCCTGCAAAATGTGACTCGCTTTTCTTGGGCACGGTCATTTATATGGTGGGGTTTAGTGGTTAAAGTGGTGTGTATTTGTATTTAAAATTTTAATGAATTTTGATTTTGTTTATTATTTAACTTTGAATTGATATTATGGTAATGATTTAATTAGGAAAAAAATTTTAAGTGTGATTTTGTTAGAATCGTCTAGGCATCTAGTTTTAGAATATACTATATTTTATATAATTTTTATTTGTACCCATTTTGAAATATGAACGATTAAAGAAATGCAATGAATTTGTGTAGAAAAATAAAAATTTATAGAGAGTTGTGCAAAATAGTAAAAGTGATGACTTTTAATAGGATTTGAAAACTATTAAGATTATAATCATATTTATATTAATTTAATTTATCTAAAAATATAAAGTGATCAAATTTCACGGGACACCCCAAAAAAGAATACAAATCAATTTTTGTGAGATGGAGCCATGGAGGGAGTATTAGTTTTTGTTTTGTAAATGGATAAAGACATAGAATTATAGATAATGAGAATTCCCTTTTACAAAATAATGGAATGAGGAAGATTTAGTAGTACCACAATTTTAGGCCCTTAATAAAACTTAAAAGGAGCTGTGAAGTAGACGATGAAAATTATAGTCTCATTCAAAATCATAAATATTCCCATCAAAGTAAAAATGTGACATTCTCATTTATAACATCTACCAAATTAAATATGGACATCATTTAAATTTATAATTTAAGATTTCAATTGAAAATCTTAAATTCTCGAACCAAATCTTAAAATAGTTAAATGATAGTATGAAGTCTTTTTGGCTTATAAAATGATATATGATTTTTTTTTGAAGGAGTCATTGAAGGCTTGAGAAATGGGTGGTGGGAGCTCATGCCACACAATTACAAATAATCTATGAAGTTGATCATTATTATTCTTTTTTATATTTTAAATTGGAGCCAAATTATATTGGCCACAATGAAGTAGACAAAATATAATGCACAAAAGTAGAATATATTTAATGCAATGACGGCTACGTTTTTGGCAATTTTTCTGATTAATTTTTTAATTGATTTTAATTAGTGAGTTTATAATGAATTTAGTTGTGATTAGCAAACCTAGCGGACTAGGAACCAAAAATTGGAGACAGATCGAACAAAATGACAAGAAAAAGGATCTTTTGGCAATTATTCTAAAATAACCCACAGTACACTTACAAATTTGTAAGCGCTCTTTTAATTTTTAATTTTAGAAGCTTTGAGAGTAATAAAGTGAACCCGAAATGGAGATTACCCTCTCGGTTTCGGCCACCCTTCTGGCTTTTCAATTCGTTCTTGTTCGCCAAGCAAAGGGCTAAGGGCCTTTTGCGGTTGGTATTTTCAGTTATTGCATTTCCTTTCTTCATACTGGATCTGGTTGGTTCCTACGGAGTCCCAATATGCTATAGAAACTAGTAAGCATTTTTCCCATACCGTTTCTCTAAGCGAATTCGAATACACACTCAGTAAAGTGTATGTGATTGTATATATATATTTTTTTTGTTGAATTTCCTGTCAATCCTTGATTATTTCTATCATTTCTGCAGATTTTGGGGGAGGGTTTTAGTTGGAATCTATGGGGTTTACGCCCATGTGAATTCTGAAAAAAAGAATAAAAACATTCTGCTTAGCACCTCAAATGGCTGCAATACGAATTTCAAGAATGAAACTATCAAGTTATTTTGTGAAATCTGCCACGAGATCTGATGTAAGACCTACTTTTGCACCCGCAAGCAGATGTTATCAGTCTAGAGAGTCAACGAATGTGGAGAGATCAATATTTCGCATGTATTCTGGGGGGAATCATTATAAATCCAATTCTGTGAATGGTTTGCTGGGAAGTTCGGGATTTCGAAGCAGTATTTCGTTTGCTGGAATTGATCCTTTGGTTAACCGTCGATTCTTTTCATCTACTGGTGCGTCTAAAGGTGATAGTGCGCATGGCGTGGATGTTATAGCTGACTCGGTTGCAAGAGGGGCTAGTGCGAGTAATGGTGGTATTGGAGGTGATGATTTGATTGCAAAATTTAAGGAACTGTGGCAATCTACAGTTGGGGCTGTGAAATACACGGGAGAAAAAGCCCAAGAGGTGTCTAATGAAGTGACTCCTCATGTCCAGCAGTGGCTTGACGGTCATCCTTATCTTAAAGATGTAATTGTCCCTGTAGGCGGTACTTTGGCCACGGCATTCTTGGCATGGTCCTTGTTGCCTAGAATATTCAGGCGGTTCCATAGATACTCAGAGGAAGGTCCGGGTGCTTTGTTATCTAAAAGCTCATTGTGGGAACCGGTTCCTTATGAGAAAAGCTTTTGGGGTGCACTAGAGGCCCCAATTCGATATTTCATATCTTTCATGGCAATTGCGGAAATGTTAGTTTATGTTATGCTGTTTTCGGTGCTAGCTCATTTTTGGAGCAGAGTAAATTTGAGTTTATAGGAAGTGTTGATTGATTTTCTTACATTGTGCAGTGCTAAAATGATTGCACCTACTGTTGTTGATCCACAATATGTTGCACAGGCATGGAGGGGTGTTCTTGTTGTGTCACTTGTGTGGTTTCTGAATAGGTGGAAAAATAATGTGATTGCCCGAGCTTTGGCTGCTAAGGGCATAGAGCCTGCCCGGAGAGATATGTTATTAACTTTGGACAAAGTTTCATATGTTGGACTCATTGTCATTGGATCAATGGCCTTAGCTGAGGCATCTGGAGTGGCCGTGCAGTCTATCCTGACTGTGGGAGGTGTAGGAGGTGAGTGGGTAATAAAATTATTCTACACTATTGGATTAATTGCTAGGCACAGAAAGATATATGGGACTGCTCATGGCATTGTTAAAAATGACAATGCACAATGCATTTGTCTGTAGTGGATTATCATAATTAATCTCCTGCAGATTTATGACAAAAAATATACAATGTATTTAGCCAGATAGGAAAACTTTTCCAATGTGGATTGTTCATGGTAGAAATAGTAGGTATTGCTGTTAGAGTTTTCTCTTATTAAAGCCTTTTCAATCTTACAGGAGTGGCCACTGCTTTTGCGGCAAGAGACATACTCGGCAATGTTCTTAGCGGTCTGTCTGTTCAGATTGCTCAACCATTCTCAGTTGGTGACACAATTAAAGTAGGGATTTAGTGTCTTTTGGCGGATATTTTTTAGAGTCTGGTGATCTCTTCCCTGTTTGATAACTTTTGAGTTATTAGTTTCATTTCATTGAAATGCTTCGTATGCTGTGCTTTTTTCCACGTGCAATGTGTGTGTGTTAGTCTTAGGTCCAGTTGAATAAGGAAACAGATTTTTTATATTTATGTTATCTCTGTTTTTCAACTGTTGTTTTCTACATCTATTAGTTTGCTGATCTTGCTTTTGATTTTTGTGCTTGAGTTGGTTGAACCAACAATGATGTGCTTTGCTTCATATCTCAATAGAAGTGAAATAAGAGGATACATGAAATTTTCGCTAAAAGAACCTATAGTTTTCGTAAGATAGGCTGTTGTAATGAAATCTCAGGAACTAAAACTTTTTGGATTGGGATGGATGGCTTTAGGTTAGTGATACATGGCCTATTTTTTATTTTTATTTTATATATATTTTTTCCAGCATGTTTGCTATCAAATACAGTATTAACTTTGTTGACATTTCCCTTGTTTTTGTCCTTTGGTCGTTCATGCTGCAGGCTGGGTCTGTAGAAGGTCAAGTGATGGAAATAGGTCTTACAACTACGTCTTTGTTGACAGAAGAAAAATTCCCGATTATTGTCCCAAATTCTCTGTTTTCCAGCCAGGCATGGATAATACAAGCATATATATAATTTTTCAGTATAAGAACAATAGAATTTAGCGAAGCTCATAAATTTAATTTGAATAGAAATATTTATGAGTATCAGAGTATGTACCAGGCAAAGATACGCGTGAGCTCATGAAGTCTTGAAATACATCTCTTCCCATTTGCAGGTTATTGTGAATAAATCACGGGCCCAATGGCGTGCTATTGTTCAAAGGATTCCATTGCAAATTGAGGACATAAACAAGATTTCCCAAATATCGGAGGATATTAAGACCATGATGAGATCTCATTCAAATGTGTTCTTGGAAAAGGAGGCCCCTTATTGCTTCTTGTCTCGAATTGAAAGATCGTATGCTGAGCTAACCATTGGATGCAACCTCAAGAAAATGGTACATCTTTTGGTTTTGCCAGTTTCAATAAATTTGTGTCATAAAGTGGTTGATGTTGCAAGAAATCCTTTTTTTGTTTTATTTCAATTTTTAAGCTAACAGCAGCTTATTATCTTGTGAATGCTAAAGAACAAGGAAGCAGGGCAGGAAATTCTTCTGGCTGCTGTTGGGATCATCAAGCAACATGGTGCTCGGCTAGGCAGCACACAGGACTCCTCTATCTAGTAACAGGTAAAATGCAGACAGGAACTGTGGTTTTTTGGTAAGATTTAAACATTTCCTGTTACATTTGGACTTTGGAGCATACATGATAAAATTGTATTCAATGGTAGTGAAACTTGTTTTTGGATATAGGAATCTTTCGAACTATCTTGGTTAGAAATTGAAGTTTTACACTCAAATTTAGACAGACTTCCAATGTTTGGGTGTGTACACTTTTAGTAAGCATATCAAGACCCGATTGATTAAATAGTCTCAAGAAACATAATGGGAGGCGTCAGTTATAGATAAATCACCTAAATATTTTTGCAAGACATGGCAGCATCACAATATGAACCTGTTAAATTTTTAAAGTTTGGTGGTAGATCTTTCTAGATGAGGTGATGATAGGATGATAGGATTGGTATTCATGGTATAAGAGATGCATTGTTTTTCCTAATAAGGGAAAAACCACACGATCTCTCAATTCGTGCAGCCCTAAAGCTGTTGTTGTGCTCCATTTTTCAAGTACTCAACAAACTTCTCGATGTGATCTTCATTAAGTTGTTGATTACCAAACATCTCTTCAGCAGCATTCATTGTGCGTGCTCTCATGGCTTCCCCTTGCGCAGAATCCATGGCTTTCCTCAGGGAATCTGCAATGTCATGCCTAGTGAAAGTTCCATCTTCAGCCCTGTTCACCTCTATAGCCAATCCCTTCTCAACCAGCAGCCTGGAATCCAACGGTTGAGCTATAATAAAAGGCAGCAGGATCAGGCAGTGTCCGTATACCATACTTTCCACAATTGAAGTCCAGCCTGAATGAAACAGAAATCCTCCAATTGAAGGATGGGCGAGGATGTCCCTCTGAGGTGCCCATCCAATCTGCACCACTCCCCTCTCCGCCGTGCTGGCTGGCAAATCCTGGAGGCAGAGCTTCTGTATCATCACTAGCCCAATCGAGTTTTCTCAGTGCCCACAGAAAGGAAGCCCTGAAAGCTCCACTCCATATGCAATCTCATAGATTTGCTCTTTCTTGAGTTTGTATTCACTCCCAAATCCCACAAACACAACGGATTTTGGCCCTTGTTTATCAAGCCAATCGAAAATTTCACTCCAGGGCTCTTCCCTGACAATCCTTGTTCTCGCTTCTAGCTTCTTTGGCGGAAGAAATCCTAGGGGAAACACTGGCTTTCCAATCATTTTTGAGTATAGATTGATGTAATCTCCTTCAAATTCCCTGCTGGAGCGCACGGCTATAGCCTTACTACCTTGAACCAACTTGCACTCTCGTGCACCTGATGAAAAACCAGTAGTGTCTGCAACGTACAGCAGATTGTACATATCAGTAGCTTCATGAGACCTGCAAGCCACTTGTGAGGGGAAATCAACCCAATTTGGAGGGACTGTGAGATGCTTGGGCGTTGGCCTAGCCTGTGTTTGCCCCTCTCCAATGACATGCTCAGGCGTCCAGAAGAACACAGCAGTGCTGGCGCTGGTGATAAAGTATTTAATCAAAGGGACGTCCAAGTCTTGAGCAATATCAGCTGCCCAATGGTGGAAGAAATCCACAATTATCCAGTTAGGCTGCTTCTCTGCAATGAAGTTCCTGACCGGCTGTTGGAGGAGATCACAGGCCATCTTCAAGGACTCCATTTGATCAGGCATGATGTCGGTGGTGGCTTCTGCATTTTCAGGCAGGGCATTATTGGAGTCAAGTAACTTGGGGAGAGGGATGGATATGAAATGTATAAGGGGTAAAAGATTCTGTGGGATTTTAGGGAGCCTTTGGATGTTTCTTGGAGTAGAGATATAAGAAACATGAATCCCTGATTTTGCCAGGGCCATGGAGAGGTCCAAGAATGGAATCAGATGACCAAACGCCAGCCATGGCAGCACCACAACATGAACCTCTCCACCCTCTTCCCCACTCATGTTTCAAGTATTTTGCTCCAAGTGATGTAAAATGTGTGATCTTTTTGGCTGCTCATTGTTTTTTCCGAGTCCATAAATATATAGACCCCTGGTTGTGAGTGTCCGTGGTGAATGATGATTTGATGGTACTTTTGTATGGGGCCTGGCAGTACTACAACAGTACTAGTTTGTTGTACTAATTTCACCAGACATTTGGTAGAGTATTTTTGTATGGACCGGGAAATTAACAGTAATTTCACTACCCGAATCTCGTGAGACGTGAATCATGTGGGTGTGAGACTGTTAATGATCGAGACATGCCAGCTACAAATGAAATGGGGGTACAAAAATAGAGTTCATTGCCAACAAAAGTAATGGCAAAAGTATGATATTGGATGTGCATAGTTAATTTGGAGAATTCCGTTCTTTATTTAGTAGTGATATCATTGTTTTCTTTAAACTATATTCCTTAAAAGACAAAAAATTGTGGCAATCTATGATTGGTTGGATGCATAGAAAATAAATAAGAAAATGATGATACATATTGGGTTTTCCTTTTGAATGAGCTCTGTTATGTATGTAGTCCTAAGTCCTAACCCATATTTAAATTAGTACTCTCTCCGTCCCAGCTAACGTGTCATATTTGACTTTTTGACACTGTTTATTGTTCTACTTTGACTCGATTTTATTGCATGTATATATTTGGAAAAAATAGTCGAGTTGGGTCTTGTTAGAATCGTATAACCATGTAGTTTTAGAACATATATTTTACATAATTTTTTGTTGTACACATTTTGAGATATTAGCAGTTAAAGAAGTGTATTGGATTGTCTATAAAAGTGAAACAAGACAAATTAAGTGGGACGGAGGAGTATAGGACGCAAGTTTAGAATAGCTGTAATAGTATAACAAAAGAATTAGCCTCAAGTGAATGAGCGACACGTAGTGAGAAGTCATTCTGCCTTGTTTGTCGTCTTGAGTTTCATTGCATAATAAAGTCTCATTAAGTCATTATTGGTAAATAGCGTACGTAGGGACACTGCCTGTAGTATAATTTCCAGTTTTCCGACATAGTAAGTAATACTCATCCGTCCCATTACAAATGTCTGTTGGGCACGAGAATTAAGGTAGAATTAATTTGAGTATATGATGGGGTCTATATAGATGTTGGACGTGAAAATTATTCCTATTTATAAAAAGAAGACATATATAATGAGACATTCAAAATTAGTAAGTATGATATTTGTAATGGAACGAATGAAATTGAGTACTTACTATTTAGGCCGGCTGGTGAAACATCCCATCACTTAGTAAAAGCCCAGTGATTTATTACCCACATATTCCTAGTGAAAGATGTTGATGATTTTAAGGAAAAAAAAGGCCAATATAGTCCTTTATTTTTACAAAAAAATCAAATCAGTACTTTTTTTTTATTTTTTGGTCAAATTGGTCCGCTACATATACTAATTACGTCCCAGTCGGTCCTCCATCCACTAATTATGTCCTAATTACATATTTTTGGCCAAATCAGTCCTTTTTTCCCCCAAAAATCTAAATTGGTCTGTTATTAATTTTTGCCCCCTTTCATGCAGTCCAATGCACATTTCAAACCACTAATAACTCAAATTCGATATAAGTAAAAATTCTAAAATTTTGATATTTATAAACTACACGACGTGACGAATCTAACAAGATCCTACTTGGCTCATTTTAACTTGTATATCTATGTTTAAACTTTAAGTCAAAACAAGTGTGTGAATAGTAGCAAATTAGATAATGTAATTATTAAAAAAATGGAGGGAGTATATCGCATAAAATGGTGTTTTTCCATAAAATGTAGTTATTAAAAAAATGTATACTAAACAAATGGATCATCTTTTAGAGTTCGGTGGTTTTTGGTGTTTCTCCATAAAATGAAGACCAATTGCGATATACTCCCTCCATTTTTTTAATAACTATATTGTCTAATTTGCTACTATTCACACACTTGTTTTGACTTAAATTTTAAACATAAATATACAAATTAAAATGAGCTAAGTAGGATCTTATTAGATTCGTCTCGTCGTGTAGTTT